>CM059567.1:67555119-67909210 GCA_030386875.1 Morinoia aosen
AAATTTGTTTTTTGGTACATTTTTATGTATATTTCAAGATGTAGCTCCTCATTGAGTTTTGATGCTAGAACAAAACCAAAGACAGTTTTAGAATCCTTGGTATATTTCTAACAAACTCAAATAGTTTTTTTTTCAAATTTGAAAAAAAATATATAGCTCTAAACTCAAAACTAATTTTTAGTGATTACTTTTAGGTTTAGAGCTGTATAACTTTTTTCTTCACAAATTTGAAAGAAAGCCTATTTGAGTTTGTTAGAAATGTTCCAAAGATTTTAAAACTGTCTTTGGTTATGTTCTATCATCAAAACTCAATGAGGAAGTACATTTTGAATGTTGAAAGTTAGAGGTTTTGGGTAAAGGCATAAACAAAATTTTTTGTTGAAGTGTAATATAATAGACACTATATGTACTTGAATGCTGTTTTCATATTTATTTCAATAATTTACATGCATAAATTTATTTTCACACTGAATTGTGATTTCCAACCAAAAAAAAGAATAAGAAATGATTTTTTTTTTTCAATTATGAAATTTTTTTTTCAGTCTGATTCTTATGAAATTTGTCCATTATATGTAACTTTTGAAAAGAAACACAAGTTCTTCTATTCATTTTTTTGATTCAGGCCTTAGTTTTTGATAAAAATGGGACCTATTGGTTTTTTAGTTCATTTAAAATGATATTTCAAACCATATCTCCTCAATGAGTTTTTATGCTAGAACAAAAATAAAGACAGTTTTAGAATCCTTGAAACATTTCTAAATAAAGAACATTTTCAAATTATCTGTTTCCCGTTTTGTTTTCTTTTCATACGAGGTTGAAATGGGGTCAAAAACTCAAAATTTTTGTACCCTTTCTTTTCCTGGGGGGAGGGGATCTATTGTCCATAGCGCCATAAAATTTTAGGACCAAATATTCCACCACATAAGGGTCCTTTTCAAACAAAACAAAAAAATCTCACTGGACTGACAGGGGCCTTGGATGATCTCCTTAATTTACATAAATGTGTATGAGAAAGAAGTGCTGTTTTTAAGAGAAACCTGCCCAAGTTCCATTCTGTGGGTCTTTTATAAATTTAGCTTTTAAATGTACAGATCTATGGGTCTAAATGCATGGGGCTTAATAGCAGTATGATCTTTCTAGTTCCATAAAAGTTATACCTAAGGGTAGTTAACCTAACAGTGAACTTAACTCAATACAGGGCCTAGGTATAAAATTCTTATTGATGTTTATTTGGGTGTTCAGTTTATATATTTTGTTGTCTAGCAGTCCAAATATTCTTACTCTTTGAACTTTAGTTTTATACAGGTAACTTAATTTAAGGATTTTCACTATGAATTATTTTTTTGTCAAAAAAATGCAGATAATCTAGTACATAGGGATATAGAGAAATTTACCCAGTGCTGACTTATAAGAATTTGATTTCCTAAGATGTCGCGTTTGAGTTTGGGATTGCATTTTCAAGTGTTGTCTCTCATGTTCATAGTGCATCTGATGACAGTGAAAAAATTCACCATTGTTAAAGCTTAATCCTCTCAGGTGTGTATGAGCAGAAATACTTTCAAGTCTTTATATATAGTTCCATGTATTTTCATTGTTAATGAATAGAGTTTTCCTCTTACTATGTAAATCGTCTGTGAGTGTAGATGAAGTTGTGTTTCGAATGTAGCATCATGAATTTTCATGGATTATTTTTTATGTATTCAGAAAATGATCCATGAGATCTTATCCATTACAAAATTTCCTGCCCCTAGAATTGTCTTTACCTACCCAATGAAACTTCATTGTGAGCATAGGGCATTGAAGTATGTGTGTTTAATCTTGTGGGGGCTGGGAGTTGGCCATGTTTATCAACTGGTTGTGTAGAAGTTCTCAAGCATAAATTATTGTTTTCATCTTCTGATAAATATTAAAACTAGCTATGAGTGTTACTGTGTATATTTTAGAGTGACTAAGAATTCAGTGCTATCTGGCTTTAGCCCTCAGGTAGCAGCCATTTCCAATGGAACTTTTTAATTTTCAATTCAAGAAGAGCTAGACCAATGGCTATTGAATAAGTGAAACTTTATTTTTCAGGTGTTTGAAGGTGACCTAAATGATGTGGGCGACTTTGTCATCACAATTTTCCTGGGCTCTCCTCTTCACCTTGGATGCCAAGTTGTCTTCATTTCTTTGTGATGGAAGAGTTAGCAACATTCACTCCGTAAAAGACTGGCTAATTTTGTAATGGTCTTGAAGACTGGTGACACCTCCTCAAGTGCTGCATTTACTCCAGTGGCATTGGGAGAGCTAGCTGTGCCTCGTGAGCATGTATGCTGGTAACTGCGCTGATGAGGCCTCTTCCAAGGCCCCTGGGGGCATGCATCCTGCCAACCAGATGAGCATGACACCTGGTCATGCTGTAAACATGGCACCTGGTCATGCTGTGAACATGACACCTGGTCATGCTGTGAACATGACACCTGGTCATACTGTGAGCATGACGCCTGGTCATGCTGTTAACATGGCACCTGGCCATGCTGTTAACATGGCATCTGGTCATGCTGTGAACATGGCATCTGGTCATCCCATGAACATCACACCTGTTCATGCTGTAAACATGGCGCCTGGTCATCCCATGAACATGACACCTGTTCATGCTACCAACATGTCAGGTCACACTATGCACGTGGGGCCACCTGGGGGCCCCTCGTTGCCTCCACACAGTGGTATGAGCATGCTGCCTATGAGCATGGCATCCAGCAACACACTGACCATGGGGCCTGTACAAAATGGTGGAGCTGGTGTGGCTTCACACAGTGGTATGGGTGTAGTGCCCAACAATGGTGTTAACCCTGCATTGCACATGTCCAGTAATGTCAACATGAACATGATGCCTAGCCATGCTGTCAACATGCAGCCTGGCCCAGCCATGAACATGGTACCCAATAACACTGTAAACATGATGCATAACATGGTCCCTAATAATGCAATGAATATGGCCTCGAACAATACTGTGAACATGGTACCTAGCAATACTGTGAACATGGTGCCTAACAATGCCATGAACATGGTACCTAATAATCCTGTGAATATGGTACCCAATAACCCTGTGAATGTAGTTTCTAACAATACAATGAACATGGTACCCAATAATGGATTAAATATGGTTCCAAACAATGGAGTAAATATGGTTCCAAACAATGGAGTGAACATGGTGCCTAACAATGGAATGAACATGGTCCCCAACAATGGAATGAATATGGGGCCTACTAATGGGATGAACATGGTACCTAACAACACAATGAACATGATGCCCAACAGTACAATGAACATGATGACCAACAGTACAATGAACATGATGGCCAACAATTCTATGAACATGATGCCCAACAATGCTATGAACATGATGCCCAACAATGCAATGTATGTGGGTCTCAACAACGTTGTGGGCATGATGCCCAACAATGGTGCAAATACAAGTGGCAATCACATGATGCATAGACCTATGAAAAAATGCATGAACATGCAGCAATATAATGTTATGAACGTGACCTCTAACATTCCTGTAACAAGCTTCTCTCCTAGTGTGATGAATGTTTCAAGCAGTGCTGTCTCTAGTAACACTATCGGTGTGCCACCAAACAGCGTCAGTGCAGGTATTAATAATGTGACAAACGTTTCTTCAAGTGGCGACTGTGTAGTGCTTCCTAAGGGTGACCTGAACGCACTATCCAGTAGTGGAGTGAAAGCGTCCCTCAATAATTGCACGAGCAACATGTCGACTGTCGTTGTGAACACGAGCGCAAGTTCTGGTCCGGGCAATGGTGTGAGCTTGCCCTCAGCTGATGCTGGGAGTGGCATGACTGTGCCTCACAATTCCAGCATAGACATGCCTCCAAACAATGGCATGCACATGCCTCCAGGCAATAGCATGAATATACCTGCTAATACTGGGATGAACATTCCTTCAAACAACAGCATCAACATGCCTGCGAACAACTGTATGAACATGCCCCTGGGTCCTGGTATGAACATGCCTTCAGGAAGTGGCATGGGCATGTGCCATCCACGCATGGTGTGTGGGACCCGCATGCCTAACGCAGGTGCTGGAAACATCCTAAGCATGATGGGCTGTGGTGGTCCTGAGAGTGGCTGCTCCTCACATGGCAACTTGATGGCATCGCCTCCTACAATGCGGGCGCCAGGAGCTATCGCAGGTGCTGGCTGCACCCCTGAGGGAGCTCCGCTCATGCACTGTGTGGATGGCCGCACATCCAGCACTGGTCTTCCCCTGCATTACAAAGGCTCGAATATGAGTGGCGTTCACGTCAGAGAGCCGTTCATGGACAGCAGTGGAGCCAGCTGTGGACAACCTAGTCAGCATTACTGTCAGCAGCCCCTTGGATATCAATCACACATGGGTCACTACAGTCAACTCAGACCTATGCAACATCAGTTAATGTGTCCCCAGCAACAAATACAACATCCTGATGCGTTCATGTGTAATTCTATGATGACTACTGTAAGGCCACAGTTGAACAACTCAAAAGTGATGCAGGTAAATGGTGGTGTTCAAAATCATGCGTACATGCATTGCAGAACAAATTCATCTTACCACTACAATGGCTATGTTGCTGGGGGGAGTAGAGGTAATGCATGCATTACCAGTAAAGCAAGCAATGTTGGAGAAATTCGTCCTACAAGCAGAGAAAGTCCACGCTGTGATAGTGCTTGTTCATCCCATAGTGAGACAGGCTCATTTGTCCGCAGTACAGAATCTCGCACACCGGTTTCTGATAACTCCAATGCTGGTGTGAACGTTCCAGTATCTCCTGGTGCTTCACAAACTGTGAATACCAGAATGCCACCTAGTACAAATGTGCTCAGTTCAGGGCTCCAACTTCCTCAAAATCGGCCTGCAAGTTCTAAATCGTTGCTTCCATCAGACTCGGTTTCTATGCTTCAAGTTGGAAACAAGAGCTGTGGTTCGGTTAGGAATTCTGAAGCAGAGGTAAATTTAAATAGTCCTAAGAGTCAAAAGAGTGATAGTTTTCAAAGTGCTTGTGCTTCTAAGGATCCCAATGAAGTTGCACGTCCTGTGACAGATACCAAATGTTCTCCTACAGCTGTGGAAAATCGCAAGCCACTGGGCAGTAATGGCAACGATTTAACTCAGGCTGCTGTTAATTTAGAATTAGATCCTTCAATGTGTCATAAAGGTGGAAAATCGAGTGGAAATGTTGAACCAGTTCCTCAGCTTTCTCCCATGACATCTCATTCATATTCTTCTGATGAATGGCCTTGTTCTTCTAAGCCTTCTAAATGCGAGCCAAGTGTAAAACTTGCATCTGATCAGACTGAACAGAGTGTGTCTACTGCAGTGCCTCCCAGTGATAGTCAAAACTCAACTTTTGTTGCCGAAAAATCAAATTCTTCCGTGGGTCAGTGCGTGGAAAATGAATCAAGTAAGTTAACTTATGATGGTGCTTCTGTAGACAGTGGGGTTGATTCAAGCGTGCGATCAGGTAGTTGCGATAGCGTTCAAATTGTAGGAGGAGCTTTGACACCTAATCATTCTACAGCTGAGAGCCCTACTATGTGCAAAGTAGTGTGTACTTCTAGTCAAGTAAATGTTGTGCCTTCATCAAAGGAGTGGCATGGTAATAGTGCAAGCGCTCCTAGTTTTGTCAATTTAAGCCACAATACGAGAGACCAAGTGTGCTCCACAAACAACTTCTACTCAGTGGCATCAGCAAACACCGTAACTGCTGCGTTTGCTGGACCTGGGCTCAGCCAAACTTCTTTCGTGATTGTGCCTTTTGGCTGGCGCAGGATTGTGTCTGGCAACCGCGTCGTTTACGTCAGGTCAGTGCAGAAGCTTTTCTGTTCTACTATGCTTTTATGAGAGGTCGTCAATGCATCTAATAAGGTTTCAAATGCAATGTTGTGCATGAACTTCTATAAATTTTCTCAAGTTGAAATTGATGTTATGGGACTGAGTCTGGAATTAGTATTTCTTTGTATAAAACTTATTACTAATGTAAAAGATGATTAGCTGCATGAAATTGAGTTTAGGGCAAGTGTATGTTTGAACAAACCTTACGTCTGGTTAGAAAATGAATTTATTTATGTTCATTGTTATTTCTGCAGAAACTAATTGACTACAGTTTCTTTTCTGATTCTAATTTTTGGTAATCCTTATTTCAAGTGCCTTCAACATTAGTAGGGTATGCTATATACATGTATATAGCTTTAACACGTTTCCAGGGCATGGGGCCAAATGTGTACCATTTAGTAAATTGCTTCTTCACATACCGGTATAAATGAATGAATATGACACTGTACCGGTATCATATTTTCCACGATCTTTTAAAAAAGTAACTTATACAAGGTGAAGTTTTTTTTGTGCGATTGCATTCTCATATTTCTTAGGAAGGTTAAATATATATTTAAGTAGTACAATCAATTTCCCAATTCTGCTACTTCCAACCTAACCCAAGTAATCGTTAACAACCACAGAAATGCAGTGAACATGTCAAGTAATTTGGTGAAGCTTGGAGGCCAAAATATCATTTTGCTATGTTCAGTTGAAATAGTTTCAAATGGAATGAACTTCCTCCATGCAGAAATGTAACCATTGCATTTAGGGGCATTAGTGGTCTTAATGGGAAAATAGAAGGTCTTCACCTCAAGGTTTTGGTAGGATTTCTTTTGTTGAAATAGAAAGGGTTTATATTTTAGTGTCGGTAATTTTTTCGGTTTCACTACTGTTTTTTTTTTTTTGATTGAATACTTTCTTCTCCAATTTCTGTCTTGTTTCATGAACTTCTTTAAATCTTGTTGCTTCCATGTTCACGGTGGCAAAACACACCATCTACCTTCCTTCTTAGAAACACTTATTTTGTGTTCAAAAAGGCTTAGGCTAATTCCAAAGTTTTTCTTTTAAAGTAAAAGAACTGTAAATTTAATAAGCTTTCCTGCCATGTGCGGGAGGAGGTTGCACACAGATGAATTGGTCAGGGTAAACCAGCTATTGCTGTTGGGCCTGACTGTGTGGGGAAGGGTTGTGCTGGGCTGCTATTGATCCGGGCAGTTTTGGTGCGGCTTGTGCTGTCTCTTTTGCCTTCTAGTGACTAAGGATGAATGATTATGGCTTGTTGTTGGCTACCCTCACGTAAGGAGGAAAAGCCTGGTATAAATGTACTATTTATTTTTTACTTAGTGAATTATCCACGCGAGGTTTACTCATTAAAACGTCTTTGTAGCATGTGTTGCTTTCCGTGATGGCAGACGCTACTGAATGAGTGAACTCTTAATGGATAATATAAATATTATAAAGATAATGAAGGTTGCTGTCACCAGAGACTGTTGTCTCAAATTTTAAAATTATGACTTTAAGAGGTCTTATAAATTACTGTTGGAGGTTGACGCATGAACATAGCTTTTACTTCCGAGTTAGGGATGGGGCAACCTTGAGCGGTCACTCAGGCTTTCCCCGGTGCCATGTTCAATCAAAAGGGTTTAAACTCTAAAGGCACGGGCTGTGGTTCACTCTCCAGTAGTTGGTGGTCGGCGACATTATGGCTCTCATTTTTGTGGAGGTCTCCGCCGCCTATCCAAAGCTGCGGAGCGAGAGTGCGGTCTCTCTTTATTACCTCGTCATAAAACCCTGTCCATCATCTATCACTCGCTCATAAACGCATGCCCACTTAGCTTTTTTTCCACTCACAATCCGATGCCCACTTTGCTTCTTTCAATTTTTGTGCCTTGTTCTCGTAGTTTGTTTTCCTTCTCTTCCTTCCTGACTTGTATTTTCTATGTGCAGGAATACACCTTGTATATAAATTTCCTGTTTTCTACAGCTCATGTTGAATTCCGCTCTTTGCTCTGTTGAGAAGGCCTTTATTGGGGCTATGGACTCTTAAATGTGTCATTATGATATTATTAATGAAGTAAGACCTTGAATTTGTTGAATTTTGTTATTTATGTTTTTCTAATGGCATAGAGAGCTTCTTAGCTCTTCCTATTATCCCTTTTTTTAATATTTCTACATGAATGAAACTTTAAATGCAAGACAAGTTCTTACTTAGATTTTAAAAGTCTCTCTATCAGTGCTTCTATTGCACATAGGTTTGTGCTACTTACCAAGTTAGGAAATAAATAATCATTTTTTTCCTACATCTTGAATTATGAGAGAGTGAGCCATTTTAGGTTGGAATTTTATCTGCAATTTGAGTTGTTTAGGTTGTATGCCATTTCTGACTTAATGCACATAACCAAAAACGAGTGTTGGGTGCCACATTCTCATGAAATTTTTTTTTAATTTGTATTTCCAGTCCAAGTGGAAATGAGTTGAGTTCAGCAAGTGCTGTGTCCCAGTACCTGACCACTGAGGGCACGTGCAAGTGTGGGCTCCAGTGTCCACTCAAAGTGGCCAGCGTCTTCTGCTTTGATCCCACGGTGAGTGGCTAGGGCCAGTCAGCTGTACGGTGCCAGTCGTTTTCGCCGGAGTATGCATGTTTTTTGTCGCCCAAGCAATTTAATTACTTCGGCGGCATAAAACATGCATGCTAGCGGCCAAAAAGTTAGACTGGGTTTGCCCTGTGAGCAGCAGTCATTGTGTGCTTCTTTACAGATTCTGATTTTCTTTCATTTTGTGACTTTTGTTTGTTTTGAGGTAAGCTTTATTGTGATCATGAAATATCTTCACCTCCGCTTCAATAGGCGTAGAGTACTTCCTGATTGATTCTATCTTTATTGGATCCAGTGAAATTTTCTGGGTACACGAGCAAGTAAATGATGGGAAACTTTTGTGGGTCTTTAAAATTCTGTTGAAGTTAAGGTAAAATGCCTGAATTTGATGACATGTGGAAATGTTATAATTTATCTTTGTACTAGTAGTGAAATCCTTTTTATGTTCAGAATGGTCAGTAATAAAAAATGGCCAAAACAAATGCTCCATCTGATGCTTATGTTGTTTTATAGTTTTCATGGAAATGCGTTGAGTAAAATAGCTCCCAGCCTATCTTTAATGCTAGTTTTTGCTCAAATGAAATATGCCAGAGCTTCTCTATTAGGCTATGGAAAAGGGAGGTATGCCAATAGAATGAGTACTTTTAGAATTAGTGAGCCTTTATTTCATTTTGGTTTGGGATTTTGTTGTAGAAATCCGTTTGTTGTTTGAAGAGCCAAATTTTTTTCAACTAAATATGTGTCTCAGTATACCATTAAAGACATTTTTCTCTTGTGCGAGAGCATTCATCGCGTTTCTTTCTTGCATATCCTTAAAATTAGTCTTTGAGATGAGCTTAGTTCTTTTTTTGAGATTGGTTCTCTTAGTTTTGTTCATCATGACGCATTTCGAAAGGATAGTGAGATTAAGGCCCTTGGTGTGCCATTTCTGTTTAATTTCAAAGGATTAGTGTACGATCGTCTCAGTGGAGTTGTGGTAATTTAGAACTTAATGCATTGGAAGAAAAAAAGAGTATCTGCTGTAACAGTACAACTACTGTTTATATATGTGATATCTGCCTCTATAATCATTTTCTGATAGACACGATTATTTTTATACTAAAACCAGACAGATTTATATAGGGGTAGAGGGAAAAACAAACTAACACCGAGTTCAGTGAAATAGACTATGTTGGTATTTTTGTCCGTTTTACATCCCACACCTACAGTTATCACATGTTTCATTTTCGTTCATTATTCGTCTACACTCTATTACATTACCACTGCAGAAAATCAATTCTGATCCAACAATGGGTTGCTGCCTTGCATATAAGGATGACCCTTCATCGTATTGTATGAAGAAGGGTAAATGCTTGAAGAGCAGCTCTCAGCCCTTGGCCGAGTTGCGTAGGGCTCTGCATAATAGGCTAGCCCGTCAGCTTCATTAAAGAGTGCATGTGGAGTCTGCAGCAGTGCTCCACAGTACTGATGTCTCTTGGGAGCTTGAATTGAAGACACTGTAACTGCACTGTGACATAGATAAGCGCTGGCGAGGAGTTATTTTTCTGATGAGAAACTTGCTTAGAGCATCTCTAAATTAGGATAAAATGCTGACATGCTGACTGTGCGATACTGAAGTTTGTCTTGTGTATTTACTCATCTAAGTTGAGGGCAAGCTATTGCATCACAGGCATGTGTTGGAACTGTAAATGAATATTGTGGTGACACTTCATATTTACACATTACTTAATCTGTTACATGAATTTTTTATGGACACTCCTGGCTTTATTAGCAGGGTTACTTATTTGTGTTGAAGGGCATGAAACTTTAATTTTAATTCAATGCAAATAATTATGGTGCATATAACAGGTACCCGACCGGCCCACACTGCCAGCAGAGCTCACAAACCGCAACGTGCTGCAGTCGTGCACACATCGTCGCAAACTGGCGGCAGCTTTCACGAAGCACATGAACTCCACTCGCCAGCAGCACTTGGCTATGCAGCAGCAGCAGCCAGCTCGGGCGTGTCGGGACACCGTGTGTCACTACAACCACCCGCAAACTCACATGACCATGCAGAGCCACGCTGGCTATGCGGGAGCTATGATGCCCCATGCGATGTACCAAGTGCACTCAGCAGCGCCGTGTGAGCAGCCGACCACAGCTTGCGGCAGTGCCAAGTTTTGTGGGGCTAAGTGCGGCAAGGAAGCACTTCATGTCTCTGCCACTTCGTGTGAAGGACCGCCGAGTTCTTCTTGCTACTACGTGTCTCAAGCCAACATTAGTGGGTTCTGTGGTGAGAAAGTGATAGCCATGATAGTTCTTCTGCTCAAAGCTAAGGTATTTTTCAAGGAGCGCTGGCAATCTCAATGGAAATATTAGTGCCCATTTGCTTAACTTATTTTATTTGGAAATTTTTCGCGATTTTATTGTCAATTTGGTTTTGTCAGTTGCACTATTTTTTGTGAAGAAGTTTGCCTTTTGCTTCAACTTTACGACAAAGACACGGCTCAACAAGAGTACAAGCAACTCTCGATTTGTCTTTTGAGACTGGACTGGATAAATAGAGATAGTGGATAAATCGAGATACCATATTTGCTTTGAAAGAAAAAGTGAACCTGTTCCTTTAGGGGAAACTTAATGCTGCATACGTATAATTATCCTAGCATCTTACAGTAAAGAAGTAAATAAAACAAAAATATTCAAATAAATAAATTGTTTAATGCTCCTGTTTGAGGTTTTTCTGCTTTTTCTAGTTTTTACTTTCATAGGTACATCAACTTTTTTTAATTAAACTCATAAGGGTTGTCATATTAGCCCACATATCGAACCAACACAGTGAACAGAGTAGCAAATGAAAGCACAGCCTTTGTTTACAAAATGTCTTTTTTTGATTTTTTTCTTACAAGGAATGTTGCAGAATACGCGATGTACGCGAAGGGTGGATAAATCGAGAGTTACCTGTATAACTAAAAACTTTTTGTAGTTACTACAAACTAGTTACTACTTTCTTGTAGTTACTACGAAAAGACTGTTCATGTGTTTTGAAGACGATTGCCGTCACTCATCGTTTAATTGTAGAAAAATTCAATATTCTTGTGATTGATGTACTTGACTACAAATGGTACAATACCAAATTTCTTGACAATTCCAAATTTATTGAAAGATTCCGGTTGCTGAAATAATTCAGATACCTGCCTATTTATACTTTTTCTTACCTGATTAGATTCTAAGCTATCTAATCAAGTACCCCCTACCTGGATTTAAGCATTGTATCTGTGGAAATTAGCACTCGCTGGGAAAAAAATCTGATACGTTTTTTGCTTGATTACAGACTATCTTTTTTCGCTTTACTGCTGTCCTGTTTTTAAACTATATAACTTTGTTCTTCAACTTTTATCTTCTTTCATAAACTTCTTTTGCAACTCTGTTCGTGTGTGAGAATACATCTGCTTAGATTCTGCATTCCCTTTACTCCATACTAATGGTCATACTAAATAGTGCCTTCATTCTTCCTTTCTTTGAAACCCTTTTTGTTGTGGTTGGGGATGCTTAAACTAACTTATAATCTAATCTAATTCCATACTAAATGATGTGCTTTCCATACTCCTTCTTTTCTTTGGGATACCTTTGGGGCGTTTAAACTGAGTTATGATCTAACCAGTCATAACTTGCAATTAGTGATTAAAATGTATAACCTTATCTTATCAAAGTGTGTTATTTGAAATGAGTTTGCTGAGGTTGCATATAACTTACTGCTCATGAAGATTGAGAGAGCACAAATACTCACCCTTCTCTTGTTACCACGAAGCCATTGACTTGGTTACTCACTCAGGGCTTGCTCAGTGCTGTTGTATGGTGTTAATTGGTATGTGCTGCTGAATATATGTTTACATACATACATATACCGGGCTTATCCTCCCTATGGGAGGGTAGCCGACAGCAGGCCACAATCACCACACTTAGTCACTAGGAGGCGAGAGAGGCAGCACTGGCCGCACCTGAACTGCCAGGATCAGCAGCAGCCGAGCACAACCACCTTCCACAGTCAGGCCCGACAGCCACAGCTGGTTTACCCCGACCGCTTCATTGAGTGCAGCCCCTCACCCCGCACATGACAGGTCAACCCCATCACACGCGGGCAGCTTCCAGTAATGCGTCAAAAATAAAATTACCTCCTTATACACTGCCCCCACTCACTTCTGTCCGCAGCCATCCCTCTCGCCACGTCCACAGTCAGACCCCTCTCATACAAAGCACGTCGCACCCCATCCATCCAACTCATCCGTGGTCTACCTCGCGCTCGAAGACCACTCACTTCCGACATATATATCTGTTTCACCAGCCGCTCAACATTCATTCTTTCAACATGCCCAAACCATCCAAGCACTCTTTCATCCACTCGCCTGCTCAACTTTTTGATAACACCCGTCTGCCCCCTAACCAACTCATTCCTGATCCTATCTCTTCTAGTTACTCCATACATGCTCCTCAAACACTTCATCTCAAACACATCCAACTTCCTCCTCTCAGCTGCTCTCAACCCCTAGGACTCTGCTCCATACAACAAAACTGGCACAATCAAACTTTCATACAGTCCCCTCTTAGTATTCATACTCAAACTCCTGCATTCAAAAACTTTCCTCATTGCACCCAATGTCTTACAACCTTCACTCACTCGATGCTTCACTTCTACTTCCACACTGTCCTTAACAGTCACATCCGACCCGAGGTACCTAAAATGCTCTACCTCCTCTAAAACTTCCCCATTCAACCTCACATCCAAAGTTCCAAACACTCCACCTCTTGAACATCTCATCACCTTACTTTTATTCACATTTACCCTCAATTTCCGCCTTTCGCACACTCTACCAAACTCTGTAACCAGTCTCCTCAGTTTTTCCTCTGAATCAGCCACAAACGCTGTATCATCTGCAAACAACAGCTGACACACTTCCCAATACATACCATTTCGTCCCACCAACTGCGCCCCTTTTCCCAGCACTCTGGCATTCACTTCTCTCACCACACCATCCATAAACAAAGTAGAGCAACTGAGAGTAAGAAGGAGGAGATCGGAAGAATGATGTTAAACCGGAAGATGGATGTATTGGCCTTGAGTGAGACGAAATTGAAGGGTAGTGGTGAGTTGATGTTTGGGAGTGTGGGAGGGAGAGTGTCTGGAGTACGTGGGGGACATGCAAGAGAGGGTGTGGCTATATTATTGAGTGTGAGAATCAGAGAGAAAGTAGTTGAATGGGGTGAGGTGTGATCAAGAATAATGTGGGTGCGAGTGAAATAGGGGGAAGAGTCATGGGTGTTTGTGAGCGCGTACGGACCGGGATCGGAGAGGAGTGGGGAAGAGAGAGAGGAGTTTTGGGAGAAATTGTCCGAGTGTGTGGCTAGAGTGGAGAGTGGTTGTAGAGTTGTGGTGATGGGGGACCTGAATGCAAGAGTGGGTGATGAGGTGGTGGATGGTGTTGTTGGTAAGTACGGCGTAGCTTGGGTGAATGAGAGTGGGAATTTCTTGGTGGGGTTATGTGTGGAGAGTGAGTTAGTGGTTGAGAATAGTTTGTTTCAGAAAAAAATGTATAAACAAGTATACGTATGTGAGGACGAATGGAGGTGTGATAGAGGAGAGAGCATTGATGGATTATATTTTGGTTAGCAGGGGAGTGATGGGTCGTTTGCTCGATGTGCATGTGTTCCGTGGTGAGATGAATGGGATTTCGGATCATTATTTAGTGGAAGGAAAGCTGAGAGTTAGTGGAATGTGGGGAGGTGTAAAAAGGAGGAGTGGAAGGGAGGTGTTAAATGTAAGCAAGTTACATGATTCTGAGCGTGAGTGTGATTATCAGGAGAAGATGAAAGTGGAGTATGGGAGGGTGAAGGAAAGTGAGGTGGGTGGAGTGGAAGGGGAATGGAAGTTGTTTGAAGATGCGGTGGAAAAATGTGCAAGGGAAGTGTGTGGGGTAGGGAAGGTTGGAGGGGGGATTAGAAAGGGGAGTGAATGGTGGAACGGAGAAGTAGGAGCGGGTGTGAAAAGACAGCGGGGGGCGTTCGAAAGGTGGTTGCAACGAGGCAACCAGCAAAATTTTGAAGAGTATAAGGAGAGGAAGAAAGAGGTACAAAGAATGGTAAGGAGAGCGAAGAGGGCGGCGGATGAGGAATGGGGGAAGAAGTTGGGAGGGGATTTCATGAAGAGAAGGAAGGTTTTCTGGAAGGAAGTGAAGAGAATTAGGAAGGGTCAGGTGGAGAATGAGGCAAGAGTGAAGGATACAAATGGTAGGCTGCTAGTGGAGAGTTGTGATGTGAGAAAGAGATGGGCGGAGTATTTTGAGGAACTGCTGAACGTGAGGGATGATAGGATTGCGAGAGTAGTAGCTGTTGGAAGTGATGTTAGAATGCCTGTGTTTGGTGAAGTGAATAGAAGTCGAATAAGAAGTGCAGAGGTGAGATGTGCATTGGATGAAATGAAAAATGGGAAAGCTCCAGGTTTGGATGGCTGCACGGTTGAATGTCTAAAGAAAGGAGGAAATGTGGTTATAGAATGGTTGGTGCGTTTATTAAATGTGTGTTTCGAGGCTAGTAAAGTATCGGTTGATTGGAGTAGCGCGTGCGTAGTTCCGTTGTACAAGGGGAAAGGTGACAGGTATGAGTGCAGTAATTCTAGTGGTATAAGTCTACTGAGTGTCGTTGGGAAGCTGTATGGAAGAGCGTTAATTGGAAGAGTGAGAGTGTTGACGGATCGTGTGCTTGCTGAAGAACAGTGTGGTTTTAGGTGTGGTAGAGGTTGTGTGGATCAAATTTTTGCTGTGAGGCAGGTGAATGAAAAATACTTATTAAAGGGAAAGGATGTATATTGGGCATTTATGGATCTAGAGAAGGCGTATGACAGAGTGGATCGCGAGGCTCTATGGCAAGTGGTAAGTTTGTATGGAGTGGGTGGGAGACTGTTGAATGCGATTAAGAGTTTCTACATTGATAGCAGAGCATGTGTGAGAGTAGGGAATGAGGTGAGTGAATGGTTCCCAGTTGTGACAGGTGTGAGACAGGGATGTGTGATGTCGCCGTGGAATATATGTATAACACAGGAATAACCGTTAATGGGTATTTGGATCAGCTATAAATTTTTAAATTTTGATGCCAAAATCTTTTGATATGCTGATTTTTTTGGTACAATTCCGATTAATTGTCCCATCACTGTGCTTGCAGAACACGGTAAGGCAGAGACGACAGTGACAGCTTCAAACTCTCTGTCTTGTGCTTCATCCACTGCATCAAACTCGCCCAGTGATGAAGCACCAGTGGCAAGTGCTGCTTCTGCTATGAGGAACTCTGCCCAAGGGCCGCCTGCTACGGCCGGAGGCGCTGCTGTTTCTACTGTGAGCGTGACTGTCTGTACTGCAGGTGCTGCCTCTGCCTCGTCTACTGTGTATTCGACTATCTCTTCTGTAAGTTCGACAGCCTCCAATGCATCTACTGCAAAATTTTCTCAATCTACTGTTGGTGTGATGACATCTTTAGTAAGTTCTACTGAATGTTCTTCAAGCTGTACAGCATTAACCTCAAACTCAGCTGTAGCTGTAACTAATACAGCTGCATCTAGTGAGCATTCCGCTTTGTCTAGTGTTTGCTCAACTGCATCAATGGCTAACGGAATTTCAGCTTCTTTGAGCTTTAATGCAACAACTGGGAATTCAAAATCAATCAATGGGGCATCAGGTGCTTCTATTGTCACCTCTAGTGCTTCTAATGTCAGCGTGACTACTTCTGGAAGCACAGATGCTCTGAGTGAGAACTCAGACCTGTCTACCGTGAAGCCAAATGCCGCGAGTGATTGTTCAGCTGCCACTATCGAGAGAATAGTGACAGGCTCAACCGTGCCATCTGAGAAACGTGTTGCAAATATCACCACTTCAAGCCCCTTCGATCCCATGGTTACATCGCCTCAATTCACTCTTGCTTCTACAACTCGTGTCGTGCAATCTGTCCACGCATACACTAGTCCATCATCCAAGACTGCTTCACCCCCAGCCTTAACTTCTGTTGTTCAAGTGTCTAATTCCTGCATTTCACCCTCAACGGCTTGTGGCTCATTTTATTCTAACTCTAATTTTACTGCTATTTCTGGAACTTCTATGTCTATTATGATGAAAAGTAAGACTCCTGTTGCCTCATCGGCAGTTTCTGCTGCAGACTCTTTATCTGGAACAGATCCGTCCTTAATGAACGTCCCCTATTCAAAATCTAATTGTATTTCATCATCCAGTTTGAGTCATTGTTCACTCGACCAGTTACCACCCTCAACAAATTCTGCACCGCCGTTCTCCTCTGCATCATCAAATGTACTTTCATCAAACACATCAGTTCACTCCTTTTGTCCAGTGAGCTCTTCGCTGAATAGCATCACCTCTTCAGAGATGAAAAGTAATGCTTTGTCTAAGACGCCCACTACTGCTCTAATAGCATCATCACCCATCGCATGTTCGGGATCCGCGTCAATGGCCAGAGAGATGGTGACTTTACCTTCTTGTAGTGTGTCATTCGTTTCCTCTGCTACTGTTGTGTCGTGTACAGCATCCGCCACTGTATCTGCACCATCGCCATCGCTGTCCAGTTCACAGTCGTCTTGTGAAAGTAAACCGGTTGAAGTTCCGCCAAGTTCTACCAACTCTGAGAGACTAGCATCCGTGTCACCGTCGTCTGGGCACCATCAGCATCACATGCAGTTGGGCCAGCAAAAGCAAATAATGATGATGCAGGCTTCACAAGATCAGCACATTATCATGCCACCTCAAGGTATAATTCCGCAACAAACCTATTTGCCTCAGCACCAAATGATGCTTCAAAACCAGCACTTCGAACAGCGAGGCTATGTTCCTCCTCAACATCAGATGCAGGTGAGAACTGTTGTGTTAGTATATGTTGCGTGGTACACTGACCCTTTTTTTTTTACTAATAATCCATGAGATTTACTCGAATCACTGAGTATTTATTAATTTAGCATCTAATCTAAGTACGGTTATTTTACACTATTTCTTATCATCTCTACTCTACATGTAGACCTGCATTCGTTTCAAGGGTTCCCTCACGGGGATACAACCATTGTATCTATGAGAATTAGCACTCCCAGAGGGAAAATGTGAGGTACCGAGCTAGAATCAGGTAGGCCTTCTTTATGTTGAAATGAATTTTTTCTGTTAAGAATCATCTTTCTTTGGTTCATTGCTGTCCTGTTTTTCGGCGCATACTTTCTTCTTGATCTTCTTTCATACACTACTTTCTAAACTTTCTGTTTCTATGCACCTGGTGAATAGATTCCACGTTTCTTTAACTCCATGCTAAATGTTGCCTTCCTCCTTCTTTTCATTAGAACGCCTTTGTTGCTGTTAAGGAGTCTCAAACTAACATCTAATTTAGTATTGCTGGACTATATGATTTTGTTACTGAATGTGCTCTATAAAAACATTGATGTCATTGTGTTTGGCGTGCCAGAAATGTTAAATTAAGTAATCCAATTAGATAAAATAGTTCTGATTTTTTTTTTCTTTGACTCAAACATGGTTTTTAGATGGACTTCCAAGTTAGTCGAGTTACTTCTAAGTTAATCTAGCATTGGAATGAAGTATGTATTTGAATCTAAGATAAAAGAAATGTAACCGTTAATAAAAGTGGATTCGATTCTACATAGATATCACGGAGTAATAGTTTAAGATCTTCCTCTTTATTTCCCTTTGGAACCAATGTAAAGTTTTACTTATTTTTCATTTATGTTGATTCTCTGTTTCAGCATTTTTTAAACAATAGCTTGCAGGATTCAAAGTGACTCTTTACTAAAAACCTTGCATGTACATTCTTAGATGCCAAATTCTTTTCAGGATGCCTGCCGTCCTCCTTTCTTCAGAGGCTCTATTATGGTGCCCCGAAATTCGATGATGAGAGGGCCGTTCATGCCCCCAGCAGGGGCGTACCGAATGCCGCTTGGCCCCCGCATGGGCTGCAAGCCAGTGTGGCCTCTGGAGGACGAAAAGAGCGGTGGTGTCAAGAGACGCAGAGGGGGTGGTGGACGAACCAGAAAGCGTGCCAAGGCTGCTGACGAGAGTACGACTGGCTTAATGCCACCCTGTTCATCAACCGTTCCGTCTTTTCTTGAAGATCCTAACGCTTATCTCGCGCAGCAAACTGCCATGCTAAACAGCACCATGGCTGGAGGACCAGGTCAGTTTTCACCCCAGGGTTCAGCTGCTCTAGCCAGACACTCCAGACCCTCAGAACTTGAGCGTGCAGGACCAGTTGTCAACTTGATGGCAAGTGGAGCTCTGGCCTCTCCTGCTACTGAGAACTCTACCACATCAGTAGTGACTCTTCCGTCTTCCATGCCTTCAATAGCTTCTCAAAGCCCAATTTCATCTTCAACTGCTATTTCTGATCCCCAAGAGTCATTTCATCCCACTTCTGTGAGTGATTCAAAAAATGTTAAACAATCCCCTAGTTCTGCATATCCTGTTACCAGTGGTAACTTTCCTCAACAAAAGCTCGACGTGAACTTGAAGTTAAGCCCTTCTAACTCTGTAAAGAATGAGTCTCAATTCTCTTTTGCTTCATCTGACAGTGAAGGCGTAGAAACGGCTTGTAGGCTCACAAAGTCTTCGTCTCCCAGGCTCCCTACTCTGCCCACCCGACCTAGATCGTCGTCTCCTCGGATCAGTGGGCGTGGTTATTCCACATTCGCAGTTATTCAATCCCTACAAAGTAGTGCTCCTCAGCACAAAACATGTGGTAGTTCTCAAAAGCAGCATGAATCTGTAGAGGGCAGACCATGTCTTGCTTCTCCTGAACCCAGCACCACATCTGGTGTGGGTAGTTCCACTGGGCGTGCTCTTGGAGTACATTTGCAATGTGATTCAGCTTCTAGTAGAGCTTACTTGAAAGATGAAATATCTGACAAGAAATTTATTAATTTTTGTGAATTAGATTCAGTGTCAAATTTTACATGTACTGCGGTTGATAAAAAGCCTTTGGAGTCCAGTAAATTTCAGAAACAAAGCGATTGGTCAGTTAAAATTTCAACTGCTAGATCTGGAACCCCAGCTTCAAATGATCAAGTTTCCAGTTCAGGTAAAGCATGTTCCATCAGCCCTACAGCCTCTAACGTCCCAAAGAAATCTAGCGCTCAAGATGGAGTGACGAACGCAGTTGACAGTTCCCAAACAGAAGTAGAACCTAACAAGAGGAGTTGGTTAAGTGCAGGCTCATCACGTCTCGCTCAATCCAGAGGCACAGAAATGCTGGCCATTAGAAGTCACGTACTGCGCGCCAGTCCAACTAGCAACTTTGACTTAGAGAAGGAAGATACTCAAGATACGGACGGTGGTGACGATGACTATGGCAGCAATGACACTTCAGATCTTGAAGATGCCTGCTCCAACAGTGCTGAGGTCCTTCCTGCCTCTTCAGTGGCTGCATGTGGCAGTCATAGTAAGCCTGCTTATAAGGATGGGGGCAAGACTGGTGGGGGGTCTAGTGCTGGCAAAAGCATGAACATGCCGAGCCTCATGGACACGAGAGTTTCGTGTTCAGTCAGCGCTGCTGGCGACACTGACATAAGTAACAAACCCCTTAGTCCAGGACCAATTAGTAGCACTTGTTCGCAGACTCCTTTGGAAATGGTACAGAACATTGTGAGCAGCATTCCGTTACCTCCAGTGTCTCATCCTTGCGCTAGTGTATCTGCATTTTCTTCTGACTGCATCTCATGCACGTTGCCTTCTGGCTCCGCCGCTTCATCCCGCCAAACTCCGCCTTGTCTGACGCAGACTGGTGGAACTCACCAAGCCGCATTAGCTACTCCTCTCCACCATGGCTTGTATGAAGGAGTGGTGCGTGGTGGCATTCTAGTGCAGCAGCCTACTGTGGCTGTGAGCAGCAGTAGCGTTGTTGTTGTAGGTCCAAAGCATGCATCACATGTTACATCTCTCAGTGCCTTGCAGCCTGTGCAGCCCCTCGTTCATCTTGTCAATCCATTTCCTACTGCTACCCCTTTAATAATTCAACAGACGGCAGGTATTGGAAATATTAGCAGTCTTGGGAACATAAGTGCAATTTGCAGTAACGCACAGCTCCTACCCAGTTCTGGTGCTGCTTTTGTGGCCTCCCAACACGCATCAACACAGTCGTCTTCGAATGTTCGCACGCCGTTACCCCTCGGCAGCAGTAGCCCGCAGTTGCAGGTTGCCCAAGTGGTCACTACTGATGGCTATATGGATGGCACGAGTTCTCCATCTGGTTCATCAACTGTATCCACTCCTCATGCCACGCCGCCCGACCCTGCTCCTTCTCCCCAGCCTGCAAGAAAGCGTCGGCGCCGCCGAAACAGTTCTACTTCCCAGGCTCCTACGAACATTTTACCCACGCTCATTGTTGGGAGCAGACCTCAGCAGCCGCAACAGCAACAGCTAGTCATGGCTGGAGCTCAACATCGTTTCACATCTCAAGCGTCTGGTGTTGGCGCTCATCAGGTGATAACTAGCGGTAGTGGTGGTAACATGATAGCCGCTTCTGCTGCAACAGCCATCAATGTTGTGCAGATGGTTGGACCGAGCATGGGCGGAACGCTGACTGCTGGTGCATTGCAACCTCCCGCAATACTAGTAGGTTCGAATGGTACCCCTGGTGTCATCCTTCCATCAGACGCTACCTTCCTCTCTACAGATCCTAACACTTGTCTTACATATCCTGTACAAATAGTAGGCGTGACCGCGACACCAGCTCAGCAGGTTGTGGCTGTGCGACCTCCTCCGCCACCCTCTGATGGAAACAAAGTTGTTACGTGCCTATCGTCACCTCCAACGGCTAGTAACAGTGGAGTGCACCTGTATGCTCACAATGCCAATCAGGCCGTAGTAAACGCCAGAAGCCTGGGTGCTCCAGCTGCTGTGCTGGCTTCTGACTATCTGACATATCAGCAGCACGTGTTCATGCAGCAGCCTATTGTGGCGAAGACGAGCATAGCGGGAATAAGTCCTCACCAAGGCACTGTGGTTTCTGCTGGTCAGCAGTTGCAACTGTCGAGTAGCAGCAGCAGCGGTGACGGTGGACACTCGGTGTCCATATCGACCCAAACCCTGCAAAGCGAGGGAGAGAACTGTGATGTGAGCAGCACAGGTGACGTTCAGCAAAGCCGCGTGTCGTCGGCGTCATCAGTGTCCCCTAACTCACCGTCCCACCAGAGTGCAGAAGTCACAACAACTCGGCTGGATGAGGAGCCGCAATGTCTCAGCACGCCACACAAGCCGCCGTCTGCTGACTCTGTGTCCAGCGCTGCCACGCCTCCTCCTCAGGCCTCAGGTAAGTTTTGTATATCAGGTTTAAGACAATTCAATTGTATTCATGTAGTTATTTATTCTGTAAATCATTGTGCACTCCCCTGAATAAGCTGTTTGTAAGTGGGAACACACCATTTGAAGATCGCCATCTGGAACTTCTGGTGTGCATTGTGCTTCACGAGCTATGATTGTGTATGAGATGTGGTTTTATGGTTGAAGTATTTCTAATTTTAAAAGTCTTTTATTCATTCATATGGACTTTTGTAGTTTATAATTTTGTGCAAGATAGTGAGATTTTGCGATGTATGCTAAGTTCAGCTACAATAGTTATGTTTACTTTGTCACTTGTGTTTTCTTGCAGCATTTTTAGTGGCAATTGAACAATGTTTTTTTTTTTGAAAATGCTGATTTAATACTGTAGGCTGGCTCTGTGTGGTTCACTATTCGGAAAGCATTTGTTCGATTACCCATGAAGTTTGTTTGTATTTTGTTGAGTAATGAATGAATGTGTAGTTGAGAAATTGCAAGGAATCATGCAAACTTGGCTGACTACCGGCTAAGTTTTTGGCCTGCTTTTTCATTATAAAATGCTAAGTTGTGATTAGTCTGAGACATTTTAAGCACAGAGTCTCGTTATGCATTATTCTGGAAGTGTTTTGTTGTGACCCAATACTAGGAACCTCGTTTATATCACTCGTAAAATACTTGCGCATAAATTATCCTAAATCAAATTTCACGAATCTAACCCGAGTTCCACCTCTGATTTCACTCTACCCATCCAAGAGCATCTGTGAAACCCTTATTAATATTGCCTTATGTCGTCTGCTTATCACTATTTTACTTTGTAATAGGTATAATCCCGATTGTGATTATCATATGACTTTTGCTATCCAGGCTGGTGGTGACTCATCGCAGCTCACGAGGGCGAAGCGGCGCTCGCGACCTCGTCACCACTCCTCACCGTTGCCGCTCCTGGTGCTCCTGCATATCACCTGCTCTCTCTCAACGCCTCCAAATGATCAACGAAGCGCAATGATGATCAATTGTGCCAATGATCAACGATTGAGGCACAACTGGTGCTTAAACCTCCTAACTCACGATTATATTCATCAAATTTAGAAATGTACGTTCCTTCACTGCATTTTTCCTTTTTTCCTTACTGCTTATGGCTCTGCCAAACGAAATTGAACGTCCTACTGAATCTTGCTTACATGTGAGATAGTATTGTAAGCTTCTGGTATGTTTTCTAGCTCACGTTCTCAAATGTACTGATCCTTGTATACTCACTGTAAAAACGCATGAATGCCCATAAGTAACTTTTATTGTAATAAAACCGTGTGGAAAATGTTAATTCCTGAGTAATTTCGGTATAATTGTTTTACACGTATGAGTATCAATCCTTATTTGCTTTGGTCTATTTACATACGATGCTCAGTGACGTCTCACCATGAAATATGTTACGTTGCCGTTCCTTTGCTTTGGAATGGCATTACGTTCTGGTTGCTGTGCAGACATAAACAGCACCTGCATCCTCTTCAACTTTCATCTTCTTCAGCTTCATGGTGCCCTGTTCTAGATATTAACGAAGCACCGTGTATAATAATTTCCTGGAGAGTTGAACGCGTGTTGTGTCTTGATAACAACAATTGAGGCGAATAATTCCAGCAGCTAACATATATGAGAGCCCAGTTGCTCGTGACTGAATACGACTGTGACTGCCGCGCCATTGCAGCCCCGGTGCAGTTGCGACGTTGAGTACTGGAAGCTGTACAACTAATGTTGCGTAGGCGAGTCTTGAGTGGCAATACTTCAGTTATTAGTCAAATAATGTGGTGTCCCGTATTTCAAAATACCAGCTTGGTTAGCTGTTATTTTATTGATATTTGTTTGTATAATTTCGACTAAAATGAATATTTTGGCTATCAAGTCCAGGAAGGCACCATGCAAGAGTGGTGTTAACAAAGGCTCTTCACTATGTCTAGGGAAAAAGAGTCGTCCTTCGAATATTGTGTTATCCTCAACGTATTCTTTTGATCTATCTTCTTGTTAGAAAGGCCTGGCTGGAGCACCTCTTCGGCGTTCAAGGGAACGGTTCTTTCACTTATATTAACATAACGGGTAGTGAACTAAATATTACGTTTTATTTTAAGAAACAAGGAAGACGATTCCTCTCTTTGGATATTTGTACGATTATTGATAGAAAATAATAGGTCTTATTAACAATTAGATATTAGAATATTATTCAAAGGTATATATATATCTATATTTTCTTTAGGTATCGGTCAGTGTTGATGTACACAGTACCACTGGTAGGAAAGATAGTCCTATAGGATTTATTGTACAAAACGTCCTTCTCTGGCATTAAATGAGTGCAATGTGTCCGTAGTTTGCATACAGCCTATAGCAAAACTAATGTTTGACTTGTGCGAGTGAGTACAGTCCCCTTTAATATTAAGTCGCACATAAACAAGCGTTCACTCACACGACGCACTTCACCAGCTTCATCTCAGCAGGCCCATAACAGGCTTCTTTGCTGAGAAACAATGGCTGCTCCAGGTAAATATTGTGTCATTGTGTCAGTGCGACGAAAACAAAGCCTTTCCTCTACCTTTTCAAGGACATCCCTCCATTAAAATTACCGCTTCATCTGACCCATAGAATGAGATGTTATCCTTGAATTGTCCAGACCATCTTCAGGGACATGACGAATGCGCCTGATGAGCTCAGAGGCGTGATTACTCTTGTAGTTTCTTGGTGTTCTGAGAGATGATGACCGTGTTAACCTACGGGGTTTGGCTGCTCAGTGCGTTCGAATGTACTGTGTTGTGTACAAATTTTAATGGGGAGACACTTGTAATTTTGAGTTGTAATTATGACCATGATGCTTATATAATTTTGATGTTTCTAATAATATTGATGTTTATCTTGTGTAATTATTTAGAAGAGTCTGATAAGAATTAAATTATGTGACCTTCGGTGCGATATAGTTTGAGTAACTGAAGCGCTAGCAAACCCATGTTACTACTACTACTTGCGTCTCACGTTGATAGTATTTGTCCATCCAGATTAACTATCTGAATACCTGCTAGAGTTATTACACATTTAATTTTAAAGAATCCTGCTGATCTTTAAATTATTTGGATGGGGGAGAAATCCCTTACTTGTAATTAGCTTTTAGTTACGTCCAGCTTAAGCATTTATGTTTTATGCTCCGTTCTCTAACCAAAAACATTCACGTTACGTAAAATTATACATTTAACGACATTTTGCACGTTAAGTCATTTATTTTCAATTTCATTTCAACCACCGATTGTTTTCTATAGTACTATATTGATACCAATCGTTTTCAGCATATTCGCCTTTGGGAAAATTTTCTCTAGCACCATTTTTCTCATTTGTTTGGTTTGCAGTTATTCAGTTTTTCCACATAAGTGTAGATAGAAGTACCAGAAAAGTATCCAGGTGTTGTAAATCTTATTTCATGTATTAAAACAATTTTGTGATCGTCTACTAATCTGAATCCAGATAGCTCAGCTTTAATTTTAGAATTGATGTATTTAATTATGTTGTGCAGTTAATAAGCGTTAGAAAATGTGATCGCTTGAAAATGTGTCGCCCGCAGTGCAGAAATCATGGGGCACTTTTACTGCAGTGTTCGAGTGTGGTGATTTCAGTCGGACGTTTTGTACCCGTGCAACTCACCTGTTGGTAGTGATGAAACCTTCATGGGAATGCGGTGCTGGTTCTCTATACGGTCTTGATGTTCTTTTCTTTATTCATTTTATTATCGATAACTGTATTTATGTTGTCCAATGAAGTTTTATGAGATCTGTTGGTGTGCTTTTTTTAACCTTAGCGCTCTTTACAATGAAGAGTGCAGTGCATCTAGACGTAGAATCGTCCACGTTGTCTGCCTAAGGCTCGGCAATTTCTTTCAAGCCACTTTGCCTCGCAGACCTTGCAGCTTTTATTGAAGGATCGTGAGCAACTGTACAAAGGATGTTTTGTTTTTATTTCAATCAAGCCTGATACACATCATATTGTACATAGGTTTTTCAAATGCCTTGTAACACATCAGGACGCAACGGCGGTTACCCCGGACAAGCAGGTATCCATTTCTGACACCTGGGTAGAGTGGGGAATTGTGGCCGAGTTCTCTCTATTGCCAACAGGGAGAAACACCGGGCGGCACTACTCGAATTCGAACTGTCAACCCCGTTCCGTGAAGTGCGCGTTTTTGACCACTCGGCCACGGTTACTACAGAATTCATACATACACACATAATACCAGGCTTTTCCCCCTCACGGGAGGGTAGCCGGCAGCAAGCCAAAGGGAAGCGATAAACAAACAAACATTCATCCTTAATCATCCTTAGTCACTAGGAGGCAAGAGAGGCAGCACAGGCCGCACCAGAACTGCCCGGATCAACAGCAGCCCAGCACACCCTCTTCATAGATTAGATTAAAATTTTTGAAAGCTTTCTTTCTAAAGGTTTTCCCAAAAGAGGAAAACGCATGTTAGTGTGGACTTGAGAGACTGGGGAATCCACGCACAGAGTTAGAGGAAGTTTGAAAAATTGAAAAGTTTAAGTTAGGATTGGGTGCAGAAAAAACAGCAGTACACCGAAAATAGATGCCTGAAGCAAACAAAGTTAATTCTATTTAAAAACAGGAAGGCCTACCATCTTCCCTAGGGAGTGTTAATTCCCATGGTTGAAACAGTTGTAGTCCCCTGAAGGGCATGGAATTCCAATTTTTAACATCGCTTTTCAATGTAATCACCTACCATTGTAGGCTGAGGCCTTCTGCACACGGGGCTACTCTAATGAAACTAAACTGGTTTGTGATTGAAGTTACTAACTCATAGGTGATGCAGTTTCGTGACTTTCAAGATCCTCCTGGATCTCCCCCGAAGAAGAAGATGCAGTTCCGCACACGAGGCTACTAAAAATCCGTAATTTCCTTTGGGTATTTGTCGAAAAATCCTGGAGGTGTAGGGCCTGAGTGGGACTGCAAGAGGTGGAAGAAAGAGATTGAGAGGCAAACAAAAGAGTATGGATTGAATAAGAGGAGGCTTAGCATGATGCGGAAGACTACATTTGACTGGTAGGGTAATTCATCAAATATCGAACAGAAACCACGTGTGTCTAGAAACAACCTTCATAAATCGGTAACTTTTGCTCTGAATAACTCTTGCGGGCCTCAAGGTTATTCTTGAACAGTTGCTTTCTTGTTCTGTGATGTCGCTTGAAAGACAACGTAGATTATTGAAATGTATTTATTGTTCTAAAAATCGAATTTTTTAGTAACATAATTTCATCAATATCGAACATGAATCGAACAAGAATTTTGATTCGAACAGGATGGTTTGTCAATTAGTTCTCTTCGTATCGAACTTTTGTTAGACTATTAGCACGCCACGTATGGTTTGTATATTAGTACGCCTCGTATATTTTGTCCATTATTATGCCTCGTATGGTCTATCTATTTGTACACCTCATGTGGCCACTTGGAAAATAAACGTTTTTCTTTCATTCTTTTTTTCTTTGGTGCACTGGATTTTCTTGGAAGTGCTCGCGGTGGCACAGCGGTTAAGGGATCGGACTTGTATGTTGGAGTCGCGGGATTTGTATCCCGGCGCTGGCGCTGCGATTTTCCCCGTTGGGTATAAGGGAAAGCTCAAGCACAATACCCCCACTCGACCCAGGTGTCGGAAATGGGTACCGACTTTACGGGGGAACCGTCATGGTGTCCTATACATAGTGTTAGTTATAAGACATTTGAAAAACCAATGCTTAAGATCATTTGTATCAGGCTTGATTGGAAATAAAGCATCCCAAAGATGCCGATGTTTGTTTTGTTTGTTTGTTTAAAATGACTGTCTCATTACTTATTTTCAGGAAGCATTTGAATGGAGAGTTATCAAAATTTGAATATGATGTCGATGTTTCATTTGCAGTGCTTGTTGAACCATCATTGTGATCATCAACCTGTGTGACCTTTTTTGGAGTAGAGTGTAGAGCACGCGTCAATGAATTATTATTGATGCTTGCATCAATTTTCTTGGCAAGGGATTGATCATCAGTAAATGTAGCCAGACGAATCATTGATGATCTTGAGGGCCTTGGAACACCAGCAGCTGATTGGTCGCCATCTTCAACTATTCATTGTTATTATCAAGCGTTAATACAATATTTTAAGAAAATGAAACAGGCGTTCAATAGATCGATTCAGTTATTTAAAAGAATTAAGAATCGAAAAGCCTTGTTCGAGGCATAAATTCATGATTTTTAAGGAATTTTGATTCGAACCCCTTTGTTCAGTATTTAATACTGACATGAAATAGGAACTGAATGTCGAACATGGAATAATTATCAAGTTTTTAGCGGGAAAGAAAAAAATACAGCAACAGAACATCATTTGACAACACTACTCTCTAGTTATGACGGGAGGTTGACGTTGGCACAACAACAGTTAAACCGTCGCAATTTTCCCGAGGTGCGTAAGATTTTTCAAGTGAAAAAATATGACCAATTTGTAAGGGTCGTACAGAAAATGTGTTCGCAACAGCTGGTAGCAGTTTGCAGCTCACAGAAATGAGTTCTAATCACTAAAATAGGAGTTTTAGATGTAAGATCACCGGCACTGTGCAAGTTTGGATGCTTAAGAAATTTATTACGCGCATATTTTCAAAGTTGTTCGATAATCAGTTCAGTTCGATATTTGATGAATTACCCTATATGAAAAAAGAAGCACCTAAGTTTGAGATGTGCTATGATGGTAGTTTTGGAAGTCAACTCTTGTTTGCTGTGAGATGTAACTCATTGAGTGGGAACAGACGTACATGGAGGTGGAATGAGAATAATAACAGATTATGTCGGCAGTGTATTAGTGGAGTGGAGGAAACAATTGAGCATTTTGTGCTGGAATGTAGTAAGTATGAGCAAGAAAGAGAAAGTTTTATGAATGTGGTGCTTGAGCAGTATGGAGAGAATGAGTGGTATGCCAGATGTGCTGAAGATGATTGCGGTATGAGCTGTCTTGCTGGATTGGATCAGGAGTGTAATTTGAGTATCATTGAAGCTATGAAAATGTTTCTTGTGCGTGCCTGGAGTAAGAGACAGTGACTGGAAAGAGCCAGTCAGGTAGAATGGTCAGTAATGACCCAATATGCCTGGGGATGGTGTTTTGATACACTGGCTATCCCAGTGATGCCATCCAATGGCAGCTTGTGACAAGGATTGGTAGATCCTGAGTAGTTTAGTGGACAAGTCTGGTACCGGGCGCTGAACTCTGTGTGAAAATTGTGGAGAGAATTGTAGGCCGTTACAAAGGCCCCGACGCTGTCGGCCCTCAATTTCAAGTACAAATTCAAGTTCAAGAAGTAGGAGAGCATAATGCAATCACTCAGTAACATTGTGGATAGTGATTCAAGTGATGAAGATATGACACTAAATTACCATTATCGTTGGAGAAGAAATAAAAAACTAAGACAATTTTAGATTCATCCATACATAGAGCAAAATTTTCACCGCCCACTATTTGTTGCTGCAAAAGAATTCCAACTTTAGGGTACAAAATTTATAAGTTTTCAATTGCATGTCTAATGGCAGTTATTTGAACAGGTGCAACTAATTTCGGTAAATCTGAAGTAGATGACAGTTGTCGATTTTGTAAATTTCGATGCCTTAGCATAGTTAATTAGATCGAAATAAACAATTTTTCTTCTATGCACTTTTTGTCTCAAATGAGTATTTTATTAGTTATAGCGGTAAATGACTTACCGCAACTCCAGTCTTTGAAGCGGAAAGAAATTCTTTGATCGAGTTGTATGGCAATACTGCAATGGCGTCTCGCTTCCAGCGCTCTGTCTTGAAAGACGAAACCAAACCTACCGCTATACCTCGTTAAATACTCATTTGACAAAAAAAGTGTATAGAATAAAAGTTGTTTATTTCGATGTTATTACCATGTTTCAAGCAACAAAAATTCGAAAATCTGCAGCTGTTTATTCGAGCGCATTTGTCATCAATGACGAAACTAAACTTACCGCTATAAATTGTATAATACTCATTTGAGACGAAAAAAGAATAGAAGAAAACTTGTTTATTTTGATTCAATTAATTAGGTTCAGGCACCAAAAAGTGGAAAATCGACAACTGTCATCTCCTTCAGATTTACCCTAATTTCCCCTGCCCTTCAAAGGCAAAATCCAAACACGAGGGAGTGCGTGAATGCCGAGGAAAGAATAATAATCACTCTCAGATAAGATGCTTTGATCATTATTATTAAAACTAAAATTATGAAAAAGTTTTATTAAAGTATACTGTACTTAGTCATAAATTCTGTTTGCATTTCCTTGCTGTTGACCTTAGTTAAGGCTTCACAAGCTGCTTCACAGTATACTTGTGCACTTTCAGTACTTTTCTCACTCACTGCTACTCATGCAAGGTGAAATTAATTATTATAAAATAGTATTTGAATCAAATACATAGGTTTTTTTTACAGGGTGTTGTGTAATTCGATGCACTTATTATAACCATAAACAGATAAATGAAAAATAAAACGGTTTTCATGAGTGACAAAAACCTTTGAACTTCTTCGTTTTCAAAAAATGTTTATCCACAAGGTTTCCCGTAGGAATTGGCTTACAATGCAGCCATTGAGTGAAATCTAAATTCTTGTGCAGGCTGCTAATTCGTCCTTCAGCATACAGAAAGAAGAAGCTAAAAATTTTTCTAGGTGTCATTTTTTGAAAAAAAAAAGTTTTCAGGTTTTTCTGACTCAGGAAAATCGTTTGATTTATAATTTTTCTGTATATGGTTGAAATATATGCATCGAATTACACAACATCCGGCATATTTCACAATGAAATTAGAAGGTAATAAAATTATTTATAGAATATCATACAATTGAACAATATATGACCAGTCATATTTGCCGCTTTTCCAACTGCATTTAATGCAATTTCTGTTTCATCCTTCATAAAGTAACTTGGTGGCTCAAAGTTGTACAGAACAGGATGTTTTTCCAATTCCTTGACCAATTTTGTGTTCAGTTTTTGTTCGTTCATTTTGTAGAACATCCATACACTAGAATAGTTACCAAGAAACTGAGAGACTCGAGTCAAAAGTGACTGAACACGCGAGTTGCCCAGCAAATGGTTGCTCTCCTCTTGCATTACTAAAGGGCCGTTTACACTAACTAGTGGACATTTTGGCCGTGAGGCGCGGCATGTGTATATGAGGCTCACAAACAACGGCATCTGTGGATGCTTCATTTTCAATTTCAAGCCTGATACATATCACCTTGTATATTGGATTTTCAAATGCCTTATAACTAACGCCAGGACGCCATGACGCTTTCCCCCGGTCAAGACCGGTACCCATTTCAGACACCTGGGTAGAGTGACGTATTGTACTTGGAATTTTTCCCCAATACCCAGCAGAGAAATCGCCACCAGCGCCGGGACTCGATCCCGGGTTTCCCGCACGGCAGGCAGGGCTTATAGACACACGGCTATGGCGAGCACCTTGCCTCATATTTGTGTGTGTTTATATATAATAATAATGAAGGCATCTACGGGTGCTTTATTTCCAATTTCAAGCCTGATACATATCACCTTATACATTGGATTTTCAAATGCCTTATAACTAACGTCAGGACGCCATTACGCTTTCCCCCGGTCAAGACCGGTACCCATTTCAGACACCTGGGTAGAGTGGGGTATTGTGCTTGGAATTTTTCCCCTATACCCAACAGAGAAAATCGCCACCAGCGCCGGGACTCGAACCAGGGTCTGCCTGGACGGAGACAAGTTCGCTAGTCTCACGGCATGACGAGTTTCCTATGCGCTCTGATCGAATTCGTAATCCGCAACACTCAAGAGCCTCGTAAGTACCTTGACGAATAAACACACACAAATATAAAACTCAATGGTGAGCCTCGTACACACGTGTCACGCTTCACGGCCGAATTGTCCCCTAGTGTAAACGGCCCTTAAGACTTCATTTATCCAATTCAGTGTTTGGTTGGTTACAGTAGGAGATAGAATCGGATACTTTCATCATTGCTCTGAGAGATATAAAGAGGAATATACTTATTGGTCCTTACGAATGAGATTTATTTCCTGAATAGAAGTTCAGCTGAGTTTTTTTAGGAAAGGGATTGAGTGATCCGTGATCACTCATCTTGAATTTATCTCTGCATACTACATTGGCAGTGAAATTCATACATTTTTGAAACTCTTTTTGAAGATATTAAGGTATGTTTCCTCATACTAGGTTACAATAGTCAATACGCGACAACACTCAAAATCAAATGGCAAATAAAAACAAAACAAACAAACAAACATAGGCATCTTTATGCTTTACTTCCAATCAAGCCTGATACATATGATCTTGAGCATTGGTTTTTCATATGTCTTATAACTAACACTATATATAGGACACCATGACGGTTCCCCCGTAAAGCCGGTACCCATTTCCGACACCTGGGTTGACTGGGGTATTGTGCTTGAGCTTTCCCTTATACCCAATGGGGAAAATCTCCGCGCCAGCGCCGGGATACGAACCCTCGTCTCCAACATACTTTAATAATGAAGGCATCTACGGATGCTTTATTTTCAATCAAGCCTGATACATATCACCTTGTACATTGGATTTTCAAATGCCTTATAACTAACGCCAGGACGCCATGACGCTTTCCCCCGGTCGAGACCGGTACTCATTTCAGATACCTGGGTAGAGTGGGGTATTGTGCTTGAAATTTTTTCTCCTATACCCAACAGAGAAAATCGCCACTGCCAGCGCCGAGATTCGACCCCGGGTCTCCCGCATGGCGGCAGAACCCTCTAGCCACATGGCTATGGCGGCATACAAGGCTGATCCCATAACACTGTGCCACGGAGAGCGAATAATCTAGATTTTCCGTCAAGCATACTTTCTATACCATGAAAAAACATCAAAGTTCCGTAAATTTTGTTTTATATTTTTCAACGTGAGAATTTTGAAGGACATGTTTTGATCGAAGGAAATGCTTAAATTTTTAATTCTGTTTAATGAATAATTTCATCATTCTCGAACGTAAGAGTCATGTTTGGAATTTTTTTAAATGTATCTTTGTATCAAAAAATAAAACATTGTATTATATTCACAGTAAACAATCAAGCTCAATTTGGGATTCAGATTTTTTAGCGGATATTGAAAAGGCCTATGACGGATGATGAAAAAAGGTGGATATTGAAAACGAAAAGGCCTTAGCCGCTGTAAAATGTATATGTACCGAAATGTAAATGACCTAAATTGGGAGATTGCAAGAACCTTGTATGATGTGGCAGAGCAAAAGATTGGTAGAATGAAATGAAGGAAAAGTACAGGGAATGCTAGGTGGTTTACGAGTGAGATAAAGGAAGAACAAATGAGAAGAAAGACTTTGAATAAAAAACAACGAAAGATAAGGCAAATGTATGAAAGACGCAGAATTACTGAGGATGAATGGCAGAGTGTATGGGAATGAGTACAAGGACCAGCAGAAGAAAGTAAAGAGAATGATCAATGAGGCTAGAGTTAAAGAGGAGAGACACCAAGTTGAAAATCTACAAAAGAAAGGTCTAGATGGAATAAAAGATTGGTATAGGTTTATACAAGGTAATGATAGAAGTAGTGAAGTTCAAGTTGATGAATTAGTAGTCAATGGTTGCAGTGTGCAAGATAGGATGCAAATGGTGAAAGCAGTTGAAGAATACTGGGAGGACATTGGTGGAATGAATGAGCAGGTTACAGATGATGAACCCGTAAATTTTCTGATAGATGAACCTGAACTGCAAATGGAAGACAAAATCACTTGTAAAGAGATTGCAAGTTTTTTGAAGAAAGTGAAAAATGGAAAAGCATGTGGCCCTGATAAGATCCCATTTGAGTACTATAAATGTGGAGGAGAGAGTGTAGTCATTATGTTGAAATGTTTATTTGATGAGATATGGAAGAGTGAAAGAGTACCGGATGACTGGAACAAGTGTAATGTAGTTCTGTTGCACAAGGGTGGACATAAGAGTATGAAAGAACTTGAAAATTACAGACCAATTGCACTGGGCGCCACTGTATGTAAGATCTTTTGTGGTATTTTGAATGAGAGAATGAAAAATTTAGTTAAGGAATTAGGAGTCCTGGGAGAAGAACAGAATGGTTTTAGGCAAGATAGACGTGGGGAGGATAATCTGTTTGTAGTGAGTGAAATAATTGAGCAAATGAAGAAGGATGATAAGAAGATATATTTAGCGTTCCTGGATATTGAAAAGGCGTATGACAGAGTGGATCGGGTTAGGCTGTTTGAAATTTTGAGAAAAGTTGGTTTTAGCAGAAAAATAGTGAACATTGTGCAGAGTCTGTATGAGAACACAAGTGCTATCTACAGGTTAGGAAATTTGGAAACAGGGCAAGTGAGGAGTGTTAGAGGAGTGAGACAGGGCTGTACTCTGTCCCCCCTGTTGTTTGGATTGTACACAGTAGAATTAGCAGTTTGACTGAGAGGGAGTGGCTTAGGACTGAAAGTTGGTAATGAGAGAATGAGCTGTTTGTTGTATGCTGATGATGTGGTTGTGGTTAGTGAATGTGGTCATGAACTACAAAGGATGCTTGACATTGTGAACGGATATAGTACAGATTTCAAGATGAACTTTGGTGCCGATAAAAAAAAGGTCATGGTTATAAATAGTGATGAGACTGATAGAGACAGACTGTGAAATATTGGAGAAATCAGAATAGGTTGAACAAAAGAATAGAAATATCTAGGTTGTATGATAAGTGAAGATGGATGTACTAGAACTAAAGGTGAAAAAGTGGCAAAAGCAATGGAGTGGAGTGGACGGTTAAGTAGTGTGGCCAGATACAGAGCAAACAAGTATGAATGTGTGAGAGGAATGTGGAAGTTTGTTGCTGTACCCAGTGTCATGCATGGTATGAGTGCTCTTGCTTGGAATGGAAGTGATCTTGAAAAGCTGGATGTGATACAAAATAAGATAGGAAGTGTAGCATTGGGTGCTCCAAAATGGACAGCTACAGAAGCCATTAGAGGTGACTTAGGGTGGAGCCTATTTTCAGAAAAAATGATGAAAGCTGTGCTGAATTATAAGGTGAGAATTGAAAGAATGCGGAATAGCAGGTGGGTAAAGCGAATTTTTGAATGGAATCCGAGTGTGAGCTATTGGGAAAAAGTATGTTGGGGGCATGCAAGGAAACTTAGTATGCAAAAAATTATTCATGTTAGAATTGGGAGACCTGTGGATGACTGGAGTTTAATAAATCCTGGAGGTGTAGGGCCTGAGTGGGACTGCAAGAGGTGGAAGAAAGAGATTGAGAGGCAAGCAAAAGAGTATGGATTGAATAAGTGGAAGCCTAGCATGATGCGGAAGCCCACGCTTAACTGGTATATGAAAAGGAAGCACCTAAGTTTGAGATGTTCTATGATGGTAGTTTTGGAAGTCAACTCTTGTTTGCTGTGAGATGTAAGTCATTGAGTGTGAACAGACGTACATGGAGGTGGAATGAGAATAATAACAGATTATGTCGGCAGTGTATTAGTAGAGTGGAGGAAACAATTGAGCATTTTGTGCTGGAATGTGGAAGTATGAGCAGGAGAGAGAAAGTTTCATGAATGTGGTGCTTGAGCAGTATGGAGAGAATGAGTGGTATCCCAGATGTGCTGAAGATGATTGCGGTATGAGCTGTCTTGCGGGACTGGATCAGGAGTGTAATTTGAGTATCAGTGAAGCTATGAAAATGTTTCTTGTGCGTGTCTGTTGTAAGAGACAGTGACTGGAATGAGCCAGTCAGGTAGAGTGTTCAGTAATGACCCAATATGCCTGGGGATGGTGTTTGACACTCTGATTATCCCAGTGATGCCGTCCAATGGCAGCTTGTGACAAGGATTGGTAGATCCTGAGTAGTTTAGTGGACAAGTCTGGTACCAGGCGCTGAACTCTTTGTGTGAAAATTGTGGAGGGAATTGTAGGCCGATACAAAGGCCCCACGCTGTCGGCCCTCAATTCAAGTTCTTGTATGTTGGAGACGAGGGTTCGTATCCCGGCGCTGGCGCGGAGATTTTCCCCGTTGGGTATAAGGGAAAGCTCAAGCACAATACCCCACTCAACCCAGGTGTCAGAAATGGGTATTGGCTTTACGGGGGAACCGTCATGGTGTCCTATATATAGGGTTAGTTATAAGACATTTGAAAAACCAATGCTTAAGATCATATGTATCAGGTTTGATTGGAAATAAAGCGTCCCAAAGATGCCGATGTTTGTTGTTGTTGTTGTATGAAAGAGTGGATCGGGTTAGGTTAGAGAACACAATGGTTGGAGAACACAAGTGCCATTTACAGGTTAGGAAATTTGGAAACGGGAAGCAAGTGAGGAGTGTTAGAGGAGCAAGACAGGGCTGTACTCTGTCTCCCCTGTTGTTTGGATTGTACACAGAAGAATTAGCAGTTCGACTGAGAATGAGTGGCTTAGGACTGAAAGTTGGTAATGAGAGACTGAGCTGTTTGTTGTATGCTGATGATGTGGTTGTGGTTAGTGAATGTGGACATGAACTACAAATGATGCTTGACATTGTGAATGGATATAATAAAAATTTTCAGATGAACTTTGGTGCCGATAAAAGTAAGGTTTTGGTTATAAACAGTGATGAGACTGATAGAGGTAGACTGGGGAATATTGGAAAAATAAGAATAGGTAGAACAAAAGAATACAAATATCTAGGTTGTATGATAAGTGAAGATGGATGTACTAGAAGAATTAGTTGAGGGTGCCTGCCCACCAAAAGATTTAAAGCGAGAAAGCAAGCAAGCTTGAATTGATTAACATGGATTCCAAAGGGAGTGCACACACGGCAAGCAAGCAGGCGCGTAAGCAAGAAAGACTGAAGATTGGCTGAAGTGAGAAAGCGACTCCAAGATGGTTTCACGCTTGAAACCTGCAGCGGAAATTATCTGGGTTAATGTTGAGGATTATTCGGGAATCAATATTTGATTTTCAGCTGCCTTAACATAGTTAATTAGATCGAAATAAGCAAGTTTTCTTTTATGCACTTTCCGTCGTAAATAAGTATTTTACGAGTTATAGCAGTGAATTAGTTCCTGCAACTCAAGTGTTTGAAGCGGGAAGTGATTCATTTGGTCCGGCGAATGGCAACGCTGCAATGGTATCTTGCTTCTTGTTTTTTCGTTATCAAAGACGAAACTAAACCTACCGCACCAACTCGTAAAATATTCATTTGACAGAAAAAGTGTATGGAAGAAAAATAGTTTATTTCGATGTTATTACCATGATTCAAGCCACAAAAATTTGAAAATCGATGAGTAGCTGTTTATTTGAGCGCATTCGTCATCAAAGACGAAACTAAACCTACCGCTATAATTCATAAAATAATCATTGACGACGGAAAGTGCATAGAAGAAAATTTGTTTATTTTGATCTAATTTACTATGTTTAGCATTCGAAAAGTGGATTATCAAATCCCAAACAATCCTCAACTTTTACAAGCGTCTGGCAGTGCGAGATGAGATGCCGATGAGGAAGGTGTGCTGCTCAATTCTTCCAGCATAGACTGAACTCCTTATATCCAAATTTTATGCTGTATTGTGCCTTTGGAACTCAAAAGATCCAAAGCACAGGGACAGATTACATATTTCAAAGCAATGGGACGAAGTAGGAATAAAACTCAACGGTACAAACACATGCTTGGACTGCTTGTTTTTGTTATAGACCTCTCACCAAGGCATTCAGGAGCAAACTGGCTGTCTTTTGATATGTGATAGATCTTGCCTGACATCTTTCTTTCTTGCTCGCTTTCTCACTTTCAGTCGTTTGGTATGTAAGCATCCTGAGGGTGAAAAAGTGGCAAAAGCAATGCAGTGGAGTGGACGGTCAAGTAGTGTAGCCAGATACTTTTTTGCTCTCTGTGTGAGAGGAATGTAGAAGTATGTTGCTGTACCTAGTGTCATGTATGGTATGAGTGCTCTTGCTTGGAATGGAAGTGACCTTGAAAAGCTGGATGTGATACAAACTAAGGTAGGATGTTTAGCATTGTGTGCTCCAAAATGGACAGCTACTGAAGCCATTAGAGGTGACCTAGGGTGGAGCCTATTTCCAGAAAGAATGATGAAAGCTGTGCTGAATAACAAGGTGAGGATTGAGAGAATGCTGAATAGCAGGTGGGTAATGCAAATTTGGAATCTGAGTGTAAGCTATTGGGAGAAAGTATGTTGGGTGCATGCAAGAAAATAAAGTATGCAGAAGATTATTCGTGTTAGAATTGGGAGACCTATGGATTGCCGGATTGTAATGAATGTTGGAGGCAAAGAACCAGAGTGGGCTGCAAGAGGTGGAAAAAAGAGATTGAGAGGCAAACAAAAGAGTATGGATTGAATAAGTGGAAGCTCAGCATGACACAGAATCCTACACTAATCTGGTATATGCAAAAGGAAGTACTTAAGTGTGAGATGTTCTATGTCGGTAGTTTTGGTAGTTAACTCTTGTTTGCTGTGAGGTCTAAGTCATTGAATGTGAATAAATGCACATGGAGGTAAAATAGAGAATAATAATAGATTATTTTTGCCGTCACGAGCAATCGGGCAGTGCAATAGCCAATAGGGAAATGGAGGTAACAATTGAACGTTTTATGTTGGATTCAGCAGCTGAAATGTGAGTTTGAGCAAAAGAGGAAGAGTTTCAGGAATGTGATGTTTGAGCAGTAGGTACATTTATAGTTCTTTGTCCTAGGGGAAAATGTGAGGTTCCAAGCTGAAGGTTAAGTGTTTTGTTTTGATGAAATATAGTGTGTTTTTTATTTTGTTTAGGGTCATTATTTGTCAGTTCACTACTGTCCTGCTTTTTATCTTCTGTCTTTTTTTATATTTTTGTCTTATTGCATGAACTTACTTCTCAACTCAATGTTTCTGTGCACAGGGAATTATGTCCGATAATACACATTGTGCATTGATTCTTTGATCTTTTTCATTCCTGCATAATAATGCATTCTTTTCTTCAAAACACTCATGTTGTGGTTAGAGACGCTTAAACTGATGGATCTAATCTATAGTTTAATTAATTACTTCTCCAGTGCAACAAAATTTTGATATTTGTATATATTGCTGAAAAAAATAACAATTAACTATTTTTTCAGATTCTTGATTATTTGCATTTTTGTTATATTAGTTTAGAAAGTATGCTGTTTAAGTTTGCTATTCCTCAAGTTTTTAATGTTGATAACCTGTGAGTGTAGACATTTGGCATGTCACCATCTGCTGGCTACATCAACTCACAAACCTGGGAGGTTAGTATCATATGTTCATTGCACAAAGTTAAACATCTGACATTTTTCACTCGTGCTGTGTCTTTGACCATTTTGAAAGTAAATATATTTCATTGTCATTGCCTTTGATTAATTTGATTTATAATTTAAATAACGTTTGTACTGTGAAAATTCAAGAAGTCAAGTTCTCATTGGTTTTATACATGCCTCTTAAGGATATACCGCCAGAAATTATTTGTTATTTTGTGCTTATTATAAATTGTCAGATTTTTTATATAAATGTTTTATTGATTTGTAAATACTATTTATGCTGAAGTGTTTTATGGCTAAATTCCTTTGTGTATTCAAATGAACCAAAGCTACAAGATTGAAATTGAATTTAGTGTGCTCTGAAGTAGTACTGATGTATACTTATTGTATTGGTTGAATACTAAATTGTTTTACCTTAGGAAAGGCTTGCAAAGTTTTGTTTAGAAGAGCTATTTTTGAGGCAGTATATTGTTGTAGTAGTAGTAGTAATCTAGGCATACAAGAATTATGTAGTACCTAATCAAACTAACAATTTTGAGTGAAGCTGAGGAATTCTTTTATTGGCAAGGAAACTGCCAATAAGTAGGAAAGTTGTTTAATACATTGTTAATATAACATTAGATCAAATTTTAATATTCACTGATGAAAATATTGCTTTGGGAATTTCTACATTGTGTTGTGTATTAATAACTGATGAGATGACGATACTGATTGTCACAGCTACTAGATAATAGAATTGGCTTTGGAGCTTTCAAATTTAGGGCAAATTCTAATACCTAGAGCAATTATTAGTGTACTATTGAGTTTGACCATGAAGGATAGGGCATTTCTTGAAAATACTTGAAAATGTTGAAATAATTTTTCACAGTTTCAAAATAAAGAAGTGGTTTCATGATGACTAAAACATGTGATAAAATGTCCTGCATTCAAGTTTTGTTGGAGACATGCCTTGAAACCATACCATACCTTGACATACATTAATGCTCTTTTTGAAAAATGTGAGGACTCAAGCTGGAAGCAAGGCAGGCCTTTTTTATTGAAAAAGACTGGATTCTTTGTTTCATTGAAGATCATCTATTTTGGTTTCACTGCTGTCTTGTTTTTCAGCACAAATTTTATTCTTCTTCAACTTCTATTCTTGGTTTACAAGCTTCCTTTTTAATTTACTGTTTCAATGCACAGGGGACCTTCTGTGGTAATGCACCTTGTGCACTGATTCTTTGTTTCCTTACTCTGCACTAAATGGTGTCCTCATCCTTCCTTCCCTTTGATTACTATTGTTGGCTTAAACTAACACAATCTAAACATATCTACTAACATGTTAAATTTTAATAACCCAAGAAGATAAAGTTGTATGGACCAAGGGGGGGGGGGAAATGAAATGCCTTGGCAAATTTCAAAAATAGTGAAATAATACACATGAAAAAAGAAAGCCAAAGAAAGTTCATAGATATTTGTGCAATATGGGCTGTTGCTTCAGCTTTTTGGATCCAAATTTTATGTTTAGGTTCAATAAACTTCTTTCTTAGGTTGCTCATTTTATGCTAAGAGGCTGTCACATTTATTTAAACTTATACTAACTGACACCTCCTTATGGTGGCCCATGTTATGTTTTAAATTATTTTTGGTATCATTTCACGTGAACATCAACTTGTACTTGTGATGGAAATTCTGTAAGAACAAATCTTGTGCTTAGATTCCCCATTCCCAAAACTTCATAACTAAATGGTGCCTTCCTCTCTATAGAGTACTTTTGTTGTGGTATTGTAGGCTCATTTTGGAAAATTTAATCTGAACCTTGAATTAGGGAAGTGGTGGATCAGATTTCAACAATGTCATTTGACAGAGATGTAGTGCTCACTGGGAACTCTGATTATTTTTACACAAGGGTGAGGATACAAATTTGTACTGAATCTTCATAGTGTTTGGTGCCTATGTTAGTTAGTAACCATAATGTTGGGCGTATATTTTTACATTCCTGAATAAAGCTCTTGATCTTGAATTTGAATCTGTGCTATCTAGCCATTTTTAATTTTGGTTGCTATATTTTGTTTTAAAGTAGAAGAAAATATAAATTCAATAGATTCAGTATGATTTAAATGGGTTGTTTCATGTATGTAATCTACCAATTATTCATTAATCAATTGCCAATCTGTTTCCTTGGTGCCAATATATTTGTTCAGAAATTGAAATGAAGGCAATTTTAATCTTGACTAAAAAATATGTTGTTCAAATGGGCTTTTCTTTTTGTCAAACCAAGTGTGATGATATTTGTCTCTGAGATCATACTGAAATAATTACAAATGTAAAGAATGGACCCAATTACACTATGCCAAAGATGCTGTGACAAACTAATGCTGTACAGTACTAACTCTCAGTTGTACAACTTGTGTGTTTATTTTTCAGTCTTTGCCAAAGAATATTAGCAGCACTTCAACGTTGAGTAAGCTATTTTTGTATTTTTCTTTTGCTATGAGAATTGTTTATATTTTTTGTGTTTGTGTGCCCCATCATAAAAAAATAGCATCATTTTTCTATACAAAATCCATGTAATTATAAACAATTAATTATATTATACAATTAATTAATTATATGTACAAAATCCCTAAAAGATAAATTTAAGGCAGCTTTAATGTCCATTAAATTGCCCATGAGTAAATACATAGCATTATTTTTTATGTTCAATAATTACTGCATCATCTTTGGTCTAGATGATCTTCCTGATAAAGTTTGATGTCAATTCAAAGAATTTCAGGTAGACATTACTATCAGGAACTTACTGATGTTTAATATTGATATTTAGTATTGATCATTGATGTTTAATATTCAATATTGTGCATGATACAAGACCAGGTAGCCTTTTAGTGTACCTATGTACCTACAAAAAATGCAAAGTATACCTTGTGAACATACAAATATGCTGCTATAAAGATTTTACTACCCCTCAAATTCTTCTTTGAATGCTATTCATTTAAATGAAAATAAATTCAAAATAAAATTGTTTCTTTTATTACACTTATACATTGTGGGGGTTTTTAGATTACACTATAATTCAAATTGTATGTTTTAAAGTATTCATATCATTTCATTTCATAGTATCCTTGACTCAGAGCTTCTGGATCAATAATTTGCTGAGAGGAGACTGCTCTGCTTAGTTCCTGGTAATCTATAATCAATAGCATTGATGTTTCTCTTTGGCATGCAGATTGTGATAAAATTTTCTGTTGTTATTGGAGGGGACTGATTTAATTAAAATCGATTGACATTTTTACTATGGCTGGCAAGGTTGGCTGAATTCAATGCTGAAATTTGACCCACTATAATCAATTTTATTTCAGGTAATGAAACATTGAAAATATAATCCTCCCTTTGCTATGTCATTTCTTGAATCTACAATTGACTTGGTTTTGTTCAGAAACATAAGCTTAATCTGTTTCTCAAGATTTTATGGCTGAGGGCTAAACATGACTTGTGTTACTTGGACTCAGGAGTGAAATCCATATGGCCAGTTAGGTCAATTTCTGAAGATTGTGGCAGTGCTTTTTTGGAGCTCTGGCTGGCCACCCGTGTGACTCTGATTTTCTAGGCATCATTGATTCCTGTTGTGAAGAATAAGTTAGCTATGTCTGAAGTTAGTATTATATTCTACCTTCCTCAACTTTTTTCATCATGTCCAAATAGTGAATAATAATAGCTTGAAATTTTCAGAACCTTTTTGTCTTATAAATTGCCTGTATCATATTAATTTTTGCAGAAATAAATACTAGCTTGAAGGAAAGTATGAGAAAATGAAATAATATTTTTATGGCAATATTGATCAGGCACATTATCATGATGAATCCAATGGAATGATTAATTTTTTGTCAATGTTTTGCTAAATATGGCATCATGGCATTTTGAGTGTAGTTAAAACCAATGCTATTGTGTTTTATTTGCTTTGTTGATGCTTGTGGATTTGCTATCAGCTAATGTGTGGTGTTGCTGATGCCCATATTATAGAAAATATTATTGATTTTTACATAATAATATCCATAATAATTCTCTGAATTTGGTAAGAACCAATGCATGATGCTAGTGACACCCACACAGTTTCTCAACTAGAAAGGCCAATACTAGCACATGCTAAGATTATGCAATGGGCTAAGCTGTTTTTGTATTATCTTTTTACCAGCATTATTACAAAGCTTTGAAATGAATGGCCAAGTACACGTGTTGATCTCAAATTACTTAACAATTCTGGTTGCAATTCATCAGAAGGCTGCCAATACAAAAATTTATATTCATGTGTGCAACTTCAAGTATTTGAATTAACTAACCTTAAGTTCAAGAGCTTATTTAGTCGTAGTTCTGTTGGTATTTGTTAACTGACAATACCCAAATTATGTGTACCATGGATGAAAAATGAAATTTTAACATATGAGTAGTTCACCAATTCCAACTTCGAACCTTTTTTTGCCAGTATTATATCTGTGTTCACATAAGCAAGAATGGTCTTGAATAAAAGATAATCATAAACCAATATTTATACATTTTAGGCAGCACTATGTGATAATGTCTTTTGGTCGGCTCAATCATTCACTATAGGTATTACTTTGGTGGGAAACTATCAATCTATAATTATTATTTCTCCCTCCTCTGGGAGAATCAACTGTTGTATCTATGGGAATTAGCATTCCCTGGGGGAAAATGTGAGGGCCTGAGCTGAGAGGTAGGCATTCTTTTTGTCAAAATAAAATGTTTTTTGTTTTGTTAAGGACTACCTTTTTTTGATTCACTGCTGTCCTGTTTTTCTGCACCGACTACTTTCTTCTTCAACTTTTATCTTGTTGTTTAAGCTTCTTTCTCAACTTACTGTTTCTATGCCCTTTCTGCATAGATCCCACATTCCCTTATCTTTATTCTAAATGGTGCTGTCCTTCCTATCTTTGGAATGCTTTTTTTTTAGTGGCTCGGGAGGCTTGAACTAACATCTAATGTAACCTAATTTATCATTACTCCACTTTCAGGCCTGGTACGAATCCTGGCTAGTGGTGTACGGCAATGCATCTCTGGTGCTGGTTCTGTCGTTCCTGTTGTCGGTAACTGCCGCTGCTGCCGTTTACCTGCTGCCTGCTCTGCAACAGCCCCATCCTGATGAGGCCAACCAAACTCAACTGGGTTGGTTTGAACATGTGCGAGAATTTTTTGCAACTCTGTCACCAAACTATTTTCTGATGTAAATTTTGGGCTTCCTTAGGCTTTTTTTTGTTTGAAATGATAAAGAAAAATGATTTATTTTCAATCTATTATACCGGGTCTCCCAAAAAATGTCACCAATTTTTTAATTGATTATATTTCTGCTTTAAAGTAACAAATGTGAACTGTCTTTTTTTTTTCACAATGTAGTAAATTTTGTTTCCTTTTTGAAGAATTCAAGTCTTGAAAATCGTTTAAAAACTATTTTACAATGATCGATTTACTGAAAGAGATAGAAAAACTAATTGTTCAAAGGAAAAGTTTTTAAAACAATATTGATATTCTTCCCTATTTTGTACTTCAAAAAAAAATGAACAAACAAAAATTTAAAAGAGTAACAACAAATCATTACCTTGAATAACGTTTAAATAAATAAAGTAATTTAGTATCCTTCGACATACCCTCCATTTTTCTCAAGGCAAGTATTACTTCTAGCCACCATTGAACGAAGAGTTTTGCGGATTATTTCACAGGTGAAACACTTTCAGTTTTTGAAGCACTTCTTCAATTCATTGTCAAAGAAATGTTAATGATGGAGGTGATACATACTTGGTGCTATGTAGGATACATAATTGTGAAATTATTTATAAGAGTAGGTATTGAGAAATGAAGAACACCAGTGTTGTTTTTAAAACGTTTCCTTTGAACAATTAGTTTTTCTACCTTTTTCAGTAAATTGATCACTGTGAAGTGGTTATTGTAAGATTTTCAAAAACTTAAATTATTCGAAAAGGAAGCAAAATTTACTACATTGTGAAGAAAGAAATTTCAAATATGTTAATTTAAACTGAAGGTATAATCAATTAAAAAAGTCAGGGACATTTTTGTGGGACACACGATTTTTCATTTGGGACTAGCTTTTTGAATGACAAGTTATTGAAAGAGCATGTAAATAATCTTAGATAATAGTGTAATTAACACTTTTACTAGACTAGTATAATTTCTGCTGAGTAATTGCTCTCTTTCTGACACAGGCTTCAATACCTCTCTCATTTTCCTCATATTAATCTATCATATGTGGGTACCAAATAAGTACATCCTTTCTAGTAATATACCAGTGATTGCAACACTTCATTGATGGTGAAGTGTGTATCATAGATACGCTCGTCATGCACTTCCAGCGGTATTAGGAAAAATCGAGTATGTGGTAACAAACAAATTTGTATGTCTGGTTCATAACTACACCATGCCGTATATTATCATAGATAAGCCTCTCATAACTTGGAATTTGATGTTTCTGTGACTTATTATTTAGCAATTAGTTGATATTCATGTATTTCATGTATGCCATAGTTGTATATATTTCTAGGACTACAATGCCTCCCGCGATTGGTAGGGTAGGCTGCCTGTACATATAATTAACATTTTTGAAGTAATCGTTCAAAAATTGCTCCTTTTTCAAGGTCGAGATATTTGATATATTTTGAAACATTTTAATTTAAAAATCATTTGTATATTGATATTTTGTTGCCCAACAAAAGCTTCAACATAATTTTTCTGTTAGGCTATGTTTAGCGCAACACAAAGCTGGCAAGGGGTTCTATGGACCACTTGACTTGATTGGCGACTATGAATTTCCGATCATGATTTCAAAACTGCGTAGGCATTGGCAATCGATGCCAAAGTGATGAGATTTTCCAAATTCACGAAAATCAATTACATTCAATGTACTGTACTTTTAGTTTGAAGTATTTGCTTTTATAATTATCAATTTCTACATCTTTTCTTTCAGGGAAAACTTTATTTTCTCCGGGTTCTTATTTGCCTGAAAGTCAACATTTACAACAGATCGTAGCTTCTGCTTCAACAATCACTGTTTCTGACACAAGGATTTACTTTACAGGAAAGGATGATCACTCTGAGGAAAACTCAATGTGGAAGAAGACTGATGGCGACGCAGACCAAAAGCTCTATTGTGAGGAATCTAATGGAATTTCCCTGGTCAGAGTAAGTATTTCTCAGTGTAGGATGGAATTTTGACTCCTGCTTCATCATACTGTAAGAGGATGGGGCTCTAGCATTTGCCCATCATTACATGTAACTATTGGGCCACACTGAGAGAGAGCTATGAATTTTTTTTAAATGATGATTTATTGTGGAGCTGTTGTTTGGTGATGCAGAAACAAGTGACAGGGCTTGAAATCAAAGAAAATTAGGGGGACTATGTGAGGGCCAGAGCTAAAGGTTACGTAGGCTTTCTTTTTGTTAAAATAACTTAGGTTTTTGTTTTGTTACAGACCATCTTTTTTCGGTTCACTGCTGTCCTGTAATTTTTCCGCACCTACTACTTCTTTCTCATCTTACTGTTTCTATGCCCTTTCTGCATAGATTCCGCGTTCCCTTAACTCCATACTAAATGGTGCCCTCTTCCTTTCTCTCTTTGGATTTGGATCTCACTAATTAATAATCTAATCTAATCAATGAAAATTTTAATCAGGAAAAGTAAACTATAAATGAAGCCCCGGAAACAGAAGTAACCCAAAAAAGTATAGAAGAAAATAAAACAAACCATGCCAGTCCGTTTGGAATTCTTAGAATCAAACTTCAAAGTAAAGTTTGAATTGAAAAAAAATTATGCTGAGCATTAATTCATGGTGAACAAAGTAAATTGTTTGAATAGATATAAAACGAAACAACCGAAAAATGAGTATGCATGAAATTAAAACTTGAATCACTAAGCAACATTTAAATAGGCAACATAGGAAAAGTATTATTTCAAATGGCCTTAAAAGCCTATTAAAAGTGAAAAAACAACAACTCAGTATTCTAACAATAAAAAAATAAAAGAATCAATGTGCCAAGAGAAAACATCATACTGAATATGAAGTAAATCTTTGCCTAAAGTAACAAAAATATATACAAGCAGAGCAAAACTTAATAATAGAGTAACGCTCACAAGATCAACTCTTTGTTCTATCACATAAAAGGATAGCTCTGGCAAGAAATACTACTCAAGTTTTACTGTAAGCATTACTGACTGAAAGTTAAATACAGTACATTAGGACACCAATCATTGATTAATGCACAGAAAACTGCAAAATCAAGAAACATAGCATAAAGAACACAGATTCACTAATATTCATTACTAATGCATTCAACAAGGAGAATCATTTAAAGGGACACAAGCACACACAAGCTACTCAGACTCTTGTAAGCTGGACGTTCTCTGCGCACCTGAGACATAATATTTAAGCCATTCGTACAGTATATGGGGTGTGCTGTGTTTTTACTATACTCTACTAATCTCTCTCTACTAATTACTCTACTAATCTCTCTCATCTAATTTCGCTTGGATGAGGGTTTCCGTTACTGCTCTGTCAAAGAAGCAAGGAGAAACCTTTAATTTATCGTGTTTTCATTTTTTTATTCCATTTGCTTTTAGTTTTAAAATTTGCTGACATTAAGAAAAAATTGTGAAGAATTATTCAAATCGATGATTTCACACCTGTTGCATTTTGCCACCGATTCATAGCTTGGCAACACAACTCTGTATCCATCTTCTGAAGTTAGTGAGCGAGGCTGCTCTGACTTGCTGTGTTCTAACAAGCTCTATTGACTGAATGTTAAGTTTACCAAAACTGTACACGTCTCCCGTGTGTTGTTCTAGTCCTGCTTCTTGAAAACGTGCTCTGTACAGAATGATTTTTTACTGGGTTCTTTCTTGTGTCGTTTTGCAGAAGAGAAGGTGTCCTGCAGGCTCCTTGACAGTTTTGTAGTAGATCTCTTGAGTCACAAGGTCACTGCCTTGAAATTTTATGTACCTCTTAACTTTGCCCTTAGCATTTCTCGGATGAACTAAGTGTGATGTTCTTCCCCCAGAATGATGCTCGGGAAGAGATGAGTGCCGCTGGCGGTGGCTGTATTCTTTCTCGCGGTGGTTTGAGGAGGCGCAGTGAGGGGTCTTCGAGGTTATCTCCTTTTTACCAGCGCAAGGAAAAGGAGTGAGGCGCAAATGAATGTTTCTCATTTTTTTTTGGTTTGTCATCAGTGTGTCCTGATATCGAATAATTTTTCCTGTCTAAAAGTTATTTTTTGGCATGTATCAGTAGCAATGTTTTAAGGTTTGGTTTTATGCAAGTTCGATTTTTAGTTAGGTAAGCTTCACTGATGAGATACCATGAAAGTTTTTCTTATGCAGTGCAAACTAGTCATTTTTACCATTCACAATTATGGAATTCTCACGTATGAATTGTAAATTGAAGACATGATATGATGCAGTTCAAATAACGAATCTATATTGTTACACTTTATATTAAAGCATTTGTGTTCACTAGTACTACAAGTGTTCTAAAATTATAAGCCAGCTGTTTATTTTGGTCTAAAAAGCAGCTGTTATCTGGTATCTAAAGGATAGTATTGCACATGGAATTCCCACATGTGTGCCCTCCCATCAAGTAGCACATGACTGCATAAGCACCAGATGGTGTCGTTAGGAGGCGATGTGCGGCGAGTGGTGCAGGCTCATTGCCTGACTTGTCAGACCAAAATTCTCATTGCCGTCGTTAATGTTACAAGAGTGAGAAGTTTTGTCTCATCTTGCCAAAAATTTACATTCTTAGATTAGTTCGTTTTTATGCCGTTGATAGAATTCACTACAGCAAGTTTGTTGGGTGGACAGGGTGACGGATGAACAGCTCGCGACCATCCATCGGCTTATGCAAGAGCAGAGAGACAAGTTCGGCGACACCTCGATGGACGACCTGATGGACCAGCTGAAACTCTACAGTAGCTAACGGCGTGTGAGGTTACTTTTTTTTGACGCGCGAATCGTCACCTCATGACTTGAGTTCATTCACAAAGTTAACGCAGTTGCTATAGAGTTACTCTTGTCAGTGTTTTCAAATCAAATGATAGCGACCAGTGATTGTAACCAAGTGTGTACCAAAATTGCAGTTAAGTTAAGCTAGTAAATGTCTTTGTTGAGTAAGAAATGTGGGGAAGTTTTGGAGTTACTAATGGTGTTCGTTATAAATATTGTGGATGGCTCAGAAAATACACATCTCTTGTAAAACGCATACTGCAACTGCTTTTCAATTTTTAACATCTGCTTGTCTGCCTTTGTTGGCCTTCATTTTTGTGAAATGTTTTTCATACATGTTCTGTTTAATGCTTGGTGGTTTAGCTAAGTCTAGCTTTTTTCTGCTTACAACTGTTTCGATTAGTTCGATAATTTCTCATAATTTTTTTGTTTAGCATGAAATTAGATTGAAAAATACGATTTTTCTTGTTATGGACTTACCAAAGTTAAGTAAAGACATTCATGTGAATGCTAATATTTACTTTCCTAGAAACGTGTATTCTTTTTAGGGGCGTAGTTTATTTCTTGAATATGGTCCAAGTCAAGTTTAGGTACGAAGATTTTTAAAAATTTATTGTTTAATTAAGAAAAAATTCTATGTTGAGTCCAACGTGCTTGAGAAACGCTGTTTGGATTGCCAGCCATATGTGTTGCTCGTCTTTGTGATGGCTCTAACAAGATAGGGACTTCAAATATTAACCAAACACAGTTTATTTTACTGGCAAGCATTGTTTAAGAATCCAAGGTGTTGCTAGGTTCTCAAACGTTTATCCTGATAGAACTTGGCGTCACTATCAAACACGAAACACACAGTAACCTACAAACAATTTAAGTCAAGTTAACTCTTAAATGTGATGTTAAACTTGATGAAAAATTTTGTTTGAGCCCCTGAAAAATCGAAACAAAATTCTCTGGACAGTTTTAATTTATGGGTGGTAACACTTAGAAAATCAATTGTGTCAAGTATTTCATCTCTTTCTATCGGGTCATACAGTCACTGTAATGATTTTTTATGCACCTTTGGTTTACATGTGTAGCAAAGGAGGGAATCATAGTTCAGCGATACAAAGCTTGAAAGATCGACGCTGTTGCTTTTGCTGATTAAAGTACTAGTGTCTAATTTTTGAGCATATTTTCATTGGTTTACTGAAGTGTACGAAACTTGTTTTTTAACTGATGGTTTTAGATGACTTCGTGTTAGAGATTAACAGGGAAAACAAAATGATCTGGAGAAACCTTACCATGTGTAATTCAAATGCTTCAGTGACAAAATAAGAACCCTAACTTATTGATATTGTTAGAAAGTACGAGTACATTATTTTCAAAGGATAAATTATCTGATTTAATTGCGCGGATGAATGCTAGTCGAAAACAAGCTCAACCTTACTTCTATTTTCTGTCGTATGAGAATAATTATTGGAAAGTAAATATTTTACACGCTCATTTGACGGAAAAATTGTCATTGCGGATCTCGTACGAATTTTCAAAGCCTGGAACGCCCGTTCTATAAAAAATCAGCCATAGATTGTTGATAACTTAGTTCCCCTTTTTATGTTCACTTATAGCATAAAAATTCAGACCACAACTTGGCCGTTTCAATTTCTCTGAGCGGATCTGGAGATGAAGAGGGTTTAAGTTGCAGTGTTGATCCTCAGTAGCGTTCTCTTACCTTCTGCACATTTTACCCAAGTCTCTTCATAACTTCTGATGTAGACTTGATGATGCAAACCTCCTAGATAGCAGCCTTCATCTTCATATAATGGCAAAATTTTGGATTCTATTTTCAAAGCGTGTTAAAATTAGCTTTATGATGCACTTTTCTTCTGAATGCACCCTTCACTTGGAATGATATTGAAGCACGCTTCACCTTTTCACCCCAAAATTTCCGCTTGTCTATTTTGTAACTCGAGTAGAACTTCACAATTTTTTTTCTCTAGGGTAAATTTATTTCTTGAGTATAATAAAAGATCTGTAGCTAGGATCATTGTTATTATCTACAACTGCAGCTGTAAAGAGTGTCAGGTAAGTTGGATAACCTGCGTTTGAAGGATTTCAGTGGCCTAAGAACACCGTGACTCAATGTTGCTAAAGATGCTCCTCTACTGTGACGATAATAATGCTCCTCTGCTCATGCTAGGACATAAAGTAGAGCAGTAATGTAGTTTGCCTTACTGCGGGACGGGGCAGGATGAACTGCGTCCTCACAATTATTACGTGAGGATTTGCTTAAATTTTGTATGTTACTAGTGCAACCCCCTTTATTTGAATAAGAGAGAGGGCGAAATGGAAGAGTTGATGAATTGAAAAAAAATCGATCTCTCGAGAGTTGATGAGGCCGAGCTTGTATCACAGATGCGCTCATCACACAATTTCTGCTGGCTTCGGAAAGACGGACGCGGTTCTTATTATAGTTTAGATGTCGTTAGGTTTTATCTTTCTCTATTGAAGGCTCAAATTTTGGGACCAAATATTTCTTTCCATATGTGCATAGATTTGAGGTTTGAATTAGGAGTGACGAGTTCAACTCACTTAGTGACGTTTGTTTCGCTGGAGTTCGTTTTGTGCATTTTTTTCTGTCAATACCTGCTGCTCTTTAAGGAATCCAGCCATAATTTATTGGCGTCGTTGGAATGGATTGAAGAAAGTATTCGCTTCGAGACATGTATTAAAGACAGAAATACGTCCCGATAGGCTTGCAATGCAAGTATTTACCATTAGCCATTCTTTTTTCATGTGTAGATTTTGTAAAAATGGCAATGTAATTCAGGTGGTTGTACTAGTTGTACTGCGGTTTTACAATTGAGGTATATGCGTAATTGTGCTGTTCCTAATATGCAACATTTATGCTTTCGTTTCATTTAAATCTGCCATGTACTCACTCCCTGGGAGAGTATGTGAGGTCCTGAGGTAAAGGTTAGATAGGCTTATCTTTTGTTGAAATAGAATTGATTTTTGTTTTGTTGCGGTCCATATTTTTTTGGTTCACTGCTGTCCTGTATTTCAGAACCTAGCAGTTTCTTCTACTTTCATCTTGTTTCATAAACTTTTTTCCCAACTTACTGTCTGTATTCAGCTTATGCGTAAATTCCGCGTTCCCTTAATTCCATAGTAAATGGTGCCTTCCTCCTCCATTTCTTTGGGACGTCTTTGTTGCGGTTATTAAGGCTTAAACTAATATCTAATCTGTCATTCACTTCAGAAACTGTGCCACTGCCAGACCCTTTGAACTATGTTAATCAAATTTCCAAAGCTAAGATTTCTATTTTGGTTGGTATTCTCAAATTTATAAGGTTAGTGGAAATGAAGAAATGTGAAAAGAAAACTCGGTTTAGTTTCAGAACAATTGGAAAGTTCACTGCTAAGATTTATGTATGTAGATTTATGTTCTGTTTTTCTTCTTGTTTCGCTGAATTTGAATGTTTAGTAGCATTTCTTGTCCCACTCAAATTTTAACGTAATTATTAGATTGCCAATGATATTAAAATATCTGTGTTAGGCTTCCGTGTGGAAATGTGTAGAGCGTGCCAGTCTATGAGTTCAAATTTTCGAATCAGGCACGTTCTGATTTCGTTTAATTGTACTTAGTTGTAGGTGAAGATGAGAGGGAGCATGGGAATTTTTTGTTCCCTTCTGAACAGCTTCCTCATGTCGACTCGATATGAACGTACTACTCGTCAGTTTCCCTGTTTATTTGGCCTTGTTTGAATGCCTATTCATTGTTTTGAATCTTACTTGATGGCTGTTGTTTTTCATTCACAAAAATGGTTGTTATTTGTAGAGCTAGTATGTGTTTTCGCTTCTGGATTTTTATTTTATTCCTTGTTGCGTTTGTTTCTACCCTCGTTTGAGATTCTCAACTGGCCACTGTTGAATTGCACTATTGGCGACGTGGGGACTCCTATCCTTTACTTGTGAAATAGTGTAATTTTCTAATGTTATTTTAATGTTTACTTTGATGTGATGTTAACTTGTAGTTTTCATTCATAGTTTTATGAGACCTACTATGCAGAAAAAACGGCGATAATATCCAACCAGCGTTTTAGAAAAACGACGCATGTGCGAGGAAAATTTTAGAAGTCGCCTTCAGTTCCACAATACAAAAAGCATGGAGCGCTAATATCTTCAGCGCCTTTTCAACATTTCGTTCAATATGTATTTTTATGAGTGCCTGTGAAACTTGGTAGGCATTATTTCTACGGAATAAATATATATTTTTGTGTGTCCACTTCTGTATTGATGTCTAGTCTTTGTAGCGGAGTTTATTTTAATTGCATGGAAATGTTCACGTTTTGTTTCATTGTCCTCGTCGAGTACGTAGTTCATTAGTTGTGGAATGCTCTGGGATAGACGGTGAATGATTTACTTTTGTAGCTACCAATGGAGAACAGTGTTGTCTTAGGGTTTTGATACTTTTTCTAAGAACTGATGATGTTTTTGAATCGGCTTTCTCAAACCTGTAGCTCATATTGGAATTCAAAAAGACATATGTTTTTAATTTTAATCACTACTGTATTTGACCAATATCGGGAATATAAGCGTAATGAATTGGAAACAATTCTTTACTCTCTGTGATAGTCGCTACACCTTTCCGTTAAGATTGTTAGTTAGGGATGGCAGAATATGTTTCACTCTACTGAAATCGATGCATGTCATATCCATTAATTTTTTGCTTTCATTCAATTTATTCCTTGGCTCAATGACAGCTACTCACTGTCGAGCCAGCAGCGATTTCACACCGGAATCGTGGGCGATTCTTAGCTGATGAGCTTTGTCTTTCCAGGGAGAAGAAACGTGTGAAAATGATTGTTCTTATTGGGATCCATTTATGCTAAGTGCTCCTTACCATGACGCTTGAGTTTTGGATAAGATTTTCAATTATCACTTCGTGTGAATTTTCCTAAGAGAATCTGCGCTTTTTTTTAGGCTTGAGAACCGAAAACTTGCGTTAAGTCTTGTCAGCGCACCAGCTTCGCAACGCTGAAATTTACTTGCAAGATTTGGCAAAATATCGGTGTTGAATTTGGCTTGTCGAACACCACACTTTAGAGATTTAAGTTCTATTGTCTCGGAAGCATTCCACACTATCGTGATAGCTTTGCAGGACAACTGCAACACCTGTCACTTCGTCTCATGTGAAAAAAGAAGGTGCATTACTGACCATTGTAAATGTATGGTGCGCGTCTCAGAGAGTTGTCAAATGTTCGTATGGTTTTAATCTGTTCTGTATCACGGGGTGGAGAAATCGAACTGAAAGACATGAAACTTCAGGGCCACGATATAATTGTCGAGTTTATGTTGGAAAGGGTAACTTTTCAGGGGAGGATTAAGTCGTATTTCTATGTCCTCGAGCAAGGATAGAGTTGTATTTAACTCAAGGAGATCAGAAATAAAATTGTAAAGCTGCATGCTTTTTTTAAATATTTTCAATGCAAAGAGAAGGGCACGGATTTAACAAGTCAAACGTCTTAAAAAACTAATATTTGGAGTGAACATTATCAGCAAATACTTTCTGATAAACAAAACATTCACGGAGTTGTACTTTCGCCAAAATAAATTAAGAACTTTTTAGAGAAGAACTAAAATAGTAAATTTATTAATGTCATGACTCTACCATACGTGACAGATAACGTGCGTAGTTAGGGTCGGGTTTGTTACAGACATAAATGAAGATTGTAGAATTTTGTCATTTTTCAGGTAACTACAGTGGCATGTCTGCGTAGCTCACTCTAGCTACAGTTTTAAAATTCGTGTAAATGAATGCTAGAAAGTGAGCACACAAATCGATTACTTTGTGCACTGCCGGAATAATGGACTATGGGGAAATTCGAAACCGATGAATGGTGAATGCCAATCAAGGAGGGATGAAAACGTATTGCAGCTCGTTTTATAGGCTATGAGAGAACCACCAAACAGAGAAGCTATGTATGTTGCCGGGGTGGATAAATAACCGCAGACAAAGTTAATTCTTATTCATGCTGGAAATAATAACCTTGGATGATGCAATGCTAGAGAGTGCCGTTAAGGGAAGAACAAAACGTTGAGGCTAAAAGTTTCTAGTCTGTATTGACAGAATCATTCACGTTTGTCTTCGCTCTTATGGTGAGTGGCTTGCTCACACCACCCTTGTAAAAAATAGCAGCAATGTTTGAGCGAACATTTTGGGAGCGGAGGTCGTCAAAGATTCGTTCATGTGTGTCGTAACTCTTCCAAACCCACACAGCGGAAACAATTTCTTGGTTGCACTATTCTAGGACATCATTATTTGTCGACGACCCAAAACTACTGATGTACAGTATAGTCCAAGTGGAAGATTTCGAGGCTTTGCAGGTAGACTTCGGAAGGATTTGCATGCTTTCAGCTGAACATAACCTGAGCTTCAACTATAGTAAATTTAAAATGATGTGGAATGGAAACCACTTCGATAATAATTTTTGTCAAATGACGTCCTGAAAATTGACCATCAGGGAGAAAAGCTCTCTTAGAGACCTGGTATTATCACGCAAAGCAGTTGTAGCCTCAGAGAATTTTTGAGGGACATAGCAACCAAATACAAATGGATGAGGAGAACTTTAAAACGAGTGATGTTATACTTATGTTGCTGTCTTACATGTCTCTGACTCTTCCATCGGCATAGTACTGTTCTCTGTTGTGGAGTCCACTCACTGAAATCAAGATCAACAAACTGGAGCCAGACAACGCACACATAAGACCCATAGCGTAAAACTTCTGCACTACTAGGACGGGTTGAAACACCTTTCAGTCATATCCCTTCAGCTTCGTAGAGTAAGGTATTTTACAGTTTACTCGTAAGAACATCGTTGCAAACCTCAGCGTCCCGGCGGTGAAAATAGCGACGGGGCAGGTCGTCCGCTTTTGGAAAGATGTGCGTTGTGCCCACCAGCGCCAGAATGAGGCATCAAGGTTCCTGAGCCGTTATGGGAACTCGTTTGCTGAACAGCCTGCCTGATGACCTGAAAGATTTCAGTGGAAGTCCTTAAGTCCTTTGGAAGTCTTTTCAGAGGAAGTCCTTTCAGAGACCTCAAAAATGAGGCTGTGTGCTTTTTCGGAGAGTTCCCTGAAAAGCCTCTTCTACTAAAGCGGTATTAATTATTTATGCTACTACCTCTATTATTGTTACTACTTCTTCTACTACTAATACTACTTCCACAAAAACTACTACTTTTCCTATTACTACGACTACTACTACAAATACCCCTGATAAGCCTCTACTGCCTCACAACAACAAAACCAGTGAGGGCTATAGTTCCTTGAAGCAGCTTGTTTACCGAAGGAATCAGTTCTTGGAAGCTGCGCTACTTGTATTTCCTGGGCGTGGAGGCGAAATGCCACGGCAGGAGAGAGCGCCGTTGAGGGGCGGCTCATCACCGTGATCTGGGACTGAGAGTCTCAAACATAAACTCATGATTGCAAGAGCAGGTCAACCAATGCATCATTCACGTGATTTTTAGCCCTGGCTCTACGCAAAGGTGCGGCAAAGCGTGTATTTTATTTCATTCTGTACCAGCATCACAAAAATAAGTATTACTGTTCTGCGTAGCCCATCACTAGCTTTGGCTACCATGCTGCGATCAGCGTTCACTCGAACATTACTGCGCTACTGGACCTTCATGAGGTAAGCTCAGCGCATGTCGATGGTGATTTTTAACAGAGAATGTGCAAAAGATAATGTGTTTTTTTTTCAAATTGCCCGTCAAAGACCCCAATGGAATGAGTGAATGTAGTAAGAAGTGTTACGTAATTGCCGATAAAATAAGAATGCGGTAGATATTTTTGCCAATCGTACGAAAGTGGTTATCTTATTCTAAAAATAGTTTTTCGTGCTTTTTTCAGAATTTGTCCCTCAGGCGTGGTCCTGATCATTCAACATGATTCTGCATCCTAAATAAATAATATTCTATTCTACTAGTACGCTTCTGAGTTGCTTTAAACTAGCTTATTCACTGAATACAGAGAGCATGATGATTATTAGGTACTGTATTTAAGGAAATCAAATTCGTGCTTCTGGTGAAGCCTGTACTTGTCATTGAATAATTTAAAGTTGCTCTCAAGGAATTAATTATTTTGCCATCTTTCTGAAGTCTTACGCTAAAGACAAAGTGTTTATCTGTGAGCTGTTCACTGTATAAAAGGCGAAACTGGTCAGGGTGAGCCATGTAGAAAATCTTGCCCTCGTGAAAGGCCATTTAGTGGTCGTAGTCGTCGTGGTATTATGTGGCTTTGATGAGTTAATTAAACGTTCCCATATTAATCTGTTTGATTAACAGAGAAATCTTGCCAAACTAACGTTGTAGACGTACTAGAGTAGAACCACTTGTGCGTATGAGTTAGCCCAAGCCCGTGACTGAGAAGTCATACTATTGTGTAGGCAACTTTATCTATGTACCATGGGTTGTTAGTGTGAAATGCGTCTTCTACCCTAACCTAATTGACTGGGTTTCGGCTTGAGTGGCATAACATCTGTTTATAAGTGGATATAACTACGACCTCTACGGTAATTGTACTCTTGACCAAATGCGCATGAAGCCGCGTGTAGCGGCAACGATAGTCGTTCCTCCGGTAGGGTTTGTCGTACGCTGTGGGAGCGATGAGTGGATGTTAAGGTAAGAAAATTGAGTAACCGCTAGGTCCTCGGTGATCTTTAACGAAAGTTAGTTATTAAATGCGTACGAAGTGCAGTGCATGGTCTAAGCATGTACGAAATACGTGTCTTCTAGTAGATTAACGAAGTGACGGGACCGGCGAAGCGAACGTCTGCAGGAACTATACCCTCTATGCATCTTCACAACCGTTCTCAATAGCTCCATGCGGGTGTAACTCTTAGTAGGAAAGAAAACTTAAGTTAAAAAAGAAATTCCCTAAGCTTGCAAAGAGGGACTGTCGGTAGCGGTTTAAATACTTCAGAGGAATCTCCTCTTAATTACGCCCAGCAGGTAGATGATCTAGCCCTCCCGCACCATGTTACAAATGTTTTGGGTACAGACCCAGTTTCCCGGTAGAACTTGAAAATTACCCTGCAATACTAATAAGTAAGCTGGTGCAAAACTCTATTCTATAATGTCTCGCATGTAACCGGATTTCATACTCTGTATTAACCTAGTCGAGCTTGATCCCACGGTCTCTGAAGAGATAAACCGCGTATTTTTTTCCCAGACACTTTCTACTCTTTTCGTTGTGACAATCCAATCCAGAAATTGAATACGAGTGACAGGACCAATGGTTCACCTGCAATGTGTAGTCTTGAGGCCGGTTATTGTATTGGCTGTACCCTGAAAGCAGCAGAATCTATTTCTGCTTCCTGGGAACATCGAAGCATTGAAAAAGTTATCTGCTCTTTATCTAATCTCATAGACAAATATGGGCTATGGAAGAGGGTCTGTTGAACTATCATGTTCAACGGGATCTTACGTTTTGTATCATATTTCTATGCGATCCCCATCACGTCACAGGAATGGGGCGTGTAAAAGCACCTCATGTGGACTTGCTCGCACATGAACATCGAACTGTGATTACCTCACACGTTTAATTACTCCAGTGGCCGCACATTCTTGAACTGTCTTTGGCAAGCGTCTTGACACAAAGTTGCCGGCCTGGCCCAGCCTGATAAAAACCATGACGTTTGCACGAGACTGAATTTTTACCAATGAGACGTTTGGTGCGTTTAACAAGGCGAATGCAGCGCAAGCGCAACTAATGCACGCAATAGAAATTGAAAATTTCAGTTCTTCATTAAGGCACTTTAATTGCAACACTGCCTGTAATCCAGAAATGGCTGCTGGTTAATTTTAATCATGAACCTACTTTCAGAGGGTGGCTAAATTCCAGGAGAACGTAAAGATGCCTTCAACATGCTGTCCGGTTAACTGGGCTGTAGTCGCAGTCATCTTGGTTTTTGATGCCGTAAGTGTAAACGAATGACTAGGTTGGAAAGTATTTGGTAAGGCAAGTATCTGTGGTTCACATCTATGAATTACCAGTGAACCCATATAGATCATTGTGACTAAACGAAATAGTTGGGTTTTATTGCTGGCATGGAGTTTGCTCACGGCCGTGTACACGAAAATGTGCCCTGTTGTTCGGAAACCTTCCCAGCTGCTTAGATTGTCTACAGGATAATTGGAAATTCTAAGACAACGGCGCGGTTTATAAAAGAAATATTATCGCCGTTAAAATAGAACCCTGATGGCAGAATTACTCGGTAATACTTTTACGTGGACACTACGTAAAATTTATAGTAGCCTGATGGGCATGGAAAGGTCAGTCGGTCCTAAGTAAGCCGTAGTTCCTGCCTGTTGATAAAGAAGTATTGCAAATGTCTGCATATAAATGTTATACATCTGCGTAAGCAGGAAAACTGAAGTCGTGGCAATATTGGCCTCGATGAACCTGTAAATTCATTAAGAAGCTGAAATGACGCTTTTTTCAGCTCCTGGATTTCACGTGCGCTTCGGTTTGGAGTACGGGCCTGGCGAAGACGGCTTTGTACTCTCTGATGAACGAGACAGAGTTGTTAGCAGTCTCCCAAGAGGTCGAATTCCCTGCAAATTGTAAGTACTAAATTTACCTCGGTACTACTGAAAATTTCGCCTCTTTTTATCCCTTAGTACGGGCGCACTCGTGTTCTAAGAACATGACATGGAAGAGTAGAATATTTTAGCAATCCCATAAAAATTCCTCTTAGTTGAAATTCATTCACTGGTGCATAGGTTAATTGCATACCGAGCGAATTATTAATTCGAAAGCTCTCGGGGGTTAGGGGTGGTTAATTGGCGAAACATATCATTCATGCACTCACGGGAAGCGAGGTCTTGCACTATCACATGGTGAAGCTTCTCGTTTGAATCATTTTTACCATTCTCTACCGTCCTTTTTAACGTCTTGTACTGGTTTGCTTCAACCTGTCAAGAACTGATTAGTTCGTAGATCCAGGCTGAGGGGGTATCACTTCCGCCCTTATAAAACAATGCCTTTCTGCCTTTCAAAAATCATTGTCAGCATAGATTTAAGCACATCTACACTCGGATGGATTAACTTGCTAATGCTGAAGCATCAACTATTGATGTATAAAATGTCATTTTTTTGCAAGAAAATGTATTTCGGTTGCATGCGTTAAGTTGAAATGACCAACTATTCATATTAGTTTGAATATAGTTCACGGAAAGTTATATTTGTTCGAAAATTTTGCCATAGTCATTACAAGGATGCGTGTGGTCGAAAACAATCCTCTTCGCTAAACAAGGGTGTAATCATTTCAACCATATTTCCTTTAATTCTGCGGAAAAAATTGGGCAACAGCTAGCTCTACTTCCAGAAAGGGCTACGGGTCAATTAATAGTTTTTAGGGAAATTTTTTTACGTCTGCTGAAAAACCTCCCAAATGACAAATTTCCTTGTGAAACTCGGTTTACGTCAGTTTCCGTATCGGAGGCACACTAGACTCCGCCTGCTTGATGGATATAAATTAACCTTTGCGAAGGCATCGCTGATGGTAAAGGATCCACATTTTATGGGACTTGGATAAAGGGTCCCCTAGTATCAGGTTGCGATACTGCCGTTTCTGTCAACAAGAGTACAGCAGTACTAGTTCATGAAATTATCCTGTTGGCTACTTCTACTCGCTCTAGATCTTCAGAGCTTCTTTCTATTCTTTCGTAATTTCGCTAAATTAAATTTCTCTATGAACTTAACAATAATACTTTAGTATTTTCTCTCCATTGCAGTCAAAACGCTCGCAATCGCAGCAAGCGTCTTATACAGCTTGACGGGGGTTTCTTCACTAGTGGCAGCACTTGGAGTATTGTCCGTAAGTCGTATTGTATCATGCAGGCTTTCTAGTCAATCCCTAAATCATGCAAGCCACAAAATCAGCTTGGTTATTTTTGGTAAAGTCCCAGCGCGTGTTATTTGCTGGACGTTTTGGGGCAATCTATCAGTGCTTTGACTTGCCTACACTCAAGTTGACGTATATAAACGTTGGGTAGCGTTTCTAGAAGTAAATATCGCTAGCGATTGATCGATCATTTAACTTCAACTTGTGAAACTCTGAATATTTAATTTTTTTTTCGAGAAATTTTTCAAATTACAAAATGGCCATGGTATCCTTTGCCAGGGCAGAATGAAAACTACTTGGAACAGAAAATTTTGGTGAACCCTGTGTTCCTGGAAGAAATTGGTACATGTTATTCATTAACATTTATTAAATCGCTCACTTCTTGGTGGCCGTAACCATTTTTGAAGTTGCCCTTCTGTTAAAAATTAAATTTCATGGAATTATCAATGTAAACGTAATTGATAAGAACGAAATTTACCACGTACATGCCTGACGGTGTTAACACCTTTTGTTCGTATCAGCCACTAACTCAGTGATGCGAGGTTCACATAAAGTTTTTGAATTTTATATCGTTGAACTTCTGAACCTCTCTTCGAAGTTGCCGACAAAACTGGATAGAAAGACGTGTCTGCTACGGCTTACACGAGGAATTGCTATAAAAGTTCATTGTTCGTTCTTTTCTAGAGCACGAGTGTCCCAAAAATAGTCAAAAAAATTCATATTCTAGGAGGTTTCATAACAGGGCATCACGATCTTAAAATTGGATTTTGGCTTTCAGCCATTGTCATTTCCCAACAGTGCGCGATTCCATACTCAACCATCCTGTGGGTTGATAATTAACCCACCACACAGCTTGAATCAAAGTTGTTAACAAGCAGCCAAGACTTTCATCTTATTTACCGGCTGAAAATTTGTACTGCAAATTAAATGTAACCAAATAAAGTTCGATGAAGATTTTAAGGAAATCATAATTTGACCTTCGAATTGTGCCATTGGCAAATTAGGGTGATTTTATCAATGTTGTCAATACATTGTTTATATCAAGCAAGGACTTTTAACAAATCTCTACTTCACAGGGTTTCTACGAGCTACAGGTTCATCACTTCATCGTGTCCCTGGTTCGCTTCATAGGCACGATTGTAATATGCGAATCGGTCCTCACCATTCACTACAACGTGACAATCTACACGACGACCCGTATATTGCTCTACGCGTGCAGTCTGCTCAACATTGTCCTGCTTTTCTGTAATTACGCATCGCTAGCAGCGGTAAGTGATCTTGCTATTTTACTGCTTCATGAATTTTGAGTTTTTCATAGCTTTAACTTTTGCACATGAAACGAATTATTTAATTCGGCAGGAATATGAGCGCTGCGTGAAGGAAGATAGAGGCGAACTACAGCCCGAGGAGCGCCCGTTTTCACACTTGTTCGCCAGATGTCTGGGTTCCTCGCGCAGGCGCACCAACCTTGCTAGGAGACGACACAGCAGCTCCGAAGACGCTCTAGAAGCAGACTTGGATTCTGTGGATGGTGCAATCCTATCTACAGAAAGAGAGAAGAAACCTCGTGCGGATTCAAACAGCGTGGCAGTCGATATGGAGAAATCAGCAGCAGAACCTGATGAGGATTTGACGAGCAGCGTGCGCGTGTCCAGGAGCCAAGAAAGTAAAGCGATGCCAGTTGACGATGATTCTCAAGTAGAAAAAGATGAAGAAAAGGCATCTCAAAGCCCGATTGCTTCGCAAGGGGACGGTGAAGATTCTCAAAGTCAAGATAGTCAGCCAGCGGACTATCCACAGAATGATGAGCCCGATGATGATGATGATGAGCCTTGAATACGGTCACGAACTTTTGATGAATATATATGATCACATAATTTAAATTAGATAAATAAAACTGTTCTTATTTTGCAGAAATATATTACGTTAAGAATGAGTTATCTTTGTCTTGAGACCTTGATAGACTGGATCTCAGTCAGTTTGAGATCCACACCTTGACAACACGCTCGAGGCAAAGTTCATAATACACAATCTTAACTAATGCGTCCATCGCATGCGCAAACTGAATAAAACAAAGTTGCATTTTGTAAGCAGATGAGCTAGTAAGCTGCCCTGAAACTTGGCGAGAGTTCATTTTGCCAAATCGATGAACGACCGCAGCTCGACTTTACATACTAAAATGTGACCGGGTAAGTAGTTACCGCAAAATAACTGGAATTTGAACACGAATGCTCTAGCCTCCAGGACTGAATACGCCAGTTCATGGAATGATGGTTCCTCAAATTACGCCATTCACACTGAACCAGGGAGGTGCCACAGAAAATTAGAATCGCAGATGGTGAACTGGAGCGGCAATGGCCCCTCCCCGAAATGAAGTTGCGCTGCTTGTCGTAGCGTAGTTCAAGATTTTGTTAGAGCTCCTCTCGATAAGTTCCCTTGAACAATCGTATCTTGTTGAAATTTGAACTTCGTTGCGGGTGCGTTCATTTTCCGTTGCTCAACGTAGAGTGAGAAAATGACATCGAAATCCGTTCAGTATGGTGTAAAAGGTCATGGCTAGGGTTCGCAAAAAGATCTAATCGCCCTCAGTCATTCTCATGGGAGTGTCTCCGGACATTCGACGAAGCCATAGATATCTTGATAAAGAGAACGCATCCCTTGCGTTTCGTTAGCACTTGAAAGGGAAGGACGTATAACTTTTTGATCTAGTAGTCGCGAAGTTAGCGTTGAGTCTTGAAAGCCCTTCGGTTTGGGAATGGAGTCAGCTCTGTGTATCTGTTACACGCTTTGATAATTTCCGGAAATATTGATCATCTCCCATAGAGGTTTCAATTTAAATTCGTAGTTAACGACGCCTCATCTTTCATACTTTCCCTCTTTAGTGTACTAGGCTGTCTTATCCCGTTGCAGACCTGCTTTGGTATCATCGCTTTTATTTTCAATTCTCCCTCACTTTAGTCATAGTGAAATGTGCACACAAATTTGGCTCATTTGGGACTGTGATGACTCCTGAACTGGAACGAGGGGAGGTTGCTCCTCTAATGGTTAAGTCCCTGATATAATTTAGAGAAGTTTTACTTCGGTTCTAACGGTGACCGAAGAATTTCTACAAATTGCGTTTGGGGCATTAGTCGTTCTAAATTTGAATTATTCTTCACTTATTTTTCATATCACCAGAAACTTGTGCCAATTTTAAATCTATCACGCACGCAGATGCTCCTGTATGTGTAACTTTGAAATTGCGTTGAAAAATTAACTGAATGGAGTGACTTCTAAGGCGAAGTTCCAGATTAATATTCTATTTGGGAAAACTTCATCAAAGCATAAACGCGTTTCTTACTAAGACTCAATTTGAGACAATGAACAATTTCTTCAGAGAAGCGTCGTAGTTAGCAATGCGATGTGTATCAGTTTGTCTTTCATACGTGTTTCCTGGCTGAAATTAGTAAGTACGACCTTCGTATGTACAGTAAATAGAGCAGGCAAACATAGGTATCGGATGTTATTTACTTCATTTTGGAAAGTTCAGGTTTTATTGCGGTCAAGAAAAGTACGTAGCATGGACTAACTTGTAGAACTTTCACAGCCAACTTAACCGCTGCGATGACAAATTACGTGTTTTTGTTGAAAGGATTACTCGTATTACTTACCGATTTTCAAGCTTCAATTAATAAACGTCAGTAATTCAGGAGGCCTTATACCGAACTGACGAATAAGCCTATGCTTGAATGATGAACGCCATTATAATAAAGGTCTTCGATCATGCAAATTACAAAGTCTTTTCATTAATAAGTTGAAGTAATTTATCACGACTAAAGTGCCTAGAGTTCTGGCTGAAGACGCGCAAGGAATGAAACTTCAATGTTAATCGTAGTAAACAGGTACTTTGAGTCCTACATGCGCCTAAAAATCAGAATTGTCCAATACCTACGAGGTACAATTGTCGAAATATGGGAGAGCTACGTAGACATAATTTCTATCTTGTATCTCTTCGATCAGATTGAAGGTTTGTATCTGCCTTGTACCGTGCACTTCTTCGTTACTCCGTTGTGTAAGATGGTTCACAGTGTAAACCGTTTCATGTTAGACGTTACGAGCTTTTAGTTACGATACATTTAAGGGGACGGTTCGGGGTAAAAAAAAGTAAGTTCTCGGTGGATTTTTCTGAGATGTCTACCGTAGGTGTAAATTGTTATGAATAACTTTTTTGATTTATGCGTAATTTTTGTAACCATACATGAATAAGATTTAATTTAAAAAAACATGAATGCACATGTGTTGCGGAAAATCCTACTCCTCCTACAATTTTCAACTCACAGAACTGAGAAAATATTTTCTAGATAGCAAATTGTCTTGTCTAGAGATCCGGTGCAAAAGTTTTTTGAATATTTGAATTTTGAGAACTTTTTTCCCCAAAAATGACCTCTTTTTACACTTTTTTGAATAATTTGCTTCTAATTTTCAAAGTGAATTGAAATTAAAAACTTTTGCACCGGATCTATTTTCCTTTTCAATCGCTATTGATTGGTATGCTCGCCATCTCTGTACCTTCAAAACTGTGGGAGGAGTAGGTTTTCGAAAATCAAGAAGGCGAGTACTCAGAAAAGCCATTTGAAAAAAAAAAATTTGTTTTGTACTAATTTTTTAATCGAGTCTTATCAGCGATCCTGTACCTTCTTATGTACCTTCAAAACAGTGGGTAAGGATCCATATCAAAAGTCAATAAATATAAGTTTCAGAACAGGGTTAATTTTTTAACAATTTTTTTTTCAATGCTGACAAATTTTTTTCAATTACCTGTATTGCTTTGTAGCTCTTTTTAAGCCCTTTCGATTGATATAATTGCCATTCCTGTAGCTTTAAAACTCCGGGAGGCGTTTATGTTTACATAGCCAACTAATTAGCTGATGACTCAGCAGCCGGACTCTAAACAAACACTCACTTACACCATCATAATTTATCGCTGAGTAATAGAATGTTTCGTTTGAGTACGAAAGCATTTCAAGTTAGGCCATGAATGAACTCTCTTGCTATTCCAGTAGAGAAACACTCAATACTGGCTCGTAATGGGGGGGAAGAGGGAGGTCACCCATCCATCAGCGCACCCCAAGGTCACACTAGTGCGCGTCTTTTACCCCGTCCAGAAGACTAACCAATTGACGTACTTGAAAGCCAATTATATCGTTGGATGCGCAAGAAAATTCTCTATAAGATGAGTTTATAAACTGAAAAATGACCATAATCCGGACATAGACCCGAACCGTGCCCTTAAGCTGAAGGTTAAGGCAGAAAATGAATTCAAGTGTTACCTACCAAAATCAAACCCTTGAAAATTGAGGGAAACAGCTAGATTGAAAATATAACGATGAAAAATGCATTCATCTTCTTTCCTCCCATATTCTGCGCTTTCAGTAACGGCGTAAAAATTAGTTTCAGCAGTGAAGAAACGAATCGTGCGCATGATCGTCTGACACTTTGCCGAGATAAGAATTTTCTCGTGATTTTGGAAGTTGTTTTATGAGAACCTGTTCAATTTCCATGAACCCTTCTGATAACACTTATTAGGCTAGTTGGAAATTGTTTGGTTCGGTTGCGCTGTCGGTTGAAGAAATATAATTTTACGGGTGCCCATTAACCTTGAAGTAAAGATTTCATGGGCACCCGTAAAATTATATTTCTTCAACCGACAGCGCAAATTCAGGCCTCACTCCTAAAATTCAGGTGCTCTAAAACGTCATGGAATCCATATTTTAACCGTCGTACGGAAAGAATAAAAAATCGTACGTGATGAAAAACAAACAAAGGTATACAGAAATTTTATCACTTGAAAGTTACAACGTGCTCATCATTACAAGGCTTGAACATGTGAATGAACATTGTCATCTGAAAACGCGTAATGCGATGTTATTAAGTTATGACGGCCTCACGTAATAACTTCAACTAATATTGAGAAACAGGGTAGATGAACAATTAATAAACACGAAAATCAAAATACACTGCCAGGCTGCAATCGTACAGCAAATATGTAAGCTTTGCAACTAAGAGTATCAATTGAAGCGTGCGATAACAGCCAGCAATCAAGAGCTCATCAAGACTTCGAGGCTAATTTCCCCGGAGACTCATCGTGGCAAAGGGCGAAGATCTTTCTTTCAGGCCTGCAACCTCGAATTATGAGGGCGCTTGAAGAAACTTTCCTGTGGAGGTGGATCGGGCTGTTGGTTTTGTTTACGACTCCAAGAGTTGCGAGTGAAGAGACTGCGTCGTCTGTTCCAAGATGTGCTGTGTCCTGACAGCGGGCGTCTGAGCGGCTCGATGCCTTCTGCATCTTCTCGCCTCGCCATCTCTTTCTCCTGTAACACATGTTTGGACATGGAACTCTATAGCAAAGAATATGCTCACATTTCAAATGAAATCGCATCAGCTTGGTTTAACCTTCGCCCTCGTTTCTTCAAGCAACTAATAGCTTTCATTAAGGGTAGGTACGTCGGTATGACTCGCAGAATTTTGAAATCAGAAAGGCAGAGCATTGCAGTAAGATCTTCCGTTAGGATTAGCACACTTATTTCACTCCGCAATGCGCAATCGTGCCGAAAAATACAATGTACCTATCTTTTCTGCCGACTTTAAAATCTTAGACTGTCTCGATCCCCATGACCTCAGGGTTTTAGTCTTAAACGTATTTTTAGCAAAATACTGCCTTTAACCATACTGACAGTTCATACCCTTTGAAAATGGTAAATAAAATGTAGTAAGACCCCCACACATGAACTGAAAAAAATGTTTTATTACAGAGCAAGAAATTTATTCTATTTCCAAAAAACTAATTCAACATCAACTTTTAAGAACCTACCCAACTCTTAGCCCAGAACCACACGCTTTTGCAGGGACGGCTAATTCAATTATGTACAATACATAGTTGTATTCCTCTGCGGTGACCTAGCTCATGAACTATAAAACCTAGCTTAGACTGGAAATATTTGCAGGTAGCTCAGGTTATTGTGTTTCGGCGACAATGGTTGCGTCCTTGGAGAAGAAAATGACAAATTACCCGTGAGTTCAGTATGTGTTGATTCACAACATGAAACACAAGTTCGCTACGATTGTGTTCGACACTAATACGCTTCAACCATGACTGATGCAGAGAAACATGTTAATAAAAAAATGAAAAAATGAACGCATTTAAACTTTTCTTGGTCATAGAGTAAACAAGTAAATAATGAATGCTACAAACCCCACCCTCATATAGGAAAAAGTGGTAAGCGAGGCCGAGAAGACGTTGAGGACGAGGAAGACGAGGGTGACGGCGATGGACACATCGAGTGCGCTCTGGACGTTGGCCATGAGGCGCTGGGTTGCCACGATACCGACCAGCAGCATGGCTGCAGTCCTCGCCCACGCCACCACCACGTGCAGCGCTATCATGTCCGCCGAGCCCTGGACGTCATGAAGTCGAAAAAAAGTTGTTTTATTCCAATGAAGGTTGATATATTTTATCGTGTACATTGTTTTTTCAAATCTCTTACGACTAATGCCAGGACGCAATGACCATTACCACCGGTCAAGCGGGTACCCATTTCCTACATACACCTGGGTTTAGCGGGGACTTGAGCTTGAGTTCTCCCTTTTTCCAATGGGGAGAATCACCGAGCGGTACTACCAGGATTTGAACTGCCAACCTTTCCCGTGAAGGGTGCGCGGTCTAAACTACTCGACCACGGTGACGAAACAGCGTCGAAGTTTATGTTCGACTTCAACTTTAAAATGAACTGTACATTTTTCAAGTCTATTGCCTCCAAGTGAGGTTCGAGTTCATCAAAATGCAATAAGCCTTACTTCAAAACGAAAATAAATTTCTTCCGACTATAAAATCAAGTTCGTCTAAGTTCGAAAATCAACGATCTCTAAATGGAAGTCAAGATTTTCCCAATATTTCTCAAGTTCCTCAAGGTGAACACAAAGTTCCTCAGAGTTTCGTTAATAAATTATTATTAAACAAATAGTATTTATAATGCACTTTTTATTTGAAAGTCTAAGATAATAAGATTATAAATTAGTTTAAGCCTCCCTAACCGCTGCAAAAATAGAGCGTATCGAAGAGAGGAAGGAGGAAGGCACCATTTAGTATGGAGATAAGAAAATGAGGAATCTATGCTGAAGGGGCATAGAAACAGTAAGATGGGAAAGAAGTTCATGAAATAAGGTAAAAGTTGAAGAAGAGAGTCAGAGGTGCTGAAAAACAGGACAGTAGTGAACCGATAAAAGGTGGTCCTTAACATAACAAAAAACATTTCATTTCAACAAAAAGAAGGCCTACCTAACTCTCAGCTCGGGCCCTCACATTTTTCCCCTGGGAGTGCTAATTCCCATAAATACAATAGTTGTATCCCCCTGAGGGGATATGAAAGTCTAATGTGAATATAAATTCATGAACATAAGAACATTTACTGCAAATATGCATATAGTATTGTAAATTCATATTACACACATTTTCGTCTGAAAAATGTCGAACAAAATTTTTTTCTATAAACAGAGTGACTCTATCCAGTGCATGTATACATATATCGTTCTCATAAATAATTGGTGAAAAATATAGCATGTGGAACTTCCAGTGAATGTAAAAAATAAGTTTGTTATGCCATTACTCTACTTAGCTACGGATGAATAATTATCCACGAATCAAACTCATAGGTGAAAAGAAGAAATATTCCTTATTTTCATCGTTTGTATCTTCAACAATGTCAGTCACCAAGCTATCGTCCTCAAATCATCTTGTCTGTTGGCCGCCAAGTGATATTTTGCCACTGCTTGAAAAACTTATTAACATGGAAAATTATTTTAAAAGCAGTTTCTTGAGCGATTAATCCCAAGTTTCTCATTCACTACTTCGTTTTTGACACCGCTGCTTTGTTGGTTCTCGGCCTATATTCAATAGGCTTTTTATTTTCTCTCTTAGCCTACGTTTGATGGGTCCTTTGAGAACCCTCCAAACCAATTAAGTTTGGCAGAGTAAATAATAATACGATGCTGTACAAGAATCTGGAGGTGTGAATGTCGTTGAAGAAAAATTTACAATCTGGAATGAGTTGGTGCGTTATCAATAATGAAATTAAGATTTTCAGTACTTAGCTGCCATCATGCTAGAGCCAAATTTTCAATCCACTCGGTTCAGACTTTGGTTTTGAAGGCACCTCGATGTATTGTGAAACACACAGCACCACTGAACTGCATGGAACCAAAGCAGTGCTGATTCACTTCTTTACTTGAAGGCAGTAAAATTGATGCCAAGGTTCCAATCGTGTCCCGATCGTTCCGATCGCTCATGTCTATGTTTCCAATAGTGATTGAAGTTGGTTTCTACTAACCAAACGAGAGTCAGGTTAGATTATATGCTAGTTTAAGCCTCCCTAACAGCAAAAAAGGCGTTACAAAGAGAGGATGGAGGATGGTATCATTTGGTAAGGAGATAAGGGAGCGCAGAATCTATGCACAAGGTGCATAGAAATCGTAAGCTGAGAAAGAAGTTCATGAAACAAAATAAAAGCTAAAAGAGATAGTAGTAGGCAGCAGAGAACCGAAAATACATGGCAGCAGAGAACCGAAAATACATGGCAGTAGAGAACCGAAAAACTGGTCCTTAATATAACAAATACGATTTATTTTAACAAAAAGAAGGCCTACCTAACTCTCAGCTCGGGGTATCAAACGAGCGTCCTGTTGGTGGATTTAGCCTAAGAAATTTTTGCCACGTGTGTTGGTCTCTTGACCTTGTTTTCTTGAATATGGCCGTTGTTGATTACAGTTCTTGCACCTTTGATTCAAAACAAGTGCCCATCCAACCATTTTGATAGTTCTATTGACAAACTCAACTGAAAGTAATTTGACTGCTGTAATTTCCGTCGTGATAATATAATGGAAGAAATACCTTCGACAGCTGATACCATTTCTTTTTTGATAACGTAATTTACCCCGGATTTACTCCCATCTTTCTTAAGAGGTAAAGGATCTGTTCTTCAACCTCCCAATTGCTATTTTAGTGTTCACTTCTGAGGTTCTTACATGCCGCATTTCAATCATCTTCAACATCGAAGGCTTCAAAAAGCATTTTCTATCATTTTCACTGGTCTTATTGAACTTGGTTTTTTAAAAACCATGTGATTTAGTACGGTAAGAAATCAAAATTAAAGAGTGCACAACTTGAGAAAGTCTTTAGTTGAAATTGTGCACCGTGTCTAACATTCGCATAAAGCGTGAAAGTGTAAATGTTGGACACAGTTATTATTACTATTCAACTAGTGTACACGGCCCGTCAAAAATGAAGGGATTCAATATTTTCCTTAATAAATTTTCCAGGTGTCGATGACAAACAAATATGTCCATCCTAATATTACTCGCGGTTGAAATATTCTTGTACAATTGTGAACTAGCGAAACTTATCATGAGATACGGTCATTCAGTATCCATAAGGGAGCGACAGAGACGGAAAGTGAACACCAAGCAAATATATAAATGAGCATACCAAGGGTATTATTAGAAAAACTTATTTCTCATGGATCATGATCTCTTTTACAACTGAGGTTCTTGGGAAACTTGTTTTTCATTTTGAGGAACTTTGTTTCAACTTGAAAGACCTTCAATGTCAATTCCGAGAAAATTTATTTTCAATCTAAGGTACATCATTCGAAACAGCGTAAAATGATCAAGGAACAGTGTAAAATGAAACGCTTTGAGGAACTTTATTTCCACTGTGGGGATTTAAATGCATTTTCAGGAACATATTAGAATCATCCAGTTAATTTTTATGAATTATTCTGCTCTAAATGAGTTCATTACCGCCAGATCGTCCCTACATTACTGAGTGTGGGAATTCCACATTTTTTTCCGATGTCAATTCTAAGAACAGAGCTTGATGGTGAAAAACTAAATGCGTCAGAGGAAACTAGTCAAAGCAGGCGAGCAACAGCTACCCACAGCCGAGATATATTACACAGCCCCCACAGCACAGCTACCCACAGCCGAGATATATTACACAGCCCCCACAACACAGCTACCCACAGCCGAGATATATTACACAGCCCCCACAACACAGCTACCCACAGCCGAGATATATTACACAGCCCCCACAACACAGCTACCCACAGCCGAGATATATTACACAGCCCCCACAACACAGCTACCCACAGCCGAGATATATTACACAGCCCCCACAACACAGCTACCCACAGCCGAGATATATTACACAGCACCCACAACACTGCTACCAAAAGCAGGTAACCAAGCCAACATGATTATCAAAACTCTAAAAATTTTGATTTTGCGTCTCGAATTCGAGGATTATGTTACTGGAGCAGGGCTTTAACACAAGTCGCGAGATAACATTCAATTGTGTCACCAATTTCAGGCTCAAACTTGTTGACCAAATGTTAAGGAGGTATTATTTATTCCACTTGAATTACCGAGAACTCGATAACTTTATTTTTAACCAGCAAATTCAACATTATCTCACCACCCAACTTATATAAATTTGAGTTGAGGAATGAAGTAATATCAATCTTGACTTCTACTCCTTCGCCGAAAATTGATGGCAATAACTTTTGAGATCGAGCAATTGAATTTTAGCCAAGAATTACTGAAAAATCTAAAATATATCTCTTAATTTCAACTTTTTATGAACGTTAACGAGTGTAGCTTGTATCGACCACCTCAATGACGAAAAAAAGAAAGAAAAAAATATTCCAGAAAACCAGAAGCATGCACTCGCACTAGAGCAACTATTGCTATCGTTAGTACACGATTTTCCTTGATGGCCAAAAAGAGTTAATTAGATTAGATAACGGGAGATTTTCCATCTTCCTTACCACAGCAAAGATGTTCAAAAAGAGGAAAGATGAAGGCCCCATTTTGTACGGGGTTCGGGGTACGAGAAATCTATGCACATGGTGTATCATTAGCACATTTTCTGAGCCATTCAGGATACCTGAAAGATTCTTAAGAGGCTTCAAGTCCCAAACGATTTTGCAGGCAACACTTTTTACACTACCCCGTCAAGGAGTAGAACGACCCGCAAAAAAATACGGTCGAAAGTTGCAGCCGCTTGTTAGCTTAAAGAAAATCAAAGCAAATTCACACCTAAGAAATCGGCCTATACAGGGTGTTTCAAAAATACACGGCATAATTTCAGGTATGTATTTCGCACATGTAGACAATCAAAATAGTTCATTACAACATATGTCCGGAAATGCTTCATTTCCGAGTTATGGCCTTCACAACATTGAAATTCACCGGAACGTTTTTCTTTCCGCAGGTCGTTGCCGTCAAAGGACACATTAAGAGGGCACTCTGACAGATCATTCCTAGGCGAAGGTTAAATTCAGTGTTGTGTTTGGCGTTCGACTGTGTGTCATGTACACAAATCAGGAGCTGGCAGAGATGCACTTGATCTACGGTAAGGCAGACGGCAATGCTGCGCTGGCTCGTCGTTTGTACCAGGAGAGGTACCCACAGCGACAATGTCCAGATCGGAAGACATTTGTAAGTCTCCATCAGCGTCTGTGCGAGTATGGAAAATTTGACTCTCCTGGATTGGGAAGGGGACGACCAAGATCTACAACTCCAGAAGAACAGGAGGAGATTCTGGAGATTGTGAACAGAACTCCTTCTATCAGCACACGAAGGTTAGCGTTGCAAGTGAATGTTCCCCATACGACTGTCTGGAGACTGCTGAAAGAGTATCAATTGTATCCTTACCATTTGCAACGTGTACAGGCGCTGTCACCAGCAGATTACCCTGCACGAGTTAGGTACTGTCAGTGGTTCTTGCAGCAATGTGCTGCAAATCCGAACTTTCCTGCCTTAGTATTATTTACAGATGAAGCACAGTTCACACGAGATGGCATAACAAATCTCCACAATCAGCATGTATGGGCGTATGAAAACCCAAATGCAACTGTTGTATCTCATCACCAGGTGCGGTTCTCCCTCAACATGTGGGCCGGTATCATTGGTGATCGGTTAGTTGGACCCCATGTACTTGTAAACAGACTTACGGGGCAGGCGTACACAAACTTCCTGGAAAACATCATACCTGATGTTTATGACGACACTCCACTGATCGATCGTCAGCACGCTCACTTCTTGCATGACGGCGCTCCTGCACACTTCAGTCGTACGGCTCGCCGGTACTTGGATCGAAGATTTCCTGATCGATGGATAGGTAGAGGTGGCCCAATTGCTTGGCCTCCACGCTCACCTGATCTGAACCCTCTCGATTTCTACTTGTGGGGCCATTTAAAATCATTGGTTTATTCGTCTCCGGTGCCTGATTTGGAATCCCTTCGGAATCGAATTGTGGCACGCTCTGAGGACATACGCAACATTCCTGGAGTGTGGGATCGTGTTCGCAGGTCAATGAGACATCGATGTGAGGTCTGTATTCAAGCAGGAGGTGGTCATTTTGAACATCTTCTGTAATGGCAACGACCTGCGGAAAGAAAAACGTTCCGGTGAATTTCAATGTTGTGAAGGCCATAACTCGGAAATGAAGCATTTCCGGACATATGTTGTAATGAACTATTTTGATTGTCTACATGTGGGAAATACATACCTGAAATTATGCCGTGTATTTTTGAAACACCCTGTATATTTCATTTAAGGGAATGATTTGGGTGGACAGGATGGCTTTAAGAGGCGCAAATGCTTCACTAACTGGAGACTCAAATGCAAATGTATTCCGTGCATCAGAATCCGTGAGAGTGTAAAAAATAGCGCGAGTGCGGGAATAACTCACATCTTGAATCAAATTCCTGATTTTACTCAATGCTCCTGAAATTACTATTATCTCAAATTTAACATCAATACATTATTTAATATTACTGTAGTTTATCGCTTGTTCTCATTCGAATGAGTGTCCTACAAAGAAAATAATTTACGTCCCCCTGAGTTAACTTAAATGAAATTAAAAGCAGGAATATTGTTATATTTAAAATTGAGTGATTTTAAACCAGTTCAGAGCTTGGAAGCACTTAGGTTACAACAAATTTATTTCTAAATGCTCTTAATTGAGCCAATTTATAACTGGGGGTTCACAGCAAATTTATTTCTATCAGCAGTATGTCCTAAATTGAAGCACTTTTTTACTGAAATTCCCCTCACTTGGGGGAAATATCTAGGGCTTACCGACATGAAGCCGCAGAGTGCCAGCACGGCGGAGGCGGACGACACGAGGTAGACGCAGAGGCTTGTCACCCGCAGCACCGTCACTGCGTGGATTTGGAACATTGCCTTAACCATTTCCATGTTATTATTAGTATTATATATGAAAGTTTTAGCCTCCCTTAACCACGACAAAGAAGTTCCAAGAGAGGGAGGAGGAAGGCACCATTTAGTATGGAGTTGAGGGAACGCGGAATCTATGCACAAGGTGCACAGAAACGGTAAGCTCAGAAAGAAGTTCATGAAACAAGAAAAAGTTGAATAAGAAAGTAGTAGGTGCTGAAAAACAGGACAGTAGTCAACCGAAAACAGATGGTCCGTAACAAAACAAAAACCTATTCTATTTCAACAACAATGAAGCCTAAAAATGCATCAAATGCATCCGCCTGCATCCAACAAAGGCAACCGCTTTAAAAACTAAAATGTTGTACAACATTCAAACTTTCTTGAAAGCAAACTGTTTTTCTTTCTTAATTTATATTTCTATACGCACAATTTCAATATTGACGCAATATATCGCACCGAAAAAAAATATTTTCGATTATAATACTCTCAAAGATCAAGCAACCTCCCAAAAGAGACCTAGCGCCAGCAACCTCCCAAAAGAGACCTAGCGCCAGCAACCTCCCAAAAGAGACCTAGCGCCAGCAACCTCCCAAAAGAGACCTAGCGCCAGCAACCTCCCAAAAGAGACCTAGCGCCAGCAACCTCCCAAAAGAGACCTAGCGCCAGCAACCTCCCAAAAGAGACCTAGCGCCAGCAACCTCCCAAAAGAGACCTAGCGCCAGCAACCTCCCAAAAGAGACCTAGCGCCTGCAACCTCCCAGCAGAGACCTAGCGCCAGCAACCTCCCAGCAGAGACCTGGCGCCAGCAACCTCCCAAAAGAGACCTAGCGCCAGCAACCTCCCAAAAGAGACCTAGCGCCAGCAACCTCCCAAAAGAGACCTAGCGCCAGCAACCTCCCAAAAGAGACCTAGCGCCAGCAACCTCCCAAAAGAGACCTAGCGCCAGCAACCTCCCAAAAGAGACCTAGCGCCAGCAACCTCCCAAAAAGGACCTACCATCAGCAACCCCTAAAAAAAAGATCTAGCAGCCTCCCCCCAAAAAAAATCTAGCACCCTCCCAAAAAAAATCTAGCACCCTCCCAAAAAAAATCTAGCACCCTCCCAAAAAAAATCTAGCACCCTCCCAAAAAAAATCTAGCACCCTCCCAAAAAAAAATCTAGCACCCTCCCAAAAAAAAATCTAGCACCCTCCCAAAAAAAAATCTAGCACCCTCCCCAAAAAAAATCTAGCACCCTCCCCCCAAAAAATCTAGCACCCTCCCCCCAAAAAATCTAGCACCCTCCCCCAAAAAAATCTAGCACCCTCCCCCAAAAAAATCTAGCACCCTCCCCCAAAAAAATCTAGCACCCTCCCCCAAAAAAATCTAGCACCCTCCCAAAAAAAATCTAGCACCCTCCCAAAAAAAAATCTAGCACCCTCCCAAAAAAAAATCTAGCACCCTCCCAAAAAAAAATCTAGCACCCTCCCAAAAAAAAATCTAGCAGCCTCCCAAAAGAAATCTAGCAGCCTCCCAAAAGAAATCTAGCAGCCTCCCAAAAAAAATCTAGCAGCCTCCCAAAAAAAATCTAGCAGCCTCCCCAAAAAAATCTAGCAGCCTCCCAAAAAAATTTAGCAGCCTCCCAAAAAAAATTTAGCAGCCTCCCAAAAAAAATCTAGCAGCCTCCCAAAAAAAATCTAGCAGCCTCCCAAAAAACAAAATCTAGCAGCCTCCCAAAAAAAAATCTAGCAGCCTCCCAAAAAAATCTAGCAGCCTCCCAAAAAAAATCTAGCAGCCTCCCAAAAAAAATCTAGCAGCCTCCCAAAAAAAATCTAGCAGCCTCCCAAAAAAAATCTAGCAGCCTTCCAAAAAAAATCTAGCAGCCTCCCAAAAAAAATCTAGCAGCCTCCCAAAAAAAATCTAGCAGCCTCCCAAAAAAATCTAGCAGCCTCCCAAAAAAATCTAGCAGCCTCCCAAAAAAAATCTAGCAGCCTCCCAAAAAAAATCTAGCAGCCTCCCAAAAAAAATCTAGCAGCCTCCCAAAAAAATCTAGCAGCCTCCCAAAAAAAATCTAGCAGCCTCCCAAAAAAAATCTAGCAGCCTCCCAAAAAAAATCTAGCAGCCTCCCAAAAAAAATCTAGCAGCCTCCCAAAAAGATCTAGCAAATTGCCAAAGATCTAGCAAATTCCCAAAGGTCTAGCAAATGCTTAAGGTCTAGCAAATTCTCAAAGATCTAGCAAATTCTCAAAGATCTAGCAAATTCCCAAAGGTGTAGCAAATTCCCAAAGGTCTAGCAAATTCCCAAAGGTGTAGCAAATTCCCAAAGGTCTAGCAAATTCCCAAAGGTCTAGCAAATTCCAAAAGGTCTAGCAAATTCCAAAAGGTCTAGCAAATTCCCAAAGGTCTAGCAAATTCCCAAAGGTCTAGCAAATTCCCAAAGGTCTAGCAAATTCCCAAAGGTCTAGCAAATTCCCAAAGGTCTAGCAAATTGCCAAAGGTCTAGCAAATTCCCAAAGGTCTAGCAAATTCCCAAAGGTCTAGCAAATTCCCAAAGGTCTAGCAAATTACCAAAGGTCTAGCAAATTACCAAAGATCTAGCAAATTCCAAAAGGTCTAGCAAATTCCAAAAGGTCTAGCAAATTCCCAAAGATCTAGCAAATTCCCAAAGATCTAGCAAATTACCAAAGGTCTAGCAAATTACCAAAGATCTAGCAAATTCCAAAAGGTCTAGCAAATTCCAAAAGGTCTAGCAAATTCCCAAAGATCTAGCAAATTCCCAAAGATCTAGCAATTTCCAAAAGGTATAGCTAAAGTTCTTGTAAACTCGAAGTACAATTCGACTGGATGTAGAATAACCTCAGAAGCTGTGGAAAACTCCAAAAGTTCTACCAATTTCAAGAAATCTAAAACATGTCCCTAAAACTAGACAGCCCAAACAGAGTAAGCAGAGTACCACACCCAGCATTGAGCTGGATTACCGAAAGAGTAGTTTATTCATGGTTTTGTAAGTACAAGAACACACGTTCGAGGCTAATCTTTAATCACCGTCAGACCAAGATCATTGGCTTCACTATCCAGAACTTGCTTCACTCTACACGAACATTTGGATCGCTCACGTTCAAAGAAGACTCTTCTAAAACAGGCGAAGTCGCAGTCAGGCACATTGTGAAGGTTCACGATGCTGTTCTTGAAAACTCCAAACGTCAGAATGAACCACAGCGCCATGGACCCTATCTGCTCGCAAAGCTCAAGTTCATGCACGTAACTGATGTGAGGTTTTGCCATGTTCAAATATGCTCGAGTTTAAAGCGGCCCATAGACGATCAATTTTATTGACAATATAATTGACAATGATGAATATTGACCATTATATTGACCGTCTATGGGCTCAAAATGATTTTAAAGCGTCAATACATTGAGTCAATTCATTGACGGTCGTCAATCATGCCCACAGACGATCAATATAATTGTCAATATTCATCATTGTCAATTATATTGACAATAAAATTGATCGTCTATGGGCCGCTTTAGTGGGCAAAAGAAAATTTCATCAATATATTGAGTCAATGATATTGACAATAAAATTGATCGTCTATGGGCCGCTTAACACGTTGCTTACGATACGACCCATCGATGGGTCGTTCGGAAAATTTTAACCAGCTTTTAAAATTAATAGTATTCAATGGACTTACTTGATGTTTGGTATTTATAAAATTGCTAAAAACTTTTGACTTTAAATTTTTATTAAATATTGAACTTTAGTTTAACCCATTGCAGTACACGTGTTATTGTTCTTCATGTTGTGAAGAACTCGCGTGCTATATTAGTGTGCGAGGCGTGTTCGGCTGAAGTGTTATTCTTGGGAAAGTAGTCATTCTCAGGACGTATTGTTTGGTGCAAAATTTCAACGTGATTTACATTTTATCCGATGAAATTTCGGCGAATCGCTTTTATCGGTATTTTTGGGCGCGAGGGCATGGAAGGAATTAATGTTATCAAGACTTGATGTATAGGATATATGATCGGAAATATAAATTTAATCATTTCAAAGGAGATTTACTTCAATAGATAACTATCCAAAGATTCGAATAATGTCGAGTATTATAAGTTGTTTGATACTTTACGGTTTTGTCCAAGCATGAAAATGAAATATACTGTGAAAACCCTCGCCATAATTTGAGCAAGCCCCTCGCCACATCCCCATTCTTGTGAGCCCCTCGCCCCATCCCCATTCATTTGAGCCCCTCGCCCCATTCCAATTCATGTGAGCCCCTCGCCACATCGCAATTCATGTGAGCCCCTCGCCACATCGCAATTCATGTGAGCCCCTCGCCACATCGCAATTCATGTGAGCCCCTCGCCACATCGCAATTCATGTGAGCCCCTCGCCACATCGCAATTCATGTGAGCCCCTCGCCACATCGCAATTCATGTGAGCCCCTCGCCACATCGCAATTCATGTGAGCCCCTCGCCACATCGCAATTCATGTGAGCCCCTCGCCACATCGCAATTCATGTGAGCCCCTCGCCACATCGCAATTCATGTGAGCCCCTCGCCACATCGCAATTCATGTGAGCCCCTCGCCACATCTTATTCCTTATAAGTACCTCTCCACGCCTTAATCTTCACAAGCCGTTCGCTACGTTTCATTTCAGCGAGTCATTCGCTATACCTAAGAGCACGACTCACAGCTTCCAGCGACATGTAGGAGGCCATGACGCGCCACAGCAGCTCGTGTTGCATCTCGTCAGCGTCCCGCCCTCTCTTGGTGCGCACGCGCTCGAGACGTACGATGGATACTGGCACTGGCCTCGAATGCTTAGCACTACGACTATTAATTTTTAGAGTAAACTTATACAAATTATTAACGTAATCCAGTCTGAATTGTTAGCTTAATTTAATACTGAAATCACAAAAAAATGATCTAATTAGGTATTATTAACACTTTGACTGCGACTACTAAATATTAAGTTCAACACCAAACTCAAATTTTAAGTCAATTGTATTAAACTATTTTATAAATACCAAACATGAACTGGATCGCGCCTTCATTTAGCTTTGATTAAGTATTTATAGCGACTGAATTTACGACTACTGATCGGTCAGACTACTGATCGGTCAAAATTACCTCCGTGTACCACCGGTGGCGCACGTCGCAGTCAAAGTGTTAAAAAAACAAGGTGGAGTGAAGAGAACACCGTCTGGTGAATTTTAAATTTAAGCTGAGTTAGTTTAGGCTTTCCTTGTCACGATAGAGGTATCCAATGAAAGGATGGAGTACGGCACTGTTTAGTATAAAATCAAGGAAACGAGAAATGTATGCACCAGGTGTGTTCCTACGTAAGATCTCCTGCGCTTATAAACAGTAAGTTAGGGATGGAGTTTATGAAACGAGATAAAAGTGAAAGAAAATAGTTTGAGCTCAAAATCAGAACAATAAGCCTAAAAAGATGGTCCGTAACAAAACAAAGAATTCTATTCTGTTTCAACAGAAGGAATATTAATTCTAATATGGAAGGGTGTTGACAAAATGAACATAGCAGCACGGAGGCGAGTCCTTAACTGCTCTCTTATATGCAAGATATCTGACATTTTTTTTTTATCCGTGAGTCTTAAATGAAGAGTCAATTTCAACAAAATAAAGTGGCTCAAATAAAACAGTGAAACATTAAACTTGGGTCGTACGCATTTATCGCACGAAGATAGATCATTTAATCCATAACGTCTATGTGTTGTCCCAATACCGTCTCGACGGTAGGCCGCAAACTTTCATACAACTTATACTATTTTGAGGTTTTCACATCCTACGATTACATTTTTAGCATTAGGAAGGCCTACCTAACCTATAGCTCGAGACGTCACATCTTCCTCCTGGGAGCGCTAATTCCCGTAGGTCTAAAAGTTGTTTGAGTCTGAAAAGGGAGTAGAGTAATGTCTTGAAATTATGTCACTATAGTTATACTAGTCACTATATAAACCTTAAAATGTTGTACATAATACCTTATTGACAATTTAAAGACTGAAGAATTAACAAATACTAAAGCTATGTTACATGTCCCATACGTTCAGTTAGGTATCGTTAGGTTACGTTAACTAGCTACGTTTCCACACCACCCAGGAGATAGTAGTTTGGGTGCGTAAAGGCTGTGATTTATATACCGTGTGTCTTTTTCCAGGAGGCCTATACTCCGCGGTTTGTCAAGCTTAGGTCAGGTCATCATCAGTGCATCCTTTCTTCTTATTCTTTCTCCTCATTCTCTCCCACCGAAAAACCTGCTGTAAGTTATTATAGGAATTTTTACCCTATTTGTTTTTTTCTTACTTTAAAACTAGGGGCCGCCGACGAAAATGGATTTCAAACTCGGATTCTACATCGAAAAATACACTATTGATAAAAAAGAAAAAAAATTATTGACACAACCTTAAACTGCAACTTTACCTCGTTCAGAAAAACTACGTTTCTCCAAGAAGCGATAAGCCACAAGAGGCGTCTACAGGCCCGGCTACACTATGCGTTTCTTCGTGCAACTCACGCGCGACTCGCCCTAATTTGACGCATGCATGTCGGATGCACGAGTGCTGCATGAACTTCGACGGTGAGCGGTTTTTGACGCGTCTTCTTGTGCAGCAAGCATATGTGGCGCGTAGTTAGGAGTGAACTATACATCGTTTCAGGGTCATCGCCCGACAGCTCTTCCATTTTGCAGTTGTACTTTATCATGGAGTGTTCTATTGTACTTCTGTTTATTGCTTGCGCTTTCTACAACGAGTGATTGGGCACGCAAGCTGGTGCTCTAGCTCAGAGACCAATTTAAAGTAAAGGAATGCATCTGAAACGTCAAAAATTCAACATATAAGATATAAAGTTATAAGAATTTGCTTACAAAACTTTGTTAACATCTCCAGACCCTGAGAAGGCATTGACAGTTGATATAATCACTATTATAAAAGTAACCGCGTCCGTCCGTCTGTGTGACTCCCCTTCTAATCGATAGCTTTGATAGCAACAAGGATAAAGCTTAAGAAATACAAGAAATTATTCTACAGCATTATTTTTCTGTGGCGATTAAATTCCCTTTCATTTGGATTATGGTATCCAGAATACGCAATCAGCATATTTTTACAAATGGAAATTTTCTTTGAAGCTTTCTCTGTTGAAATCCATCATTTTGCTTTGATATTTCCAATTGATAATGCGAAAAAATGTTTTAAATTCGTTTGACCAGTAACCTGGCTACCACTTAGTATAAAGCCCAAGATTTTAGAACTTGAGTTATCGTTTTCGAAATTGTGATTTCCTTGAAAAGCTCGGAAGAGATAATAGACATTTCAGAATAAAATTCCACCAAAAGAGGCCACCGCGGAAAGAAATGTTTTCAGGCTCAATTGATATTGTTTTTAGTTTTTTCAGGCTCAATTTACATTTCGAGCTTAGTTTTATGCTTGCTAAACAGAGGACATGTAACTTTTCGTTGTGGTGTAACTCTGTCATTTTGAACTAGTAAAAATAAAATTCACACATTGAAGACACAGTATTTTTAGGCTGAACAAAGTGTTCAGCATTTAAAAAAAAATCGAAGCAGGTACAGAGGAGGTACAGCGACTGACCCAATCTTACTATGATATGTTGTCATTTCTTAATGATGGGGCAGAGAGACGGCAGTCAACATCAAATTTGCTTAGTCAAGTAGTCGCTCAGGTAAGTCATGTGTATTATTTATTTGTATATAGAAAATATACAAGTTAAATAATTCTTCCCATTGCATTTGTACCGGAGTGAATAAAACCAAAATCAAAAATGAATACCGTGTATATATTTTTGAAATATATAGCATTTATTTCGAGTAAATCAACCCTGTTTCTTGTTAATTAGATAGCTTAACCCGAAATTAGAATGAAACATAGTTGGGTAGTTATGTCTTTGATTGACTGTAAATTACTTATACATGAAGGAAATAGGCAGGTAGCGTGAGTCACTTGTCGTTCTTTTTTTCTTCCCTATCGCACATGCGATAGCTACTAACCGGAGCGCACGTTCATCAACATCCATACTCTCCGAGCCGCAGCATGCAACTGACCCCGCTGCTCCGCGTACTGTAGTGTAGCCGCTCAGGCATGCAGAAGTTAAAAAATGCCCGAGATTCGCGCAGTAAAAAACGCATAGTGTAGCCGGGCCTTACCGAAGACCCTCTTCAACTCTGCGACTGGGAGACCAACTCATCTACCAATTATAAATCAAAACTTTACATTTTCTCTACGGATAACTAAATCCGTGAGAGATATTCCGGGACAGTGAAATTATGCTTGAAAATCTGTGATGTGAATGATAATGATTATGATTATAAGTTAGTTTAAGCCTCCCTAACCGCTACAAAATAAGAGCTTATCGAAGAGAGGAAGGAGGAAGGCACCATTTAGTATGGAAAGAAGAGAATGGGGAATCTATGCAGAAGGGGCATAGAAACAGTAAGATGAGAAAGAAGTTCATGAAACAAGATCAAAGTTGAAGAAGAAAGTAGTAGGTGCTGAAAAACAGGACAGCAGTGAACCGAAAAAAGATGGTCCGTAACACAACAAAAACCTATTCTATTTCAACAAAAAGAAAGGCTACCTAACCTTTAGCTCGGACCCTCACATTATCCCCCTGGGAGCGCTAATTCTCATAGATACAATAGTTGTATCCCCCTGAGGGGTCATCTGTGATGTGAAGCAGGAATATTTCCCTGCTGTTGTAATATTAGTAGGAATAGGTAACGACTATACCAAAGATCCATAAAAATTCTGCAACAACCTGGATTAAATTAGTTCATGTAAGTTTGACAACGTTAGGGATCTGCCAACGAGGCACACACGCTGTTTTAGTACAGTGATTTATCGAAAGTAGCCCGACTTGTTACTTCTTCTGCATATCTTCATGATTTCTGTGCATACAAGTCACAAATACTTTTGCATTGCAACACAGGGATTAGCTTCAAGCGTTTAAAAAATTTAAGTGTTGACAGACACGAGTATCGTACCTGCTAGATATAAATGAATGGTGAACGCTAAGAGACCGATCGTTTTTGTAGCCATCTTTATGTACTGCGTTCCACAGAAGACTAAATCAACCATTACTGTTGCCACAATTAGTGGGTAAAAAAAACTTGTTTAAATGCCAACCACCACCTAATTTGTGGAGAATGGTCATCGCTTGATATAGTACTCATACTCAGCGAATGCATATTTGCCTTAACTTATCATATTAGTACTGCATTGCCTACGGAATTTAGTTTTGGGGAGCGTATGTACATACATCTGAAAATGAGGTTGCGTCTGACAAGTTTTTGTTTGCTGACTCAAGCACTGCCCTAAGTGGCTAGGCCTAGATACAGATTTTCTCGAGTTCCCGGAGAAACGATCAGCGACAGACCTATTTAAATAAATGTCCCTCCCCTATCCTCCCACTTGTAATAATATTTTAAATCTAAAAAACGTGCGGTCAATATTTACTTTAATGTCGTCAACGATTTTCATAATTTCGTTGCGATATATAGGTAATATAGTCGATTTAAAGACGTTTTACACAAATGACAATGTGCTCGAAAATGCTTAGCTTTCGAGTTATTTAAGTTTGAAGTTGTACGAACGGCGCTCCTGAATGGCCTTTTTTGCGCAAAATTAGGGTCAATGTAAAGCGCTATGTGATCAAAGGAAATGGGAATTGTATTCCCAAGAATCACTAAAGGAACCCATTTAAGAACGTTTTACACGAATGACATTCTGCTCGCTGATGCATTATTTTAGAATTATTCAGCTTTGAACTTGGCTTCCGCGTGCCAAGGAAGCGGGCGTGCCAAGGAAGCGGGCGTGCCGAGCGGAATTTAATTAACGGAAGCTAATTAAATTAATAACGGAAGCTAACCTCCTATTACAAACGTAAAGAGGTTGGGTCGTGAGGGGAAGCCACAGTTCGCCATCTATGAGCTGACTGCAATGATGACGACGTAATAATGACGCCTAGAAAAAAACGTCAAAAGCACCAACTACGAGAAATAGTACGTTAACTTTTTTGTGTTATTGACCGATAACAATATTTCTCATTATTTTATTAACAATTTCTATCATTCTTTCATTTCTACGAAGTTCTGGCGAAAACTTTGACACCTCATGATCCGAACAATGCCTTTCCCGACCCAACCTGGTCGTAATCTGTGTTCCACATTTTGCGCGGTAAGCGATTTCACCTATAACTTTAAAGCTGAATAATTTTAAAATAATGCATCAGCGAGCAGCATGTCATTCTTGTAAACGTTCTTACATGGGTTCCTTTAGTGATTCTTGGGAATACAATTCCCATTTCCTGTTATCACATAGCGCTTCACATTGACCAAAAGCAGTCTTTGTTTTTGCAATAGAAACGGCAGCTAACCCCCTATTACAAACGTAAAGAGGTTGGGTCGTGAGAGGTAGCCACAGTTCTTTTAGTGGAAATTATAAATAAAGGTTTCTAGTGACGTCCGTTTACATCGACTCCAAGGTGGCTGCTGCCATGGCGCCACCCGGTACCCAAGATGGCGGCAGCCATCTTGGACTCGATGTAAACGGACGTCACTAGAAACCTTTATTTATAATTTTCACCAGAAGAACTGTGGCTACCCCTCACGACCCAACCTCTTTACGTTTGTAATAGGGGTTAGCTTCCGTTATTAATTAAATTACGCTAGGTGCGCGCGCTTACCTGGCGCGCACAAGTCAACTTCGAAGTTTATTAATGGTAAATCTGAAGGATATGTCAGTTATCGATTTTGTAAATTTCGATGCATTAGCATACTTAATTAGATCGAAATAAACAAGTTTTCTTCCACGCACTTTCCGTCTCAAATGAGTATTTTATTAGTTATAGCGGTAAATGACTTACCGCAACTCTAGTGTTTGAAGCGGCAAGTAATTCAAGGAGCACGTCGGACAGCAACACTGCAATGCGCACTCACTTCCAGCGCGATCGTCATCAAAGACGAAATCAAACCTACCGCTATACCTCGTTAAATACTCATTTGACGAAAAAAGTGTATAGAAGAAAAGTTGTTTATTTCGATGTTATTACCATGATTCTAGCAACAAAAATTCTAAAATCGATGAGTAGCTGTTTATTCGAGCGCATCCGTCATCAAAGACGAAACTAAACTTACCGCTATAAATTTTAAAATACTCATTTGAGACGGAAAGTGCATAGAAGAAAACTTGTTTATTTTGATTCGATTAATTAGGTTCAGGCACGAAAAAGTGGAAAATCAATAACTGACATATCCTTCAGGTTTGATCAATGTGAAGTTTAATGCAATCACGGAAAATAATTATTTGATTCCAAAGAATCACTAAAGGAACCAATTTAAGAACGTTTTACATGAATGACATTCTGCTCGCTGATGCGTTATTTTCGAATTATCGAACTTTGAAGTTTACCTTTGCGCCCAAAGGAAACGAGCGCGCGAAACGGAATTTAATTAATAACGGAAGCTATTACAAACGTTAAGAGTTTGGGTCGTGAGGGGGAGGCACAGTTCTTCAAGTGAAAATTATAAATAAAGCTTCTAACCCACCCATTAGGGTGACGACCGCAATCTTGTTTACATCGGCTCCAAGATGGCGGCGCCCATGGTGGTCGCCATCTTGAAGCCGATGTAAACAAGATTGCGGTCGTCATCCTAATGGGTGGGTTGGGAGCTTTATTTATAATTTTCACTAGAAGAACTGTGCCTCCCCCTCACGACCCAACCTCTTTACGTTTGTAATAGGGTGTAAGCTTCCGTTATTAATTAAATTCCGTTGCTTAATTTCGCGCGTGAAGGCCAACTTCAAAGTTCAATAATTCGAAAATAATGCATCAGCGAGCAGAATGTCATTCATGTAAAACGTTCGGTAAATGTAAAGGACTTGACCATAATCGATTTTCCACTTTTTGATCAACAAATATTGTTGATGAGACCAAAATAAACAAGTTTTCTTCAATGCACTTTCCGTCGGAAATGAGTATTTTAAAAGTTATGGCATTAAATGAGTTACCGGAACTCCATTGTGCATCACCCTATTACAAACGTAAAGAGGTTGGGTCGTGAGGGGTAGCCACAGTTCTTTTCGTTTTATAATTTTCACTAAAAGAACTGTTGCTCCCCCTCACGACCCAACCTCTTTACGTTTGTAATAGGGGGTTTGCTCTTCGTCGGCTTGGTTGGCGCGCGGGAACGCCTGTTTACTTTCACGTCGGACCGCGCGGTATATTTTTCCCCGACTCAAAGACTGGAGTTACGGTAACTCCTTTAATGCCATAACTTTTAAAATACCCATTTCCGACGGAAAGTGCATTGAAGAAAACTTGTTTATTTTGGTTTAATTAACAGTCTTTGTTGATCAAAAAGTGGGAAATCGATTATGGTCAAGTCCTTTACATTTACCAAACGTTCTTAAATGGGTTCCTTTAGTGATTCCTGGGATAGGAATTATTATTTTCCGTGATTGCATTAAACTTCACATTGACCTCAGATTTACCTAAATATTGACCAAACGTGCTTGCGAGAGAGGAAACTTATCGTTCACGGAAAATCACATCCTTTCAAATTATTTTGAAATTCAACGGTAATGTTCAGGAGCTGGGCATTAAGTAACTGGGCGCGTTTTATATAGAATTTTAGTATTCCTTTAATTTCCCAACCATTTTACTTATGAAACACTCTGCTCATAAACTATGTTCTGGTTAGCATCGTGATTAGATTCTCCTTGCGGCGAAATCGACCTAACATCGACAACGGAGGCAAATCATTCTCTTATTCATTAGCTTCGCATAACACTCAAGTATACAAATTCAGGTTGCATATCAGAAGAGTTTTGTTGGTCAAAAACGTTGAGGTAGACGCACATTCAACATAGCCGAGCTGGATTTCGCCGCATCACTTACAGATGCTTGGACACAATCTAAAAGCAAAATTTTGGGCAATGAGCCATTGATTTTCTCTTGCTAAATTTTAAACTCATATTCTGCTGTACAATAACTTCACAAAAAATCGACTCCAAGATTAAATCACCTTTCTGTTTCACTACATTTCCGCATACACAAAAAAGAACAGAGCTTAACAGGAATGGTGACCAAGAATAGTCCAGAACACACTTTTCTTCAGGATATTAAGTGTAAAGTTAACACTCGTCACAGGTTTTCTGGCGCACGCTTTGTTTGCTTTAACAGAAGGAAAATGGAGCTTGTGAAACTCTATGCCCCAGCAAACTATTCGTGCTCCGATTTTAGCGCAGCACGAGACGATTCTTCTCCTCGCCGGAGTTCCTTCAGCACCACCGTCACTACGATCGCTGGAGCGGCGGGCAAGCGCTGTTTTCGCAATAAAGTCTGGAGAGATCTCCATTCAAGGGTTTTTTAAGTACGGGAGCTTGTGACGCACGTTCTTGTTCTTCGTTATGCCCCCAAATTAGCATTTTTGAAATACTTTGCATTTTTAAAACCTTTCGTCGAATATTTTTTAATTTTCAACGATTTTTTAATGAGCGTTTTTTCAACGATTATTTCTTCGAATATACATAGCTTGGGAAAGGAATAATCTAAATTAATACAAAAGATAGTTTTAAAATTATACTGGTTTATAACTTGATGCCGTGGTTAGCGATCTTAGTTTCGTTAGTTCAGAGCTACTTATATTTTGACTAAAGTAGAGGAAACAAAAAGAACTTTCTCACCTGCTAATGCATTTCGCAGCAAACTTTTCGGGAAATTCATAGCCGCTGAAGATCATGCTAACTTAACCAAACTCCGCAATTACCGGGACGATTTATGCATTCTACAACAGTTCTTTGTAAGATTTTTAGTACATATGTTGCTAGCTCGTTCAAGCAGACACCCTTTCACTCGTTATTTCCATAATTGTATTCATTGGAAAACAGATTTTGTTCCTCGTAAAGTATTCCTGAAGGCAGTGGAGGAAAGTTCGAGTCACGCATAACGAGTGGACCATTCGAAGGCGTATGTTTTGATAAGTGGGCCATGGGAGCGGGAGTGAAGGATTAAAGAAGCAGGTCCCAAACGTTAAATCAAAATATAATTTCGAAAATGAGGAAATGAGAGAAAGCAGAACTTATCTGGAATAAAAAATTTACATGAACTCTTCATGGTAGACACATACTCGTATGCTCAATGCTCATTGAGGAATAAGAGTTTTCAGATTTGATATTAAACATATTTGCAAATGAAACGGGAGAGATCTTCCAGTGGAACGCTTGGAATTGTGTCTTCAACGTCAACTAACAGCTGTAGATAAACGCAACAAAATCTATTTCTAAATATGAAGCTATAAATTCACAAGCACTTTTTAGGGTACGAAAAAAGTGAGTAGTTCTTAGCACAAAACCTGTCCTATAACATTATTCTCTAATACTTATAGGCGTGCATTTTTGCCTTTCATTTTTGAATCTAACGTCTCTTTAGTTTTGCTCACGACTAAGCCGTAATGGAATAACGCAACAGTGACTGTAGTGGCAGTAGACGAAGAATCCAGTTTATTTTAGTATTTCTGTATCGTTTCAATTCCTGAAACGACAGTTTTTGTGGTAAAATAATGAAGGCTTCAACTCTAGTTACTTTTCTGTCTCCATTTGTCTAACAAAGCATTCAGATATTACTTGGTGTATTGAAAACGTGGTGAAAACATGACACTCCGCGTTTTCACCCTGTCATGGGATACTTTAACACAGGTAGAAATTTAAGCTTTGAAATCCGTCCATTTGTTCAAAGTTCATTGTAAAATTCTGTGATCAGCTTGCAAATTTTCAGGAATTGGGATTTGAGTTTAAATAGTTTAAATGATATTTATATGTTTTAACTCCACGTTTTCACTGGAAGTTTTGCGAAAAGTTTCAAAATTCTTTGGGTTTTGGGAATTTTTTATAGCACATTTCAACTTATCTTCTTTGCACGAACGTAGTTTTTAAAGTGGTGAATGTTCTAATGAATTAACAATGATTTCCGCTTTGGATTATTCAATTTTTAAGAACAAACCCGGAAGAACTTCAAAAGCCTTAAAACTATTTAATTTTTTGATTTGTTTCCACTAGGAATTTAATTAACTGTTTCTAGGTTACTCATTTTATGCACAAGCACCTCAAATTTTTGTATCAATACTCGGTGAAACAATTTTTGCCTGTTTTACGTTAAAAATCTAACCAGCAAAATACATACTTGTTATAAATATTACAGTAAGAACATTTTTTTAGCGAAATTATTTCAAATCTTCATCTCCAAAGGCGAGTGAAGTAAGTCTCTTTTAAAAAATTGTCACCAATTTCTTTGAATTAATTTCAATTTGGGACATAACTAGTTTTTCTTCACAGCTTGATTGAATCCTGCAACTTAAAAGCTTCAAACTAAAAGATTAAAATTCTGACGAACATATTTTGAGGAACCAAACTCTACTGGCGGTAGGGTTTGGTCTCGGAGACCACGTGATAAAACTGCAGTCTCTGCCAATAACAACTGATTAAAAAATGGTTTAGTTGTCCAGTCATCTTGGATTTTGAAGGCTTTCTAATAAAGATGATAATTACGCACTGCTAATGCTATATTAATGATAACAAAATTACACACAACTGAGGCCAATGCTCGGACGCTAGAAAATCTTCTAATTTTATAGCACCCAAATTAGGATTGCAAGCGGCTGCCGACAAGGACAGGGGCAAAAACTTCACTGTTTGGAGATCGTTTGCATTTTCTCTCAATAAACGCCCATCATAATAAAAATAAAGCAGCACCTCTCGCAGCCGCTCATTACTGAAGTCAGGGCCTGGGCTCCTGTTCTTTTGGCTTGAATGGAAATCTCCTGGAAATAATTTCGAGCTGTTTCCTTCAAATTACAGTAAATGAAGTCGGAAATGGGTTGGAATATGTACAGAATGTCGGTGTTTTCTTACTAGGATAGGTTTAGAAATACATTTATAAAAAAAAAACGCTGCGGGTGAGAACAGTTTTACTAATTGTTCTCAAGTTCATCAGCTCTTTCGAAATGTCAGCAATAATAAAGCAAGAGTCTAAGCTGCTCATTTTTGGCGCAAAAACTGAACGATATGCAACATACGAAAGAGTAGAGGGGAAAATTTATTCAACTAATTTGCACTGAACTTGAAGAAAGTGTTGGCTTCAAGCCTATTAGAAATTCGTAATGAGTTTGGTCTTAAACTGAAAAATATGCTTCTTAACTTTGCATGTGCAAGGCAAGTAGTTACTTGCAAAGTATATAGCAAAGTGAAGAAGAACGAGTGCAGGCTGCTTACTGTAATGAAGGCGATAAGATTCGTGCCCACATCGATCCCATTGACCGTAAAATGATTCACATTTGTATAAATATCATTTAATAGTGGTGCAATTTGTTTGTACACGAGTGTTTAAAATTTCTAACTCGTACTGGGTTGAATACAGCGAAACATGATTCTAAGGACGGAAATGAATTTCTCTCATTGACAATTTTTATCTCTGGTTGAAAGTCCAGCCTTCACAGCGTTGTGAGCCAGTGCCATCCTAGCAATTTTGTTTCATTTTTGTGGCTGCAAATACAGGTTAGACTGCTGTAAGCTATTGATATTTCTAAAAAAACTGTCTTTAAAATTTACATAGAATATTTGCTGCAGGTGAAACAGATGTCGCATTGCATTGGCTGTTCACAAGTATTTAACAACTCATGTACAACCTGTAATAAAATTTATAGCGGTGAACCATCACATTACTATTAACAAAAAAGATTAGTATGTATTCTTTATTTTATGAAGGGGTAAAGTAGCGGAGCAGAATTGGAATCATACTCCAAACTTCATCCTGAACTGTCTTATAATTTGTAACCTTCTGCCTTGGAAGAGAAAGGCGCAACCGGACGAACGCGTGAGGGCACTTTTCTTTCTCTTCCTGCTGTGAGCCGAACTATAAGACCATATGTTTTCCCTGTTTTGACCACAATATTTCACGCAGCCTTTGAGGAAATGTTGCTGAGGCTGTCACATGGTCGTAAGATGAAGCTATCGCACGCGCAGCTTCAGGCGTTCAGGCTCACCCATCTTGGAATTCTGTTCGTGAGCCCGACCATCACACTAAAATATTGCTCAGCACATGAAGGATCTTGTTTAGTGCCCAGTGTTATATCAATGCGCTCATACAAATCGTGTGGTTAGAAGATATATTCAGTTGAATAGCTTTTTTAAGCTCCTTAATTTCACTAATTAACACCAACAGTTCAAACAGTCTATTGCTGTGAGTGATAGACTTGAATGTTGACTTGATGAGGCATAAAGATAATTTGTATATTACCGTTCGCTGCTCATGAAACTGCATGCTAGGATATATAGCAGGATAACGATCAGAAAGAATAATAAGACCATGAAAGGTTTTCGAATGGTTTGGTAAGTGCACTGGCTTTCGTCAAAATTTGTGTGGTTTTGACTGTTAGTGGACCGGCCCGAAGAGATTTCTAATAGAGGGGAATGTTAAAATTTAAGTGAAATCAATAGTTCTCTGAAGAAATATTCAAGAATATTCATCACTTATACAAATAAATAAGAGAAAATTCTCTATATGCCAAATTTGAAACATCGGAACCCAGATTTAATTGCGCGCATTGCTTCATACCATTTGCAGCTCTGTTTGGAATTAAAGGATCTATCGAATAGAGAAAATAAATTATGTTTCATCCCAGGATTCTGATTGATGTTTGCAAAGAAAGAAATATTACGATAAGCAAAAACAAAAACACACTTCCAATCCAGATTCCGTCATGTCAACCCAAGGGAGATGAACAAATGTAATTTCATCTATTTATGATTTTACTAATTTCTTTGCCGTCTGTTATTTTATTGTTATAGTTCTATTGCATAGAGCAGAGAGTTGATGAAAAAATAATCTGATTGAATTGTCAACGAATTTGATCTCAGTGCAGGTAGCCTAGATTCCACTTGAATGTTTATAATGATGACATTTAAGTCACCATCACGTTAAGCGCCTCAATAATATCATAGTGTTGATATGGTAGCGAATATTAACATCAAATGCTAAGCCGGTCATTGTTCAAAGGTGATCTTCATTTGTGCCGGCGAAAACAAAAATATTTTCTATTCAAGTTTCACTTAACACGAATAAAAACGATTGAATTAAACGTCTACGTCAAGAGGCACACAACTATAAGAAACGTAAAGGGAGGTCCACTAGTCTTCCGTGTCAGTGCGACAACTGTAAGAAATAAACTAGCTGATCTAATTCCTAGCTCCTCAGAACAAAGATTAAATACATGATAAAACAACTCCGTGCATTTCGTCGCCGATCTAGTGGCAGTCGTAGGCAATTGTGCGGAGCTTCACAACATAGGAGACGAAAGCTGTGTGCCATGCGGAGAACAATGCACTGTTCGTTATCATCAACTTCAAAAGGATAAACACTTTACAAGTTAAAAGCATGATAATTTTGTGCGCGCAATCAATTGTACACAAACGCATTAATTACATACGACGTCTTCACGAGATCTATGCAGCGTCCGGTGAATTCATTTACTTTTCGCAAAGATCACATAATTTTTATGTACTACCAATTAACCAGATTGATAATGACGATCCGTTGTAGATAATAGACATTTCATTTTGCACGAACAGATGGCCTCGTTTGCAGCTGATGCCTTATCGGAACCTTTATTGGAATTTAGAGATTTCTCAGGAGACAGGAGCGGGGGGAGAGTTCAGGCTTTGATTCCACCAGTTCCTGGGAGCGGATTTCTTTGAATCGGCTGTAGAGATGCTAGCTGATAAGACAATAGATTACAAGGTTTTTTTTTGCTTAAAGGAGTGTTCTTTCGAATAATTCAGAACTCTACCATGCATTTTGGTGAATGTAAAACCAGTTGCCACACAACGGAAGTTAGAGTTCAGAGTAAAATAATTATATGATGAAATTTCTGAAATTCAGTTTAGTTGTATAATAAAATTTTATGATAACATAAAATTCAACAAAATTCATAAAATTGTGTGATAAAATTGATTGTATGATGGCATCCAATATATAATTGAGATAGGAATAGTTTTTTAGGAAGGATATTTTAGAACTTGAAATAAATATTTGATTTTTAACATACAATAAGCTTTTACTCTACGTATAGTGCGTATGGAAAAAGCGCAATGTACAGTAGTTTTCTGCTTTAAAATTGAACCAGGTTAACGACAATGCTTGCTGCTGGTCGCCAAGTAGCTCTGAACTTTTGTTGCGAGAACATTGGTGAAGGACGAAATTAACCGAAAATATCCCCTGTGAGTCATAATGAAACGGCTTAAGGGGGCACGATTCGGTAAATCTGAAATAACTTGCAAATGATTTCCTTATAATCTTAAAAATTAGAACTACTTCTCGCATTCGTATTGGTCTGGCTTGGAGTATCGTGAAAATGCTTTATTATCGAATAAGGTTATAACAGTGCCGGACAACGCATTATGTCTGTATTTTCCTGCCTAGTAAACAAAATGCCCGCCTGGGGCTTCAGGATCTCAGAATATGCGTAGAGGATATTTGAATGAACTATTCGCAAAGGAGGTGTGTTACCTTCTGTGATGCCGCTGGCAATCTGTGATGAGCGTAAGTAGTCTCCTAGAACGCATCAATTTACAAAAGAAATTCGATCAATGCCACATCAAGGGCACTTAATAACATCGTATAATTTTCTTGTTTAGCTTACTGGTTTTCTTTCACTTAAGTGACAAGTGTGTCTATTGCCCCCTGCTAACACTTAGCGGAAAATTCTAGAATAATTGAGGCAATAAAACGCTGTAAATCAACGTTAATGACTTCATAAGGGACCCATCAGAGTTGAAGCTTCTGTGTTGACTAAGAGGTGCTAAAAATCCAAAGTCGCTAAAATAATTAAACATCAAGAGGCAACCCAGGCAGGGTTCGACAACGAAGTAAATTCTTCTCGAATGGGCACACGTTGTAAACAGATTTTGAGAACCAGTTCTAATAGAGACTTTGCATCTCCTCGTCAGAGTCTTGCTCATTTAGTATGAAACTCTTCTCACAATTAAGGGGAAATGTCTGTATAAGCATCAGACACAGTGTTATTTAGGGCACTCGGCACTCACTATTCTGTGAGGAGAATAGGTTGTCGCGACATGAACATTGTGCTCATTCTAAATACATTGTGGTTTAGGACCGAAAAATACATTCCTTCGTAGATAACGTGCTTGTCCTCGTGAATGAGTACTTTATATGATTTTCAACGAAGGGGAAAAAATTGCCATTTTGCTCTTCAACGAATTAGAACCAATGGAGTGGGTAGAACTAATGGAGTGGGTACAAAATGCTACCCGTAATGAGCTTGTTTTTTTGCGGTCCGAAGTTTCATTGAGCGTTCGGCATGAACAGAAGTTTTATTTTCATACGCACCCGTATGTCACTGATCATGGCGGCAATTCCCATAATTTCACCCTATGGATTAACGAACGAATGAAAAAAATTTGCTGGATTTTAAATGTTATCATTGCGCAGCAGAGCCGTTATGCTTTACATTCCAGAAAGACCTTTAATTTTTTTTTCAAAAACTACCATGAAAATAAATGTCTGAGACTAATGTATGAATATAGGAATTGCTGACTCTATAGTTTTATTCGATCTCGAAAAATAGCTTTTATTTTTTTCATAACTCTACGATGACTGCCAAGATTTGATTTATTTATTTCCGCACCTCTATTACGCGCTATTGAATTATCATTCGCTTACTTTCATAACTCGTCATGGGCAATCAAAACATAATTTGTCCATTTCAGTAACTCTACACACAAGCGGTAAAATTATCAGTCGCTAAGTTTCATAAATCTACTGGAATATTCAAGGCATTATTTCTTTCTTTTCGTAACTCCACACGCACTGTACCCTTGTCATTTTCTTACCGTCAAAATTCTACACGGACTGGATGGAAATGAATAATTTATTTAGAGCCGTAGCACTATTACAAATGTCACTTATGTTCATTTCTCTTACGGCGAGTGTGTCCTGTGCGTGAGGGCCTCAGTCGAATTGAAGCTAAAATTGAGGGGGGGTGGGGGGGGGGGAAGGTGGATTTCATGCGAAGTTTTCTTGTAATTGGGGCCCGTAACTTTGTGTTATAAGATTTGTATTCCAGTTAGCCAAGAGCATTCGTCATTTTATTTGCATATGAATTGAATTCAATAATTCGTGACCTATATCATTATTTAATGGTTACTTAAAAACGACTTCATATTACAAGCTTGAAGATCTTCACATATTTATAGATGACTGTTGTATGAGTTCCAATTGGTTTCTAATAATGCACATAATTATCCATGGTTTCATACGCTGACAATTCATAGCCGTGTTAATTTTTATTCTAACGGTGAGGAACTAAATTATTTATTGAAAATGCGTTTTATCTTGACCACGAGCTCAGTGAGGACGTTAGGGGACAATTGAAATATAAAGATAATGATCGCTGAAAGTTTTCTGCAGTTGCACACACACACAGACACACACACACAGACACAAACACACAGACACACACACACAGACACACACACAAACACACACACACAGTTGTATGTGCCCCTCTTGTTGTCATCTAAATTAAGAGTTTTCAAGAAAGCCACAGAGTATGAACGTTTTTTAATTTTTTAATAATACAGACGGCGGACTGATTGAAGTAAACGTCGTGTTATTTTCAGTCATGTGTCCTCAAAAGACTAGAATTCGGATATAATTGAGTATAATAAAACATCTTTGTTAAACTCTCTCCTAATTTTCGAGAGTTATTTCAATAGTGTCAAATACGTTGTATTTTCCTTGTATTAAAAATTCAAATTCAGTCGTAAATTGTAAAACATTTACTGAATAGTTTTTGAGGGAAAGATAAGTTTAAAAAAATATATCCGTACGTCTGCTGATTGCTTGTAAATAAAATTATAATTTTCATGCTCATGACGAGTCTGCTTGGTGACTCCTTAACCTACGTTTCGTGCTTTATTCCGTATCAATAATTGGACAAACATTTCGCTTCGTTTCGAATGAAAAATATCAGGAATTTATTACCAAACTTATGTATATGACACATACATCTTTACAATCCTGCATGTAGAAGTGTAAAAGTACAATGAGTAAACAAATAAATTTCATTTGATACTCGCAAGCAGCTAGAGATATTTATGTTTTCACTAATGATTTGAAGTGCCTACTTCACCTGTATCGGTCAAGGGAATTTAGACCGACGCAGCAGAGGAAGGGCATAAAGCTCGTCGAGAAAATCGCGCTAAAATAAACTCGTGTGAAGCACCTCGTAAATTTCGTCGCTCAAATAAGAAGCTCTGGCCGTCAGTGAATATCAATTATCAATCTGGACCAATTACGGACAGGAGAGCGAGTTCTTTATTAGTCGTAAAAATTAACCTCGTGAAGCTGGAGCGCAAATGCCACCACTGCTCTAGCTTATGGTCGATTGAAAAGGACAGAATCTGAAGTGTCGGAATTAAAGAAATTGACGACTGTGAACAAAAATCGACTCAGGCCCTAAGTGAAAGTAAAAAGTATAAGTAAATCAAACGTGGTTATTGCAAGAAGAATATGTTAAACTGCTTGGGCGCAAAATAATTTCAAGGCATGTTAAAAAAGTGAGCTTAGCGCGTTGAAGTAAACGAAAGATTCGCAAAAATAGGAGAAACAAAACTCAATGAATGAATATGAGGCAAAAAATGTCTCATAAATGTTGATACAAAAATAGACGATATGAGAAGCAATTTAATGGGGTAAATAAACCATAAAAGATTGAAAATGGAAGGGAAAATTTTAGTATAGAAGAACAGAAAATGTTCGCCGAGGCAAGTCACGTTAAGAAATTGGATATTTAAACATTGCTTATAACTAAGAATCATCGTACAATACGGAACTGATCATTGCAAATGAAAACAAATGACGGATGAGCAGCCTAACAGTTAGGCGAAGATTAATTTTTTATGAGCTGCTTAAAAAGTGTTCCTTTATAGTGCTATAAACGTGGCTAGAAGGGCGTGGGTGACTCTAAAAGGTAGTTTATGATTTAAAAAGAGACATGTAACGGATGTAATTTGAAAGTTTTGAAATTAAATCATGTGTGTAATTTGAAAGTACAGTTGGACTTCGACAATAAATTTGACAATCAAACATTCACGTCCATCAGCGAATAGCTATTACAACTACTCGTATTGTAAAACTAGAGACTTCTGCAAGGTCGTATTAATTATCGTCTTCACAGAATGAAATCCCGGATGGAAATTTTAATTATTATCTACTGAATCAATATCAATTTCCAATTATAAAAGTTATCTCAAGAATAGTTTATTCACGGCATGTAGAATCTTTATTTCGTCCAGAAAATCTTTCGCCACCAAGTTCACATTATTCTCACAAACCTGCGCGCCAAATGTTAACAGAACAAGATTCTGAGCCCACAGGGGACTTGCTTCCCTGGGCGCATCCTTTATCAGCTCCTTGACGAAAATTTCGAAATTGATTCCGACAATTTCTCATGGCACCACTGATGGAGGGAATGGAATAATAGAAGATAACGTCACGAACTGTCCATCATCCTGCTTACGTTTGAAGCTTCGAACGATTGCTTTGTAATTTCCTCTTCAATAAAGAAATCTCGCCAATTTGGGCAAGTAATCGATTAGGCGAGAGAGTGCTTAGAGTGCTGGAGGTCAGCCTTGTAATTCGTTGTAAATATCAAATGGATCGTGAGATGGTGACATTCGTGATGGATAGGATTTTATCCCAAATGTTGACCTTCGATGTTCCATTGTAAGAATGTACTCTCCAACTCCGCGAAAAATTTCACTGTCACAGTGAACCAGTCGAGTGAATCTCAGCATTGAATTAACATTACAAAGGTGCGCTGTAGTTCTAAATGAGCTAGAAAAACATAACTTTACCTTTAAATAACATCAACTAGGAAGGGATGAGCACCTGAAACAATCGAAGATTATAAATTTTGTAACAGATCCTGACTACGGTTGTTAAGCGGATCATACACCCGATAATATTTTATACGTCATGATACGTGGTGAGTAGTTGATTCTTAAAATCGAACTCTGTTTCTGTATTTTCCTCTTTTAAACCACGCGAAAGACAACTATAACACTTTAACCCCATTCAGCGCAAAATGATGGCACAACAGACGATAAAAATTTTTCTGGAATTCTATGGCCCCGATCGAGAGTAAAAATAACCTTGACGACGCACATACCGACCAAGCGTGAGCAGCACAGCTTGTAGGGGACGTTTTATCAAGGCTTTATGTTGATGGAAGACAGCGACAAAGAATGACTGGAACATGAGGAGCGGATGTCACTAACGAGTGTGTTGTAATATTTGCTGGTGTTTCCCTGATTTCATGCGGGAACTTTACGTCGTCCTTGTCTTTATGACGAAATGTATTTTGAGGCTTAGATTCTACGTAGAGCGATGCCTAGTTGGAAGTCAAGTAAGAATTGACAAATATATGTTTTATCGAAGGATCGAGTCACAAAAGGAATAAAAGAACCGAGTGAATTGAAGAAATGCCTTAACTTGTGAACTTTCGGATGCGTTAGTCATCTTTCATTGCCAAAAAAAACATTAAGGAATATCCCTCGATTTTAACGCTGACCTTTGGGATATGACTGTAACTTTGGGTGTTCAGAACCTGTCACAACTCATAATTAATTGATTCCTTTTTGTAAGTGAAGCGTGATTTCCAGCGGCTCGATTTGATATTGCACTGAGTAGAGATAATTAATGTTGCAAGAACGTACCTCCCCAATCAGACATTTATGTTCCCAACAAGGGAAATGGAATACACATAAACCTGCTGTGTCGCCATTGTCCAGGTATAGTCGGCCACCTCAGTCGTTTGTCCTCTTGTAATCGGGCCAAGTCATTTCATTACAAGTCGTGAGGCTGTAAAGTTAGGACTCATTCATGCTTCGAGAAAAAATGCATTAAACTTCAGGTTTTGCCTCAAAAGCGTTCATACACCGGATATCCTCACCGAATTGGATACTCAGACAGTTTCTCCAGTGCCAGGCCACGAACGCGAGATGAATTTTGAAAGTTCCCGTAGCTGGAAGGCTTCGAAGACTATATCGGAGTTACCTTGCCGCTCGTCAGACGGACGCGATCTTTATCCTGACGTCGAAATGAGAGGCCGAGCATCGTAATGGCCGTGTCCGAGCGTCACATGATGCGTCATTACAAGCGCGCGTCTTTGGTTAAGAGAGAGCCGGGTCTTGCATAAGTGATTCCAAATAGACAAATACGAATAAAGTGATGCGCAATATGCGGCTCCAGTTTTGCCATTGTGGCGCTCGTCTATACGTAACTAAAGTCCGAAAGAGCTATTTTTTATGCTGTGCACCAAAAGACGGGGGAAATGGTACAGATTGCCCGGACTGAAACGAGAGTGCCCGTCCTTTTTCATAAGAGCTCTTCATGATAAGTTTTTCTCTTTTCTCTGTTACCTAGATTTATATAGTTTTCTTCATGCACGGAAGATTACATTGTTTGATAATACCATCTTTGGCGGCAATCACAAAGGGAAAACTTCTTTCAAAATACTCACTTTTCATGTGATTTCCATGCTATTCGAGCGCACGCACAATTTTTGTCTTGCGAACACCAGTGACGTCTCCCCGACGCACGGATCGTAATTTGAGGGTCGGAGCGCCGCCGTCAGTGAGCACAAATGGAGTCTCGGGATCGACTCAGGCATTTAAAAAGCATCTGACTCTCATGGAAAGGATATCTTGAAGCCAAAATTGATATAAATTGCCAACAACGTGTCTATCCCAGACTGGTTAAGTAACCTGACAAACATTACGAGCTAGAATATTTCGTCGAAACAAGGTCTGCTTGAGCTTTCTCGAAGACAAACTTTGTGGGAACTTCCATGAAAACGCAACTCGAGTCTGAGTTGGAAATAATTTGCATAAATTTCTCGGTTCGCTAATTTTGAGCAAATTTGACCTTGCTAATGCATCCAAGTCTTTTGCAAGATCTGAGCTACACACTTTGTCGACAGCGACGCCTTGAAGAAATTTCTCTTGTGCATTTGCAAGGCGCAATTACATTCGCCAAAAGGTCAATTTTCTTATTGGTTTTACCTCCGCTAGCTTCTGAAGTTATTTTCGCAGCTCGTCGGAGCTCGTTTCCACCGCATTAAAAACATTTAAATGTAAAGCCCGAGCCACTCTCGTTTCATCTCGCCGAACTTAATGGGAGTCGCTTAAGGTAAACAATTTTTTGCGATGGCTCCGTGAAGACAGAAGTTGATGTGATCAACCAGCAACCTGGAGAACGGCGACTGCTCACCAGATGGAGGCCAGATAAGATGCCGTCTTGAGAGCTCGCAACTTCTTGAAACGCTTCTGAGAACAACGAACCGAAAGCCAGGATATTTATGGCTTTCTTTCACTCCGAAAATCTGGGTGGGAAGAACATTTGGGAAATTGAAGCTCGAACAGAACTGACATCTGACATGCCTGCTCAAATGAGCCCTGATCTTAGGCGTCAGCTTAACACGTGTTAATGCTTTGAGCATCCAAGTAAAAAAATTTTACAATATATTATACGAACCACTCAAGGATATATAGCTCACATTATGTTAATGAGCATCAATGTAGTAAGAATGTATACATCTCGCAATAAATTTGTTAGGAATCGAATAGAAATGAACTTTTCAACTTATTTATGTCTGAAAATTTAAAAGCTCAGTCGTCTGCATCAATAGTTGTGCTCTCTCCTAGAGTTTAATGAGGTGCTAATAAATTGTAATTCTTTCATGCTAGCACAGTGATTCAGATTGAAGATGATACGTAAGGCAAGGAAAATATTCTTCCTCGATAAGTCATTGAAACTAACTCTTTAAGAGAATCTAGTTGATATGAATACATTAACAACAGAGAATGTCGTCCTGAAGAAACTCTCACTCTAATCCAAGATTTCCATACGCTGAATTACTTATCGATTAAGCGGAATGCAGTGCTTACAAAATTGAGACGTCTTTGATTCTATATGCGTTACATATACAAGATAATTGTTGAGATTTTACTGAAAGCGCAACTGCGCTTCAAGAGTCGATTACCGACGATGCAAAATGCACTTCAACACATACCAATCAGTGAGCCAAACTTTCACTGTGTACTTCAACGGGCAGTTCAGGTCGTAAGTGCCTCTCACAGATACAAACGAACAAATTAGGCGGGGAAATTTGTTTAAGTAATGCCTGCGAAAATAGTCTGCCTGTAGCGTGCAGAGTGACGATCATATTTGGAAGACGGGGATGATTGCTGCTAAAAATACATCGTGTTTTGAGAAACTTATATAACCTACGTTTCTCTCATATTTTTACGCAACACTCAGCGAAAATATCTTTAACGCCAGCAACCAAAAACATTTCTAAAAATCAAAAAGTGGTCACGGGACGTTGCATGCTCTCTGGAATTGAGCAGATTGCCCAGTTTCCAAAAACACAAAGAAAAAAATTGCCGAATAATTTTTTTTTAATTGGTTGTCTTATCATCTGCATGTAGTACTTACTGTTGGAAACAACGTAGCAAAGCCGGATGATGAACGATGATAGGCAGAGAATATTGCTCAACCCTTTATTTTCATACCCCATTGTAAATCCAACGCTTATAATTTATGATGTATAGTATGTTTTCTTTAAACATTGTTTTTCGTTGCTCACAATTTCACCTTAAAGTACTGAACTAATTCAAGTGCGATACTCCTATATGACGAATATTTTAATCAAATACATAAGTATTGTACTCATATCGATTTAAACCTTTCCCACGCGGAACTGTTTACCTCCACATGTTAGAAAATATGGGGTTATAGTTTGAAAAGGTTTTTCGTTTTAGTGGTTCAGGAACATAAAATTTTACAATATTCTCATAAGCAGCTAAAGAGTAATTTAGTTCCTTTTTAAACAACTCCAGGTTAGGGCTACAATTGCTCATACCAGACACTACTGACAGCTTCAACAAAAACAGTAAAGTATCTACAGGACTCGAATAATAAATTCAGTCTTGATTTTCCTGGCAGACCTTAAAGAGCGAAAGTTAGCATAGAAGCATTTGCATATGAAGGCGTCGTACAAACGAAGAGACTGCATCATTGATTCAGCGAACAAACGCTCATCTTTTTTATTGCGGTCGTAATTTAGCGCACGTAAACTGTCCGACAGGGAACATAGCTTTCGTGAGCTATGCATGATGCATCCCTCATTGAAAATGTTCCGAATCTGGAGAACACATTGGCAACCAAATCTTTGTGAGCGCTGATACAACCATCCGTTCAAAAACTGCTAAACCAAATTAAGCTTTAGAGAAGAATGAAATTGAAATTTCTCATACAAGAGCTTCTACAAAAGAAACGCTCGGGACTCCGCCCCGTAAATCGAAGCGAATATAAAAACTTACAGCGAATATTCGTAGTCTTTACTCTGTTAAGATAATGTATTATCAATTAATTGATAGGCACGAATATTATGTCAGGAAATTCTTTCGGAAAGCAACTAGTTTCGAAGCTTTTTCATCAAATACTTCATTTCCATTTGTGTTAAAATGCGCAACCTTCATTTAGGACACGTTCTTTAAATATAAGGCCAATGTAAAATACATACAATGGTAGCACGAATAAAAGGCTTGTTTTTCGTTGAGTGATTCTTTATATTGAAATGGGAAAAAACTCAGCTTAAAAGTCTTTCTTTGAAACTACTAGTTTTCAAAAAATTGAACGGAAAACGGACGTTTGAATAATTTCATATTTTGTTCAAAAAAATTATTCGAGCCAACTTTCATTCGAAAGTTTTTGCAGTAAATTAATATTACCAAAATTGAAAATAAAACATGGATTATAGGAAGCTAATGAGTGTTAAGGTGATTGCTGAAAATACTTTTTTACTGAATAATGTCAGCAACGTTCTCATTATTAAGATAACTCTCAACTTCGCAATATTTCATTTCGTTTTTCAATTTGATTTAATCATTTTAGTTTATCATCTGGAATATGACAAGGGATATTACGCTCATCAGTGGGTATTCTGAAGCTTGAATGTTGTAGGCTAGGTTATGCGTTCAAAGTTCAATGACTGATGTTTGTCCAATGTTAGTCTAATCACATCTGTCCATTCTCGATGCTTGTCCAATCACGTTTTCCAATCTCGATGTTTGTCCAATCACGTTTGTTCATTCTCGATGTTTGTCCAATCAAGTTTGTCCATTCTCGATGTTTGTCCATTCAAGTTTGTCCATTCTCGATGTTTTTCCAATCACATAACCTTGTGCGTCGCCGGACGTTATTCCGACAAGCTCTGATGTACATCGTCCTCAGTGATATTTGTTTGATCAGGGAGACCTGCGTTGTAGTAAGAAATCCTGATTATGGGGCTAAAAACTACGGACATAAAGACATAATAAATTATGTCTTTTTCTTACTTCATATAAAGCTTATCACTTGCAAACCCATTTTTCAGACTCATGAGGGAAAAAGCTCTGCTCTGAGTTAGAGCAACGGATTCTTTTGCTAGTAGTCGCCATATTAGTCTTTCTTGAAAACTCATTTTAAATTCCAGCCATTTGCTTAGGAAACTCAGCTCTTAATTCAACTTACTCGAAAGTTTGCCCTACTTATTTTCATCATGTCTGTAGAATTTTTTTCAAGACTTCAAACGGATTTACAAGCTTTACCTGTGCGGTCAGTGTGGCTGACACGAGGATCAGAAAGCTTTTATAAGGTCACAGCGCTGAAGCAATTTTTTTTACCGAATCATTCAAATGTTGAAAATTTATAATAATTCTATTTGTTTGCTTGAGGATTTTTGTGGTGTGTCTCTGGAAAATTACTTCTGAGTAGTTAAATGCGTCATTTTGCGTTTTTATTGTAGACACAGTTAACCTACTCAGCGTATTCAATTGATTATGAATTTTTCAATTGATAATGCAGCTCAGAGTGACAAGAGTCGAAGTGTCACTCTGCCTGAATAAACATCCGGCTGAATTTTTCAATTGATTATGATGCTCAGAGTGACTAGCGTCGTAATGTCATTCAAACGATTCAGTAATCGACACAGTTGCGACGTATTACCGATAAGTGGCAGATACATCTGCATTACGTAACAGATACAGAGACAGGTACAGCTGTCCGATAAAACGATACATAACCGTAGCCGACACATCTACAAAACAACAGAATCAGTGGCGTGCAAATTTAAGTCATGTCAGTGATGTAGCGGACCGTTCAAAGCTGCCGTTTAACCGATGCAGTAATTTTCACTGCTGTTCGATACAATAATTAGAATAGTTAGATAACCGATACATCAGTACAAATGTGTGGCTAGTAACTTATGCGTGGTCGGTACAGATAGACACGTTAGGGACAGTTGGCCTTCAGCTCAGAAAACAGGCTGTGTGTCGGACATATTTACTTTACAGGTTCAATTTCGACCAATTGAAAGTTTCACCGAAGGAGGCTGTGGTGCTCGAAATGAACGTCGGCAAAAACTTATCGTGCATATCGAAACAAACGAGAAAATTGGGAAAATTATCCGTTGTATTTACACGTCACAAGTCATAATACTGCTATGCTAATCAGCGTGAGATTGATCGAGTGAAAAGAAGCTCCTCTTTCGAATCGGTCGTTTTTGGAGTTGCTGGAGGTTTGATGAAAAGAACTCTGTGAATGATTGGAATTACGAGAGTCCGATAATTTGGGGCGCTGAGTTAATTATGCGCCAAATTTATGACCGTTATACAATGAGACGGTTCAGGCAGAAACGTAATAGAGCAGTGCTTTTAAACAGACTAATGAATGTGAAGTACGTCAGGTGCTTTTGTTTCTGGTCCAAAGCGCTTTTGTCATTGACCACTGATTCATTGCGATGCCAAACCGACCGCAGTTCTAATTTGAATATCAACGGATTCCACTGAAACATTATGGGCAACTCCAGACGGAAAGCTCATTATGGCAGACATCCCCTGCATGTATGCGCTGTTTATCGGCGGTGGTCGAAGTCTTCGTCACCCAGTGCCTGCCTCTCGGCACGTTACTGTCCGCCAGACGTGCGGTCTCCTTACATCTAATAACAGCGGACAATGCTCAAATTAGCGTTTTTGTAAAAGTGTCTCGTAAAATTTTCGCTTCTTTATGCACGCTCCGTTCTTTAGTTGAAAGTTTATCTGATTCCAATAAGCACGTTGGGAGGTATAAATCAAGGTTAAAGAACCATTAATCTGTCTCCAAACGAGCTGTGTGAACTTCAGATCCCGTGCAGGATAAAAACTGGTGCACAGACTGTGCGAAAGACACAAAAGTGCGAAGAGTTACGGTTTCGTCGTTTCTGGAGCATAAGGCTGACCACAAAATTTCAAATTTTCCTATTTGGATGGACTAACTATAGGCAGTTAGTGGCGCTTAGGCCCTGTTAACAGAGAAATTACTAAGGTTGGGGAGAAAATTATACATACGATTTCTTTTCTCGTCGTTCGTTTTAATTTTCAGTATATTTTTCGGCATCAAAAGAAGGTTGATTATAGGGAATCGAACATGATATGTTATTTGATTCGTAAGTATTTTCGTTAGGTATAGTTTTCGGAAAAAACTGATTTTTTATCGGATCAAACGCTCGAGACAAAGAATCATCTGTGGGGAACGTTCCAATGCTGAAATAGCATGAACCGGTTCTCATGTGTTTGTGTTTTTAAAATAATTATTGAGTTAAAGGAAAGGAAGACAGTGCTTTGCAATTTTTTTAAAAGATGTCCGCAACTTATTAAGGTAAGATGATTAACATGACTTTCTCTTCTGACATTCTTCATTTCCACAACTTCTTAGAACAGTCGAACGTTTAGTTTTTAGTTTTATTCTGCGTTGGTTTCGTGGAGTTATCGATTACGGTTACCCCTCAAATTTACTCCCTTCAGTACAAAATATTATTTATAGACTCAATATACTGTATAGAATCTAGCTAGCCTCTGGTTTAGGCTCTGTATAAACAATAGCCGTTATATAGTTAGAGTGGTTTGTACATATTTGTTTGTTATGTATGCAAACGGACGCAAAAAAATGTACAATGGCAAAATGAAAAGTTATCGAAACCTAAGCATCTGAGCAAAATTGAGATAAACGAATATCGCTCTGAGTGACTAACGCAGGGTTCGGGTCGTAGTAGAGAAATATTCAATACTTTCACTTTTAATCATCAGGCTGATGTTAAAAATACAATTGAATTTATTAAATGGTAACCATGTATGAACAGAAGTAAAGAGCGGTAGGGTTACTGACCAAGCGTTATTTTTTCTTGTGTTCAATCAACTAGCGCAGTATATTCATCCAGTTTAAATTATACTCGTACATTTGAACAGTTAGTTCTTCTAATTTGAATTGACTATTCCAAACAGAAATAAAGTGAGTTTGACGAGAGTGGGCGCGCAACTTAACAAATTTACATGTAACCGTAATTCCAAGAGCTTGTTACTGATACAAATGCAACAAATTGAACATTTGCTGAGATTATAAAATTCCTACAAGTGGAGCAGCTTTGACAGTTTGTGCAAGTTATTCTTCGAAATTATTTCAGAATAACTTTGAGAATTCTAATAGATTATGACTGCGTTCTGTCAATAAATGAGCACAACATCAGTTGAAAGTTTACCCAAAAGATGTTTCAAAAGAAAAACCCATTATTTTCATTTGAATTTGTTCATTTTCTATCTACTGTTATTTTCTGATGATCTTGAATTTATGGGAAGATCAACTTACTTTCAAATAGGATTCTCTCAAGCCTTCATGGACTTGATGACACGTAGCACCACGGCGACTATAAATTTCTCCCAACTCCGGAGAATATAAAGGGGTAACTGTGCTATTTTGACAGGACGGTGAAAAGTTTATGGTTATTCTGCAGGCTGATCAATTCAATTTAAATAGGGGTCATAAACATAATTGATGGAGAATAAAAGGCACATCTTAATTGTGGGATAACAAGAGCAGCTATTAAGGGGGCTATTCGCGTCCTCCTGTAGTGTCCAAAGCATCGCACACAAAAACAATCTCCTCTAGATTTGAATGCGAACTTTAGGAGAGAAGCGCGGTGCAATCTCGGGCTGCTGTAAACGAATCGTCGTAAACTAGAATCATTTTCCGGATGTTGGCCCCAATTAGATTAATTTTTCTTATTCCTTTAAACGTATCTCATTATTATATCCTCTCTATATTTCCGTTGAATGTGGAGCATAAAGAGCACTTCTAGTCCAGTTTTAGTCGCACAAAAACTTGAACGTTTTGTTTTGCTGACCTGCTCTAGGGAGAGGAGGTATCGTCTAAAATAAAAACACAAGGAGCAGCATGGGCATAAACATTAAAATTTTAGTTAAGTTTACGATTGATCCCCGTACTTTTTTCTGTAAGATTTTATTTGACTTCTTTCAACATATTCAGAATTCTGAACAGCGACCCCAAAACATGCATCGACATTCAAGGTAATATATCCATACACACGATTATTTTATGTAGCATACCTTTACGTTCTCATAATAGGAAAATTGGAGGGGAGCGCACCTCGATCCATTGTTTTCCAATACACGACGCTTAAGTGAGCTGCCTGAGCTCGGTGAGATGTGTCTTACTTGCTGCTTCTCGGCGTCCAATTTGGCCTTTCTTATAAACGTTGAAAACTTATAATAATTTTCTTTCTAAAGATCAAAATGAACCTTACCATGCATTCCATGTGAAAAAAAACCTATGCCTTCACTCGGATACGCTGATATATCAAAATACACCCGACCACAGATCTGAGGGTGACAAGCATCGTTATACGCAACCTGGAAAAGCAGCCTGAGGACTATCAGGACAATCTAGTGCTCATCCCCCATCAAAGCCGGGGTCACGGGCTCTTAAGGAGACCTCTGTTCGCGCAAAAAAGGTCCTAAAATGGGAATTTATATGACATCCAACATTGCAGTTTTCTGATCCAGCATCAGCTGCAGTACGTAAAACAAACTTGTACGTGCTACCATGAAGCACCAGCTTACTAGGGTTTGAACATTTTTATTTGTGAAAATGTTCCACAGTCAGCTGCAGAACGATGAGAAAGTACTAGCTCAATGTGGCTCTATATGAAGCCTTGTTTACAAGGCCTGTGAAGGAGAAATGACTCATCTTTTTCAAGAAACAAAAAGATTGAACTTCGGAACAGAGCTGGGACATGTTCAGTGACGGGAACATGTTCACGTTTACCAGGTGCAGCCGTCGGACCAAGATAATTCGCCGCACCACGCGGTGATGTGCCCAGACACGATCAGCGGCACGGGAGAGGAAACAAGGTAGGGTCATTTCTATGGGAGAAAATGCACCTCCTTTTGCTCGGCTAGCCAATAGAAAGGCATTATTTCAAGCAAACTTTATGACGTCACCAAAACGCCCTGTCGTTAGGCCAATAGTGGAGCCAAATTTGGGGGTAGCAGTGCTACCAGATGCAATATGAGCACTGCTATTGGTTCGTTGCCGTGATTTCAGCAAACCCAACCGAACGAAAAGAAGACTGCTTTGAACCTTCCTTGTTTCCTCTACCGTGACCAGCATGCAGTCCACGGTTGAAATACTTAAATAAGCTGGAAGTGCCTTAAATGAGAACATGAGTATGGTAGGACATATTTTCTTCATTCAGCGCAAATGAAATTATATGAATTAAAAGAACATAATTTAAATTTATCTCTCCGAAAAATTTTCAGTTTTCAGAATTTTTACAGCTGCTGTAAGATCCTTGGTCTCTGAATTGTTTCAATCTTTCGCATAACGGCGACAATCTTTTTTACCGAAACGAAGTCAAATTCAATCAAAGCAACGTTTCGATGTTGAAACATCTTCAGGCTTGAATAAATGAGAATTGTTTTTATCAGATTCCAGAGTGTAGAAAACTTGATGAATAAATATTTATAATGTTTAATATTTCCAGGGTTCGCGTCTAAAGTAGTCAGTAGTCAAGATACATGCTTAAAATAAACTTGAAAAGAAATATTGAAGTAGGATAGTTCTCCAAAAATTTAAAGAGAATTCCTGATTAAAAGTTTTACGGACAGAAATCATCAGCGTATTCATTAATTGTTCTTGCATTGTTTGAAAACGTTGTTTTCCAATAACACGGAAGTATTTAGGAAAATATTGTTTTGAATCATTTGGCTTCCGAAAATGATTGAAAATTGTTCTTTTAATATTTGTCCAACATATTTCCAGCATCGAATTTTTGTGTTAGTCTCAGTCACGCCAATGTTATTATTCTTCAGAGAAATATTTACTCGTTTGGTACAATTAAATTGAATCACATTAACTCAGTCCAGATAAATGATTTATGACAAGTTGGTCACTAATTTTCCATTTTTGATAGAAAATGAAAACTTCAAATATAAAAAAATCATCCACCGGCTTAAGAATAGTTTCATGATATTTTAAAATTTTCTTTGAGCTATTTTGTAATTTAAGTTAAATTTATTTTCATGAAGCATTTTGATATCAAGTTTTTCAAACCGGTACTTTCATGCAACTACACCTTTTTCACTTCAAATTAATCTAAGTCAAGTTCAATTTAATTCAAGTCAAGTTCAAATTAATCCAAGTCAAGTTCAAATTAATCCAAGTCAAGTTCAATTTAATCCAAGTCAAGTTCAAATTAATCCAACCCTCAGTTGAGTTAAAAAATGACATAATAATTTGTTAATCTGAGTTTTGTGCTAAATATATATCAATTGTATGTCATGAGCAAAACTTGTTTCAAGGATTTATTTACACTCATAGATATTTATATACGTGAAATTCCACTTCACCACATATATGAAACCAAATACATGCAATTACAAAATATTATCATTGGACGATATGTAGATTTAGTCTTTAAAAGAAATATACAAGTGCGATTCTCTGAGTACTAATGTACGATTCCGTTTAATTACATTTTATATTTGTACATTACTACCCAGATACATTCCTGCATTAGCAATAAAAATTTTGCCACACAAATAAAAACAGTATATAGTTAGAAACCTTGTTTTTTGTATTATTATTGTGTATTGTGAGTGGATCCTACATTTCTTCACATTGACTAACACGGAATTATGTAGGATGGATTGCAACATTTGTATTGCTAATGCAGGTATATATCTGGATAGTAATGTAAATGTATAAATTGTATTAAACGGAATCGTACATTAGTACTCAGTGAATCGCATTTGTATATTTCTTTTAAAGGTTAATTCTACATATCGTTCAATGATAACCTTTTGTATTTGCATGTATATAGGATTTCATAAATGTGGTAAAGTGGAATTTCACGTATATAAATATCTATGAGTGTAAATAAATTTCCGAAACCAGTCTTGCTTATACAATCCAATAGATACATATTTAACACAAAAACTCATATTAACAAATTATTATGCCATTTTATAACTCAACTGAAAGTTGGATTAATTTGAACTTGACTCGGATTAATATGAACTTGACTCGGATTAATTTGAATTTGACTCGGATTAATTTGAACTTGACTTGGATTAATTTGAACTTGACTCGGATTAATTTGAACTTGACTTAGATTAAATTACACTTGACTTAGATTAATTTGAAGTGAAAAAGGTGTAGTTCATCCCCTTTTATTTGAAATAAGAAAGAAGGCGAAATGAAAGAAAGGCCGTAAGAAATAGAATCATCAATCTCTCGAGAGTTGATGAGGCTGAGTCACGGTAGAGGAAACAAGGTAGAGTCATTTCTATGGGAGAAAATACACCTCCTCTTGTTCAGCTAGCCAATAGAAAGGCTTTATTTTAAACAAACTTTATGACGTCACCAAAACACCATGTCGTTAGGCCAATAGTGGAGTCAGATTTGGGGGTGCAGTGCTACCAAATGCAATATGGGTGCTGCTATTGGTTCGTTGCCGTGACGTCAGCAAAACCACATCGTCAACAAAAAAAAGACTTGTTTGAACCTACCTTGTTTCCTCTATCGTGGGCCGAGTGCACTCTGCCCGTCAAAGATATATAATAATGTTCGACAAATCACAGGGCACATGTTCCTATTTCCTAAGAATTTGCGTGATATTCATTTCTACTCAAATCTGATGGATTAATACTCTGGAAATTGTGGAGTTTTAAGCTTGTATCACAGATACGCTCATCACACACTTTGGGCTGTTCAGACAGACAGACAGAGAAACAGACACCCCTCTTATTGTAGCATAGATTTGAAATTCGGTTCCAAAAATAGAACTTTACATATACCTATATATTATGAAAGTAATGAGTTATTAGTGAAACGTTTACCCCTACGAATTGCTGAAGAAAAAGAGATCCAACAGTTACAAACTTTATACGCCTTATTTAACAATGTATGATGACGTCTTCTTTGTAAACCCGGGAAACATCACAATCCAGATAAATAGTTTCTCCTGCTAAGGAAGGCTTAGTGCACACGCAGCACTCACATTGCACTTAGTGTCTCAACACGCTGTGACCTCCAACGATATCAGAAGGTAAAAATTTAGAAAGGAAACTCTCTCATTATGAAATTTTTTTATAGCCACTGGTACAGCAAATACTGCGACTTTAGAAACGCTTGTTGAAGCCGCTCTTGACCGCTTTGTAGAGAACAGTCTCATATCAGGACAATCTAGTTCTGGAACTGATAAATAGCTCGTGGAATTTACTTGAGGATAACTGAAGCATTTAATGATCTCGCATTGAGAAATCTCATTGGTACTCAGAGTGCACTGCCTGTACATCTCCATACGAATGTTATCGCCATATCTACGATCTCACAGACAGTGGCAACAATCGCATGCCGAAGAAACGCGTTCGTCATTGCGATTTGTAGCATTACTGCTGCCGATCAGACTTATTGACAAAACAATCATTGTTTACGACTTGATCCAAAGATTACGGATTGGGAGGCTCACACCATCGTGTCCGTCGATGTGTTTGCCAATGAAATTCAGTCGCATGAGGGCCGCGCGCGTTGTCTTATGTTGAATTTCGTATCACAAATTGAACGGCCAGCGCTGGTATCACGTATACTTGCGCTCGTGGTCGGAGCATGATTAGTGGTCAAGCTGTCCGTCAAGATGCGGGTAGATAAGCAGTCGAGACACTCTTGTTCGTTCTTTTTTCCGGGGCCCCGCGGAGCGCCGGGATTGCTGGACGAGGCACAGAGAGGAGTCCATTGAGCCCAGCATGCAGGATATTTCACTTGCTCAGCGGAAATTCACGGACGTTGCGCAGTCGATCCTTACTTTACATGGCAGCATGCAAACCTCATCTTAAACGCATAAAAATTAGCCCCAGTTATTCTCCTGATACGTTGCATGATTTAATCCATGGATGGATCGGAATAACATAGTGTAGTTTGCTGGATAATTTGCACCCTGATAAGTTGACGATTTTATAACAGGACGTGATATAACTCGAGGGTTGATTGTGCATGTGTTGAAAAAGTCAAGCGTGGCTGTTGAATGTTACGTTATTTCTATAATAGGGAAATAACTGCAGTGCTGCAAACAGCACTTATTATTTTTTAAATACTTAAACAACCATGCAAAAAATGGGCTTAAATTTCCCCCTCAAAAATGTCTTCCACTCAAACCCACACTGAGTTGTCAAGCGACTGCATGGTATTTGTATCTAATACTACCATACAAGTAGTCCGATGCTAATGAGCATATACCTTTGCACGTAATTAAAATGGACATTTATATTGAGTGACTACTTATACAGTACGAATTTTACCAGTCGATCTGAGAAATGGCACCATATTCAGTATCATTTTTATCCTATGATTTAATTTCAGAATAACGTTGAAGTCTATAATTGACGAAAATATGCTTCTCTCTTTATGAAAGGTTCGTGCATTTTACTTTCTTTAGTTTTCAATCCCAAAAAAATTAAGCTCGCAATTTCTCAGACACTCAGCTTTGACTTTTCTTTCTTCAATTCGTGACTGTAATAATTCGTATTGTGTAAGATCAATGTGAGAACCGAATACGTGTACTTATGAAAAACACTAGTGTACATGACTGTTCGACATGTCTCTCGATCAACTAAATTAACCTTCCAGATGGGGATCACAAACAAATTATTTCATCCTAACTATATCCACGATTAAAATTTTCGTGAACTTGTTCATTGGTGAAACTTGTATCACAGATACCGTCGTTAAGCATCCTTAAAAGCGGGCCAGAGAGACCTCCAACGATATCACTCCAACGATATAGAAAAAACTTCTGTATCTAGGATATGACACGAATGGCTATATCTACTTCTGTTGCGTCTCAAAACTATTATATTCTGAATGTTTATTACTGTCTCAAGAAAAATGTTACCTTTGAAAAAAGCTTAAGCACTGAAACTTCACTCAAACGAAAATTTGTTCAAGAAAGGTATTGAATCCCGTCATTTTTGAGGGCCGCGTACACTATATAGTAATGCATAGTTGTTGTTTGCTTGGTTGGTTGGTCCAACCAATATATAATGTATATTGTAATATACAACACCCCGCCGAACTCCGTATCCATGATACGGACTCGAGTATATAAGGCTCTGGATCTCTAACTTTTTTGAAAGTGACTTATTATAGTGCACTTGCTCAGCGAAAATGAGTGTATTAATTTACATGTGAAATGGAACCAATAACGCCTGTGCTACTTTCTTCTTATCTATTCTTAAGAGCGTGACACGAAACATGTATACCTGGTGTGCCACGTAAATGTCCACGACTTCTTGATTGATTATATCTCCGCTCTAAATTAACATATTTGAACTGTCTTTTTTTCACAATGTAGTAAATTTTGCTTCTGTTTCGAATAGTATAAGTTTATGAAAGTTGCTTGAATAACCACTTTATAATGATCGATTTACTGAAAGGGGTAAAAAACTAATTGTTCAAAGGAAAAGTTAAGAAAAACACTGGTGTTCTTATTCATTTCTCAACACCTACTGTTAAAAATGATTCCGCAATGATTTATCCTACAAACCACCAACTATGTATCACCTCCATCATTCACAATTCTTCGACAACGAATTGAATAAGTGTTTCAAGACCTTAAAAGAAAAGGATGAAATAATCCGCAAAACTCTTCGTTCAATGGTGGCTAGAAGTAATACTTGCCTTGAGAAAGTGGAGGGTATGTCGAAGGATACTAAATTACTTTATTGAATTAAACGTTATTTAAGGAAATGATTTGTTACTCTTTTGAATTTTTATCCGTTCGGTTTTTTGGAAAGTAAAAAATATGAAAGAATATCAATATTATTTTACAAACTTTTCCTTTGAACAATTAGTTTTTCTACCCCTTGCAGTAAATTGATTATTGTAAAGTAGTTGTTCAATCGATTTTTAAAAACTTAAATTATTCGAAAAATATACAAAATTTACTACATCGTGAAAACAAAGACAATTCAAGTATATTAATTTAAAGCGGAGATATGATCAATTAAAAAGTTGGGGACATATTTGTGGGACACCCGGTATAAGCACACGACGGTCATTCTTAGCAGTAGATTATTTAGTCGATGAGTTAGAAACTGTACTGCTATTTTCACCGAATGAATAAGCCACAAATACGCGTTTGAGTTCTTATTTTTTCAGACTACGCAGGTAGATTTCAGGATTTTTCCTTTTCACAGGGCTTGCGTTCTATTTGTAATAAAATTCCACTAGTTTTTGAAAAACGACTTGTACATTTAAAAAACGAAAAAATATCCCTCTTCTGTTAACTGGACTATGTGGGGTAGTGAATGAAATATTATGATTTTCAAAGCACAATCTCTCCACAGATCGAGAAAATTCCATTATGTATTTTTTGTGCTCTGACATCAAGATATGCCGCATTATTTCACTCCTGACCTTCCTAAAACGCGTTACGCGTTTTTAAAACGCGGCAGACGCGATACGCTCATCAATACCGAGTTCAAGTACCTTGGATTTCGGTTAAATTTTACCTATATCCCGTTCAAGTACTTTGTATTTTTAGGACATCGAGCACACCCCGACTGAACGCTGGTAAAACATCCATAGCTAGGTGGCGCTTTACATCGAGGCCGGAGAAGGCCACCGCCAGAGTCGGAAGGTAACCAAGATGAATTGAGGACGTCGTGCAGCAGCGCACCCCACTGAGCGGCTCTCGTGTCGATGAGTGCAATGGGCATTTCGATAATCTAATTGCTCCGAACTCTTGCTCGCTGTGCCCAATTTACTGTACAAGGCCTGCTACTGAGATGCCTTTGTAAAGCACATCGTAAGATATGGCCAGCTGAAGGGGCCGTCAGTCCAAGTTTCCATGTTATTAAAAAGAAGTGTTCTTTCTAGGGTTTCATTTCAGGGTATTGACATTTTTGGAGGGCCATGCTTAAACATTGGAGGGAATGATGTGTTTTTCGATGTTCATTTGTAGAGTTTGAAAGAATTAATATACTGCTATTACTTGTTGCAAATCTGCGTGGAAGCATGTGAATAATGATTATTGACTTCTCTCCTGTATGATGTGAAGGTAGGAATAGCAATTAACATGAGCTTCGTTACCGTTTCGTGATATTTTAGAGTAACGTGCTGACATTCACGAATAATAAATAAAAAGGTTAAAAAAAATTAGCCTCTATTTGAGGCATAAACCAGTAAAATGATTAATTGAAATTATTCATCCGGGTGGAAGTTGGAGGGAAATTTCCACATTTTTAAAAGAAAAATATTAGAATAGATCTACAAAAAAAATAAACTAAGATAACTTTAGAATGACAAGAAATTATACGGGGAATGGGGAAATTGTACAAAGTTAAGTTGAAGCTAAAGATAAATGACTAAATTAGCTAATATCAGGAAGAACGCGACAACGAATGTTGCAAGCTCATACGACTTAACTTAAACAGATGAAAATCCTCAGGAATAAAATTAGGCGATGACGAAAAGTAATTCTCAGTATGAGTTTTCATCACTATTTGATATCATTGATAAAATTTTCTATAAATGGATTTATTGAATGATACCCATGTGACAGCAGCGTATGAAACATGTTTTAATTACATTGCTATGAATAATTATTATAGAATACGTCAAAACTTGAAATCCTATTAATGAACAATATTTTATAGTAATTTCATGAGCGTATGAAACATGTTTTAATTACATTGCTATGAATAATTATTATATAATACGTCAAAACTTGAAATCCTATTAATGAACAATATTTCATGGTAATTTCATGATTCAATTTATCAATTTATTTCGATTTAAAAATTTATTTCACTACGCTTGTACTTATTCATATGAAATTTAATTCATTTAAAGGTTGTGGAGCAAAGGCTCGTTCAAAATTACTTTACCATCAAGTGACTCTAGAAGCAGAGCATGCAATCCTGTTAGTTATTCAGTTCTGTGTACACGAGATCTTGCAACATCCGAGTTCATAAGAATATTAAATCTCAAAGTTGAACTTTAATTGGAAATCTTCGATAAAATAATTTTTTCCCATTCACCAATGAACACGCCGATATTATCCACGACAGATGACTCAGGTATATGCATGAGTTTAGGATACTGCGATCAAATCTTTGAAAACGCTTTGAAATATAAATATTTGCACTCATTGGTTTGTGTCCATGTATGGAAAACATCGCACACGGTCGAGCAATAACTCGGAAAGTGAATATTATCATGTTTGGCATTGAATGGCTGCATAATAATAATTCAATAGTATCGTACGCAGAAAGAACAGGACAAGCTTCATGAAAAGCGATCACTCATGATCAAATCTATGCGAACATTCATTGTGATGCTGCGCGAAGGAGGCCTCGAGTTTGTCCATATACAATCCAATACTCTCGCAAACCTTGCACGGTTTCAAGGATGAGCGAAAACTCAAATATTTTGTGCTTTTTATCTCAGTTTGGATCTCACCCATGCAAAGTCCAATGCATATTTTTGCCGTTAAAGTGATCTGAGTCGAATCAGAGGCGTAATCTGAAGCGTCTCCGTCTTGTGCTGGTGAGAGTGTCGGAGTCACATTAAGTGCTTGCGTAGAAATTTCCGCTATTTTAGGTCTTTGGAAAGAAATCATTTTGATGTGGGATTATGGGTTTGCATGAGTTACTTTTTCTAACGGCGAGTCTTCTACAAATTAGTATTTTGCTGCAATGCTTTTGTCCGGTGTTGAAAACAAGGTTATTTTTGGATGGGTTCAAACTTGCTTGTTAGCGAACGGAAGATTTTAAACCCTATGAAGACATTACATCACAATGGTTTTTTCATGCGCAAAATTTTAATTCATTACTTGACGATAGTAAATTATACAAGTTTAATAAAAGTAATTTGTTTGAAAGTTTTCTTCCGTCAATTATTCGCCTTCAAAAAAGTTTCCCAGGTAATGCATCAATTCTAAAATTTCTGCGTATACAACACGCAAATAAGCGCGAACAAAAAAATGAAATGGTGAACATAGCACTGAAAATTTATAGTCTTTTTAATGCAACAAACTTCGCAGCGAAGGACCACTCATGCAGGCTAGCGCAAAAAAGACTAAAGATGCAGCCTTCAGTTTGATTAGATGCACACAAAGGTACTAACTCGAAATCAAATACTTAAAATACGTTCCAACGTAATTTTTGAAATGTCAGTAAGGCTAATTTTAGGAGAGCAAAATGTACTATTATTCCAGTGAGACTTTTCGTTATTCTTTTCGAATAATATCTAAAAATTGTGTGTAGGTCATTGGAAGAAGAAAAGATATTTAATTCATGGATTTTAAGATTCTACATGACTTTTAAGCCAACCCTTCAACATCCCAGAAGACTGAACGGTCCTCTTCCGAAAACTACCTTAATATTTTGCATTTCTAGCTAACTTTCTTCTCTAATTCCTTCTTCGAAATTAAGTGTTGGGTGACAGTGACTTCCTCGTTCTGATGTCGACGACAAAAAATTATCTATGCCAGTGCCAGTTGAATGACGGTGGCTCTGATATTTTGTATAAATATAAAATGAAGGCCTTGCAACTAGTATCATGAGGCCAGTGTAATAATTCTAGAATTAGTATACCGGTTCAACCTGAGTATCGGGTTGTCCGACTTGCCTAAAAATAAAAAAAAAAAAATAAAAAAAATAAAAAAATAAAAAAAATAAAAAGTAAAAAAAATAAAAAAAATGAAGAAAAAAAAATAATAAATAGTTTTCTGCAAATATAGACACCAGTGGCTTCAATTTAATACCTCACTTGACCATATAGACTCAGCCAATTTTCTAAGCGGACTCGGACAAATTTTGAGTTACTGAATTAAGTATATAGATTAAAAATCAATTGACCAAATGGGTCTGTGCAATCATTTATGTCCAGCATAAATTTTAAGCCTTTCCGCGCATCAGGGAAACTAAAAAAAATCATTTTCATTTCCGTTTTGCCTTAATTTAGTTCTCTATCCGTGACCAAAACTAACATATTTGTTCATAAGGGCCATACACATATGTTGATTAATAATGTTTTTCCAACGAACTAGGAATTAATGTGAAATATCAAACAACAAAAAAGGCTGAAACATTTTATGTCTCACAGCTGTCCATAGCCAGACAATTGAGCAGATGGAGGTTTTTTACTGAACTATTTTTCTTTTATATTACAAGCAGAAATCTTGCAACACTTGAACAACATCAGGTGTCTCGGAGTGTGCTTCCTAGAATTTAACTTTACATGCTAAATCTAGGGAGAAGGAGAATGATTACATTTTTTATTTATTTTACGGAAAAAGTTTTATCTGGAAAGAGTAAAAAAATTGATACACACACCAGTAGGACAGAATAAATATAAAGTTTGGCATTCTAAAAAGGAAAAATTCAAATTTTGCCCTGTGATAATCATAAAATGAAATATTCTCGAGGTTACTATGTATGTTAGATATTGATACTCTGCAACAAAAACGTTTTTACTCTATACCATTCAACAAAATCGGCTTGGGACCATATTTTCGAAGAATCTACTTCTTCATAACTGTCTGGCCACGTGATGTGCTTTTATACCACTCCAAAATTCTCACGTTTGAATTGAGTTGTATCAAATAAATTTAAAAATTTTTAACCAGAAATAACAGCACGTAAAGTGGCCAAGTAGACAGGAGAACTTTCACATTCGGTCGCACCGTCGCGACGACATAAAATGAGGAAAGACATTCGACAATATTAAAAATTCAACGAATGATACTATTCAATTTCACTAAGAAAGACTTCAACATTAGACAGGCAATACTTCAAAGGTATGATCAAATTTATGATCTGAGCATTTCCAGCCACAGACGAATTTTCGTACTGTACAATCTGAACTGAAGAACAACGTACGTGTCCGTACAGACCTCACTAGTGAAACAATAATTGTGAGTCGTGGGTTGGTTTGGGAATATGGCATCTGATCGGCCTTCAGAATGTTTTATTATTGTGGTTAACATAACAATTTCTGTATCCTGCCTTCTGAGATTAATGTGAAAATTGAGAATTTCTTGAAATTTTTTTTCAATGCAGGAAACCTTCACAGGAGTGCATTAGAAGCATTGATTATATTTAATAAGCATGAAAAATGTCTGATTATAAATTTTTTCGAGAAAAAAGCGTATACTTGTATACTTGAGAAATTTTCGAAGTTATGAATGAAAATATAGTTGAGTTGAATGGTATTGATAACAAAATATTTAAGTTTATATCTCGACTCGCAAAAAGTTCAACTGCGCAATTGAATGAATTAAATTTGAATACGCATTTGAAATATTTTCACGAAATGGTTCAACACACAAACGAATCTACTGCGATCTCAATTATTTTCAAATGCTTGAATGCTTATATATATATATAAATATTCTATGAAAATTGGGTTCCGTTGGTACATGGAAGCATCCTTGTTTACCATAAGCATAATTAACTACTGAAATTGACTGTTACGAGACTATCTAATTAAGAGATTACCATGATCGCTTGGAAAAACTGATATTCCACAGCCAGGGCCTCAAAATAACTCTAAATGGATATTGCCTATGATTTTGAGTACCAAATATTGCCTCAAAATAACCCTAAATAAATAATGCTGGAGATTTTAAACATTAAATATTGCAACAAAAAAAAAATTACAAAGGAATACTACCTGCGATTTGATGCACATTTACTGCACACTCTCGACCTTTTACCCATTTCCATTTCAGTCTTAAAATTCAGCTGGGTGAAATTTTATGGTCATGAAGTTTTTTTAAGAGAGCTTCAGGCCGAAGAATATTTATATGATCACCTCCGATCATGACCATATCTACAGCGAGTTTATTTTCTTGATGGGTTTCCCAATTGCAATGCAAAGGGATGTAAAATTTTTGAATCAATCTTGATTGTCAGAGAGGAAATAAAACTTTTCAAACAATGTATTAGGCACTAATTTAAGAAGATATTTCAAACGAGATTATTTAAAATGAATATTTTCGACAAAATCCGATCATGCATCTAACTTTTCCCTCTATTTATGACCGGGCGCACACCAAAAACTTTCCGGTAATGCTGCAGATCCTGCATTCATGTGGTGGAAAAAATTCCCAAAGTTGCGAAGTGAGTGGAAGGCAGATATTTCTGCGAAAATTCGGACGCGGAGGCAGATTCCAAGCCCTTACCTCAAAAGCGCGGCCATAATTCAGCGATAATTTATCGATGGCCGCTGACGGCCGGGCCTCCGCAGGTGCATTTGGTCGTCCTCACGTCTCCATAATTTTCCTTAAGCAGCTGGCACGCTAACTAGGCGTTTTGTCTGGATTTGCTGATGGGCAAAAATTATTTATGAGACTGTTTTGAATGAGCCACAAAGCTGGAAGCCGAAAGAGTGAACGTAAACATTATTCGCACTGCTTTTATCTCTCTATAATCCTGAGAGGAAATTTCTGTAAGCAAACTTTACCAGTGCTACGAAGTATGAAAATACCTACAATTTGGAGGGGATGAGAATGGTATATCCCTCTTTCTTCTCCTGGCCTCACAATTTCAGGAAGATGACGATACATCACTCGTGGTGCGTGCAGCTAGTTCTCAACCAGGCAAAAGGCTCGACAACGAAGTTTCTTTCGATTCTCTCCTCAATCATCTCGGCGGGTCCAGCAAAGCTGAAAATTAAGGTTCTTATTAAGCTGCTCAAGCATTCCTGAACAACACAGAAAGCTCGTTAAAAACCGCGTTATGAGACAGCGTCATTTTTTTATGATAATCGTTTGGTTGATAATTATTTATTTCCTTTTACACTTTGCCTTGAAGAGCCATGCTTTCACTCAATGTATCACTTTATAGATGATTGTTGTTTTGAGGAAATTTTACTACCTCTTATCGGGATGAACATAACTGTCAATCGAGGATGTATAATTTTTTTTCAATTTGAGTTTTCGAGCCTATCTTGTGTTTCAGTAATGAATAATTGTTAACACAAAAAGCCTCTCAGGGTCCTTTGTAAAGAGATGGTTAACCATTTTCATATTACTATACCGCAAAATCGAAAACGATTTCTTTCGTGGTTTCTTATTTCCAATAGAGATATTCATTTTGCGAATACTGGCACCCTACGATATAAGCCAGAAATTTCACAACCCTACAGAGACTGGATAACGGCGGATTACTTAGGGTTAGTACAAAATGACTTTTGAAAATATCACATTGTTAATCGTCATGTGAGAAACTATTTCTGAGACCAAACATACTACTTCCTGACTGGTTATTTGCTCCATATTACATAACAACTTGTATCATTTCCTAACTCGCAGCTATAGCTTTGTGATGGCATGCGGGGAATTTAAATATTCATAATTTGAGGGACACCGTAATTAATTTCCCAATTGAGTCTTGAATCATGCGCTCAACTTCTGTAATTGGAATTGAAAGCGTGAGATAATTTGCATTATGGCTCAGGGTAGCTCATTTTATGATACAGATATTCGTCCGTCGATTAGGTGTCGCAATTAAAATCACATAATTATGGCTATAAGCATTTTTTAGGTATGGCAAACTGAATGTTAGGAGGATTTCATATCCTGCACTGACAACTCCATTTAATTTTTACGAGGTTAATTATCTAAAGTCTTTAGGGAAAGTATACCGTTTAAAATGCCGATGAGAAGAATTCTAAGCACGAAGACAGAGCAAAAACAATCAAATAAGCCAGTTATTAAAATTGTGATCTTGATTGAGCAATTTATTGATGAGAAGATACATCTTCAGTTGTGCTCAGTTTGTCTGTCTTTAGCCAGCAGATTTGTAGGCTCTGAATCTTTCCAACCATTGAGCTATCTTGTCAAATTTTGGCGTAGTCATGATACGTGTTAACTGGTAGGTAGACTTAATCACTTTTTCTTAGCTATCTAACTTAACGATACCAGTTGTGTGTTTATTTATACTGGGTGTCCCACAAAAATGTCCCCGACTTTTAAATTGATTATATTTCCTTTTTAAATTAACATATTTGAGTTGTCTTTTTCTTAAAATGTGGTAAATTTTATTTCCTTTTCGAATAATTTAAGTTTTTGAAAATCGGTTGAATATCTATTTTACAATGATCGATTTACTTGTTTGGAGCCCGTTTCTCCCATCTCATGTCACGCTCATAAGGATAGTTCTAATGACCCTATATGTGATACGAATTTCTCCAGTGCACAAGTTCAAAAATTTTTTTTATCACGGGTACTATTAGAATGGATTTGTTTGTCATCCACATCTGGAAAGTTTGTTCAAGAAAGGTATTGAACCCCGTCATTTTTGACGAGCCGTGCACACTATGTCCTTAATAAAGCACATAGTTTGATGTGATTATTTAGGCATTCTTATAAATATTGCGTTTTACTTCGGTTGACAGTAATTTTAGCCTACCTTTTGAGTACTTTTCGTCGACGTAAATTAAATTCGGCGATGAGCTTTTTCTCCAAAAATTCAAGTGAGCAAATACGAGTAAATTTACTGCTTCGAACGCTTTAGTAAACTATTTCCGGATGCTGCTAATTATGCGAATGTCGGCATGAAACTGAGGTCTGAGGCAACTAGAAATGAATGTATCTGAACGACTCCTACCCTGCACAAGTACTTACATCGTGTGTACAGAATTTTCTGCTTTGTACGTTGGGGAAAACGGTGCAAAAATATCGATAACAACTCACCATAAAGTTTGTGATAATTGAAGTTGAGCTCCCAGTTAACCCCATCAAGGCTCAAAAAATATTATATTATTTAATTTTCACTTAATGAAAAAATACTGAAAGCCCGAGGTGTGTTCTTATTTTTGAATATTTTGAAGTACTCTAAAATCAAAGTAAGTATTCTGATACATGTCGGAAACGCGGGTTTTTAAGAATATATATTTTTACTACGGATGATAAGGTAATGAAAAACAGGGCACGCAATTTTTTGATCAAATTTCGAATACAGCTCAAAAAATTACCATTAGTATTTCTTCAAGAAGTAAATTTATTACGGAAAATATGCTTCAAAATATTGAAATTTCATCATGGATAACGAACTCCATAGTCTGACATCAAGATTCGCTCCTTGGTCATAGTTTAATAACTTTAACGGCGTTGGTGCAACGCTATGACTATCTCCCTCGACAGCCGATACTTGAAACTTGTGAAGGGAGGCCGGCAACAGGACGCTATTCCTGCACAGACAGCTGACGCAAGGAATAGGTTAAGAAAGTCTGAAACAGTGCATGAGCCGCTTCCTTAGGACACTTAACTTGCATGCAAAAAATCTCGACAACGAGATTGCGTGCTCGATTGGGGACCTATCATCACTCTCGGGCGCATGAGCCTCTTCATGTTTATTAACTGGGTAACTTTTTTCGCTTGAGAGACGCTTCGAAAGACTCCGAATGTGCTCAGCTGACATGCACTCGATCATGGCATCAGATAATGAGGTGTTTTATGGCTCAACTTTTGTCAGGTTCGGTGAAGTTCGTTTGAATATTTTATTGTTCATCATTCATTATAGGAATCAGTAGAAAAATACGGAGTTAAGTTTCCCAACATTTTGTGTTCCCTCGTAACTACCCTCAGGATATTGCAATGATTTTATTCCAAATATTTGGCTTTGAATTTATGTTTTAGCCTGCCTTCTATCGATGCATTTGACTTGCATTCTTTCAATCCTCATTTGCACACGAACATCTCTCCCGCATAGTTATTTTTATAATCGTATATAAATCTTCTTAAACTCTTCAACTTTAAAGATACTTTGAATAAGGAGAAGTAAATCATTTGGCAACTCTGATAAATTGTCACCGCTTTTCTACAGGCATTTAAGAGCATTATAAACATGCGTTGAATAAACTAATCCCACAGCTACATTTCAGATACAAGCGTAACGATACGAATGTAAAAATAAAGCACTGTCGTACATATCCTATCAGTCAGTCGTTTCACGTTCAGTGTACTAACAGAGGAATCGGTAGTTCAAAGGGCGTATGTAAATGATCAACTATTTAAAGCAACTACGAGCAATCATCTTTCAAAGCCAAGATATTCTGAATAACTTATGCTCAAAAAATTAACGTCTATTATTTGTACCTTTGAATCTAAAATTAGCGCAAGCGCATTCAATATCGTTCTAGCTGCCGCTTCCGCTCTGTACTTTGAAGTGAAGCATCAGCTTATGATGAGTATTCTGTCCAAAATCTGGTCGTCTCGGCACTGCGATAGTTTTGCGGGCTCTTATTATAATAACTGATGCGGTTATGGCCCTCGTATTCCAGCTCTAAAATAAATAAAGCTGTCAGGCCAAAAAGTTTTAATCTGGACGATAGCATCACACTTCTACTCGTCCTAAGCAAACCTTGGTGAGTTTTTGCCACGGAGCTGGAATATTTAAATTGATGGCAGCAACTAACGAAGCAATGAAACTGCTTATCTCTCAGCAAACTGCTCCGGCAGGTCACTTTTTGAAGCGACTTTAATATGTTTATCTTTTACGACCCAATAGAGAGAATTATCAGAGATCAGTTTTTGCCTCTTCTGGACTCAGAGCAACTTTTTACAATCACGTCACAAAAAATAGTTGACCTTGTGCTTCAAGTCCCCTATAGTTATAGAGCTCTCATTTTTACGGAGGGTAATATTACAAATTTTTATTTATTTAACGTAAGATTTTTAAAAGTGTCTATCAAATGTATTTTTACACAAGCTACGATTCATTAAACTTTTGGTTGTCAACGGAGGCGTTGACTTACTTTGCGCGAGGTGCGCAGATGTATCTCTTTTTATTGATTATTGCATGCAATTCGCTCTTATAATATTCTATTAGTGATAGCAATATAAAACACGTGAATATTACTTAAACTGGTTCGTGTAGCCATGAGAGGAGAGAAAACATTCCTGGATAATCGAGCGAACCCTCGAGGAAAAAAGGAGGGACACCTGAAGAACATGACCAAATATGCACAGCAAGGTTGAATGATCTCTTTTTGAAAGTCAGAGTACAAATTTAACATAGCCTAATTAATTTTATATCATTATTAATCTGATTCGTTTCAAATATTTGACAACGACTACAATATAAAAAAAAACAAATCGAAGTCCCAGTGGACGTAGATTCATTTTCAAATACTCATGCATCTTTTCTCACTGTCACTCTCTCTCTCTCCTTTTCTCCCTCATACGCATAACCTCTTCCTCTATGTGAGTGCGTATCCCGAAGATCATGAAACTGGATCCTTCAATTGAGCTCGAAGACTTTTCAGGATTTATAATTTTACTGTGTATGGTATAGTTTTACGAGTTTTATCATAGGGTGACTCCAGAAGACGTATAGTCAGAGGGTGAGTCCAGAAGGCGTATAGTCAGAGGGTGAGTCCAGAAGGCGTATAGTCAGAGGGTGACACCTGAAGGCGTATAGTCAGATAGTAAGTCCAGAAAACCTTCAGTCACAGGGTGAGACCAGAAGAAGTTCAGTCACAGGAAGAGTCCAGCAAACATACAGTCACGAAGCGAGTCCAGACGGCTTACGTGAGTCCAAAAGACGTAGAGTAACAGGGTGGGTGACTCATGAAGTCGTAAATTCAGGAAGTGAATCCAGAAGACAAGGTTACAAAGTGACTCCAGACTGTACATCACGGTTGAAGAAACAAGGAAGGGTCAAACCAGTCTTTTTTTTCGTCGACCGTGTCACAATGGTAACATCATGGCAAAGAACCAATATCAGCGGTCCTATTGCATCTGGCACCACTGCTAGTTTCAAATCTGGCACCACTATTGGCCTAACGGTATGTCGCAATGGTGACGTTATCCAGTTTGTTTGAAATGAAGCCTTTCTATTGGCTAGCCGAACGAGAGGAGGTGTATTTTCCCCATATAAATTATTCTATCTTGTTTCCTCTACCGTGTAGTGCATCCACAACACGCGCTGTGGAGTCACAGTCACAAGGGCACTCAATGCTCTCGTATTTCGGACTTAGGGCCAGGCGCCTTCAGCTGAGCCATCACGTGGCGGTGAGCTGCTGCATCTGATAGCCAGAAGGGCCTATATTAGACGATAGGCCCTCGATAACCAGGCACTAAATGGTTATCAGGAGGTAATGCTCCCGCTCAGGTCGGGATAACAAGGCATTAAATAGTTATCAGGAGGGGATGCTCCCGCTCAGGCTGGGATAAAAAGCGTGCGCTTGTGTTGCTTGTGTGCTCGCTATTGTCCCAGACGAATTGTTCATTTATTCTCTGGTCTTTTTTCAATATTTCACAGTGCTTTGATGGGACAGTTTTGATGTCAAAAAATGACGAGGTCGTGATGGTACAATTTAAAGTTTCAATCCAAAGCCTCTTGTGAGCATTTTACGTGACGTGACTTAGTATATTTTTATATTATGCAGCGTGATTTGACGATTTAGCGTATGCGTATTTTTTGCAATTTGTTCATTATCGTTTTTTATTCTTTGTTTTACAGCACTGATGATGAAATCAGAGATTCCGAAACGTTTGCTATTAAAAGAATGTTCCCTTTTGCATTGGTTCTTCTTTTCATTTTACCTATTAGATTTCCCAAAAATTGCCCTTTTAATTCTATCGTATGCGTATTTAACTATACGTTTTATTAGTTATGCGTATTAGTTATGCAACAAGTTAGTGTATGCGTCTTAATTCTCGTGCATAACAGATCACTGACAAGCTCTAGTTGACCCATACACCATTCCAGTATTTTTTTTTGTGATTTGATGTCTGCTAAAAATTCTCAGTCATTTGCTACACTACGAAAGCATTCAGTCCGGCCGGCTGCGGTACAATTGTCTTAAACACTTCAACTGCGACGTGACCCACTGATGGTCGTTGAGGGGATTTTCATAACCTTGCTGACCGACCAGCAGTCACAAACTCAATTTTCATAAGTACTTAATCAAAACCAAATGAAATGATAAATGCCTTTTATTTTCAAATTTGATTTCTAAAATTAACTCTATTCGAATCTCTAAAATTAACTTTATTTGAACTGATTAAACAGGTGCATTTAGCAGCAGTAGTAGCACCATGCAGCTATCCGTGCCTCGTTCTGTGGGTCAAGGCCTCGGAGGCCAGCCCAAAGCTCAATCGTACCGTGCATGTGGACTCGAGTTTATTTATTTATCTTTGCATTACGAGGCTCATAAGTCCACGATTTCTTCAGCAACAATGCTATGCCTTACTCGATGTACGTCACTCAAGTTAGACTGCATTTTTCTGTGCTTCTGTGCGTGACATGAAGTTTTTTTCATTCTTCAACGTTGTTTTAAAAAGCTCTCATATTTTAAATGTTCGGTATATTCAGATACAGCTTTGAACAACAGAGGCCTAACCTTCCGACAGTATCTGATGTATCTAGTTTCTGACCTCGGAAGCCCAGAGTAAAATAAATTTTAAAGTAATCTGCAGTGACAGTACGTTAAACTTAGGATAAATCAAAGACGTCAGAATGAATAGCGAAAAATAAATAAATCATATAATCAGATGCTAAGGGTTGCAAGATACAGCATGTTGAATGCGGCTTGTGTTGGTGCGAACAGAAAGACCTCCATTTATTATTTTGAAGGATATAAAAGGAAATGTATAGTACATTATTATTATTATTATGGACAGCGTTTCACCACCGAAATTTACAGTACATAGAGAAGAACACATTATATAGAAGTAACTGGTAGATACCAGTCAAAAATTCCAATCTCCACTTTTATTTGAAGTAAGAGTGTTGAAAATAACTCAAAGCATGAACTCTAAATGAGATATAGTGCCATTCAAAAACCATAAGTTTGTTAATTTGTTAAATAATATATTATAGTAAAGTTTTTTCTTTATGTTAATTGTTTCAACAAGTCTTCCTAGTAGATGCTTGCTCGATGTTTATCACTTTGTCTCCCTAGCCGATGTCTGTTCGATGTTTGTCACTTTGTCTCCCTAGCCGATGTCTGCTCGATGTTTGTCACTTTGTCTCCCTAGCCGATGTCTGCTCGATGTTTGTCACTTTGTCTCCCTAGCCGATGTCTGTTCGATGTTTGTCACTTTGTCTCCCTAGCCGATGTCTGCTCGATGTTTGTCACTTTGTCTCCCTAGCCGATGTCTGCTCGATGTTTGTCACTTTGTCTCCCTAGCCGATGTCTGCTCGATGTTTGTCACTTTGTCTTCCTAGCCGATGTCTGCTCGATGTTTGTCACTTTGTCTCCCTAGCCGATGTCTGCTCGATGTTTGTCACTTTGTCTCCCTAGCCGATGTCTGCTCGATGTTTGTCAGTTTGTCTCCCTAGCCGATGTCTGCTCGATGTTTGTCACTTTGTCTTCCTAGCCGATGTCTGCTCGATGTTTGTCACTTTGTCTCCCTAGCCGATGTCTGCTCGATGTTTGTCATTTTGTCTCCCTAGCCGATGTCTGTTCGATGTTTGTCACTTTGTCTCCCTAGCCGATGTCTGCTCGATGTTTGTCACTTTGTCTCCCTAGCCGATGTCTGCTCGATGTTTGTCACTTTAAGTCTCCCTAGCCGATGTCTGCTCGATGTTTGTCACTTTAAGTCTCCCTAGCCGATGTCTGCTCGATGTTTGTCATTTTAAGTCTTCCTGGCCGATGTCTGCTCGATGTTCGTCATTTTAAGTCTCCCTAGCCGATGTCTGCTCGATGTTCGTCATTTTAAGTCTCCCTTGCCGATGTCTGCTCGATGTTTGTCACTTTAAGTCTCCCTAGCCGATGTCTGCTCGATGTTTGTCATTTTAAGTCTTCCTGGCCGATGTCTGCTCGATGTTCGTCATTTTAAGTCTCCCTAGCCGATGTCTGCTCGATGTTCGTCATTTTAAGTCTTCCTTGCCGATGTCTGCTCGATGTTCGTCATTTTAAGTCTTCCTAGCCGATGTCTGCTCGATGTTTGTCATTTTAAGTCTTCCAGGCCGATGTCTGCTCGATGTTCGTCATTTTAAGTCTCCCTAGCCGATGTCTGCTCGATGTTTGTCATTTTAAGTCTCCCTTGCCGATGTCTGCTCGATGTTTGTCACTTTAAGTCTCCCTTGCCGATGTCTGCTTGATGTTTATCACTTTAAGTCTCCCTGGCCGATGTCTGCTCGATGTTTGTCACTTTAAGTCTCCCTAACCGATGTCTGCTCGATGTTTGTCACTTTAAGTCTCCCTTGCCGATGTCTGCTCGATGTTTGTCACTTTAAGTCTCCCTAGCCGATGTCTGCTCGATGTTTGTCACTTTAAGTCTCCCTAGCCGATGTCTGCTCGATGTTTGTCACTTTAAGTCTCCCTGACCGATGTCTGCTCGATGTTTGTCACTTTAAGTCTCACTGGCCGATGTCTGCTCGATGTTTGTCACTTTAAGTCTCCCTTGCCGATGTCTGCTCGATGTTTGTCACTTTAAGTCTCCCTGACCGATGTCTGCTCGATGTTTGTCACTTTAAGTCTCCCTGACCGCTGTCTGCTCGATGTTTGTCACTTTAAGTCTCCCTTGCCGATGTCTGCTCGATGTTTGTCACTCTAAGTCTCCCTTGCCGATGTCTGCTCGATGTTTGTCACTTTAAGTTTCCCTGACCGATGTCTGCTCGATGTTTGTCACTTTAAGTCTCCCTGGCCGATGTCTGCTCGATGTTTGTCACTTTAAGTTTCCCTGACCGCTGTCTGCTCGATGTTTGTCACTTTAAGTCTCCCTTGCCGATGTCTGCTCGATGTTTGTCACTCTAAGTCTCCCTTGCCGATGTCTGCTCGATGTTTGTCACTCTAAGTCTCCCTTGCCGATGTCTGCTCGATGTTTGTCACTTTAAGTCTCCCTTGCCGATGTCTGCTCGATGTTTGTCACTTTAAGTTTCCCTGACCGCTGTCTGCTCGATGTTTGTCACTTTAAGTCTCCCTTGCCGATGTCTGCTCGATGTTTGTCACTCTAAGTCTCCCTTGCCGATGTCTGCTCGATGTTTGTCACTTTAAGTTTCCCTGACCGATGTCTGCTCGATGTTTGTCACTTTAAGTCTCCCTGGCCGATGTCTGCTCGATGTTCGTCACTTTAAGTCTCCCTGGCCGATGTCTGCTCGATGTTCGTCATTTTAAGTCTCCCTGGCAGATGTCTGCTCGATGTTCGTCATTTTAAGTCTCCCTGGCCGATGTCTGCTCGATGTTCGTCATTTTAAGTCTCCCTGGCCGATGTCTGCTCGATGTTTGTCATTTTAAGTCTCCCTGGCCGATGTCTGCTCGATGTTCGCCACTTTAAGTCTCCCTGACCGATGTCTGCTCGATGTTCGTCACTTTAAGTCTCCCTGACCGATGTCTGCTCGATGTTCGTCACTTTAAGTCTCCCTGACCGATGTCTGCTCGATGTTTGTCACTTTAAGTCTCCCTGACCGATGTTTGCTTGATGTTTGTCATTTTAAGTCTCCCTGACCGATGTCTGCTCGATGTTCGTCACTTTAAGTCTCTCTGGCCGATGTCTGTTCCATGTTTGTCATTTTAAGTCTCCCTGACCGATGTCTGCTCGATGTTCGTCACTTTAAGTCTCCCTAGCCGATGTCTGCTCGATGTTTGTCATTTTAAGTCTCCCTGGCCGATGTCTGCTCGATGTTCGTCATTTTAAGTCTCCCTAGCCGATGTCTGCTCGATGTTTGTCATTTTAAGTCTCCCTGGCCGATGTCTGTTCCATGTTTGTCATTTCAAGAAGTGTTCGGAGCAGAGGTTTGCCTGGCCAGCCTCCATTGCTCCGCTTATCACGCTCATTAAAATGGTATAAAAGTGAACAACGTCGGCGCCACCCGCAAGCAGCGACGACTTCGGTTGTTTTATGGCGATTTAATCGCGCTTCTAAAGCTACCCATTGCCTTCATATCGCTTCTTAAGCTACCCATAACCTTAATATCGATGTAGGGCCGCCGCCCTGCGCTGCGGCTGTCGCTGCTGCTGCTGGTGTTGCTGCTGTAGCTAGTTTTGTTGCTGCTGGTGTTGGTATTGTTGCTGCTGCTGTTGGTGTTGGTGTTGGTATTGTTGCTGCTGCTGTTGGTGTTGGTGTTGGTATTGTTGCTGCTGCTGTTGGTGTTGGTATTGTTGCTGCTGCTGTTGGTATTGTTGCTGCTGCTGTTGGTGTTGTTGGTGCTGGTGTTGGTGTTGTTGCTGCTGCTGTTGGTGTTGTTGGTGCTGGTGTTGGTGTTGTTGCTGCTGCTGTTGGTGTTGTTGGTGCTGGTGTTGGTGTTGTTGCTGCTGCTGTTGGTGTTGTTGGTGCTGGTGTTGGTGTTGTTGCTGCTGCTGTTGGTGTTGTTGGTGCTGGTGTTGGTATTGTTACTGCTGCTGTTGGTGTTGTTGGTGCTGGTGTTGGTATTGTTGCTGCTGCTGTTGGTGTTGTTGGTGCTGGTGTTGGTGTTGTTGCTGCTGCTGTTGGTGTTGTTGGTGCTGGTGTTGGTGTTGTTGCTGCTGCTGTTGGTGTTGTTGGTGCTGGTGTTGGTGTTGTTGCTGCTGCTGTTGGTGTTGTTGGTGCTGGTGTTGGTGTTGTTGCTGCTGCTGTTGGTGTTGTTGGTGCTGGTGTTGGTGTTGTTGCTGCTGCTGTTGGTGTTGTTGGTGCTGGTGTTGGTATTGTTACTGCTGCTGTTGGTGTTGTTGGTGCTGGTGTTGGTATTGTTGCTGCTGCTGTTAGTGTTGTTGCTGCTGGTATTGGTGTTGTTGGTGCTGGTGTTGGTGTTGTTGGTGCTGGTGTTAGTATTGTTGCTACTGCTGTTGGTGTTGTTGGTGCTGGTGTTGGTGTTGTTGCTGCTGCTGTTGGTGTTGTTGGTGCTGGTGTTGGTGTTGTTGCTGCTGTTGGTGTTGTTGGTGCTGGTGTTGGTATTGTTGCTGCTGCTGTTGGTGTTGGTGTTGGTATTGTTGCTGCTGCTGTTGGTGTTGGTGTTGTTGGTGCTGGTGTTAGTATTGTTGCTGCTGCTGTTGGTGTTGTTGGTGCTGGTGTTGGTGTTGTTGCTGCTGCTGTTGGTGTTGTTGGTGCTGGTGTTGGTGTTGTTGCTGCTGTTGGTGTTGTTGGTGCTGGTGTTGGTATTGTTGCTGCTGCTGTTGGTGTTGGTGTTGGTATTGTTGCTGCTGCTGTTGGTGTTGGTGTTGGTATTGTTGCTGCTGCTGTTGGTGTTGGTGTTGGTATTGTTGCTGCTGCTGTTGGTGCTGGTGTTGGTATTGTTGCTGCTGCTGTTGGTATTGTTGCTGCTGCTGTTGGTGTTGTTGGTGCTGGTGTTGGTATTGTTGCTGCTGCTGTTGGTGTTGTTGGTGCTGGTGTTGGTATTGTTGCTGCTGCTGTTGGTGTTGTCGCTGCTGGTGTTGGCATTGTTGCTGCTGCTGTTGGTGTTGTCGCTGCTGGTGTTGGCATTGTTGCTGCTGCTGTTGGTGTTGTTGGTGCTGGTGTTGGTGTTGTTGCTGCTGCTGTTGGTGTTGTTGGTGCTGGTGTTGGTGTTGTTGGTGCTGGTGTTGGTGTTGTTGCTGCTGCTGTTGGTGTTGTTGGTGCTGGTGTTGGTGTTGTTGCTGCTGCTGTTGGTGTTGTTGCTGCTGCTGTTGGTGTTGTTGGTGCTGGTGTTGGTGTTGTTGCTGCTGCTGTTGGTGTTGTTGGTGCTGGTGTTGGTGTTGTTGCTGCTGCTGTTGGTGTTGTTGGTGCTGGTGTTGGTATTGTTACTGCTGCTGTTGGTGTTGTTGGTGCTGGTGTTGGTGTTGTTGGTGCTGGTGTTGGTGTTGTTGGTGCTGGTGTTAGTATTGTTGCTACTGCTGTTGGTGTTGTTGGTGCTGGTGTTGGTGTTGTTGCTGCTGCTGTTGGTGTTGTTGGTGCTGTTGTTGGTGTTGTTGCTGCTGCTGTTGGTGTTGTTGGTGCTGGTGTTGGTGTTGTTGCTGCTGCTGTTGGTGTTGTTGGTGCTGGTGTTGGTGTTGTTGCTGCTGCTGTTGGTGTTGTTGCTGCTGGTGTTGGTATTGTTGTTGCTGGTGTTGATGTTGCTGCTGCTGTTGGTGTTGTTGGTGCTGGTGTTGGTATTGTTGCTGCTGCTGTTGGTGTTGTTGGTGCTGGTGTTGGTATTGTTGCTGCTGCTGTTGGTGTTGTTGGTGCTGGTGTTGGTATTGTTGCTGCTGCTGTTGGTGTTGTTGGTGCTGGTGTTGGTATTGTTGCTGCTGCTGTTGGTGTTGTCGCTGCTGGTGTTGGTATTGTTGCTGCTGCTGTTGGTGTTGTTGGTGTTGGTGTTGGTATTGTTGGTGGCGCTGTTGGTGTTGTTGTTCTGTTGGTATTGCTGCTGTTGGCGTTGTTGGTGCTGGTGTTGATATGGTTGGTGCTGGTGTTGGTATTGTTGGTGCTGCTGTTGGTGTTGTTGGTTCTGTTGGTATTGTTGGTGTTGGTATTGTTGGTGTTGGTATTGTTGGTGCTGTTGGTTTTATTTTTGCTGGAGTTGGTATTGTTGGTGCAGGTGTTGGTATTGTTGGTGCTGCTGTTGGCATTGTTGTTGGTGCTGTTGGTATTATTGGTGCTCGTGTTGGTGTTGTTACTGCTGTTGGTATTGTTGTGCTGCTGTTGGCATTGTTGGTGCTGGTGTGGTTATAGTTGGTGTTGGTATTGTTGGTGGTGCTGCTGGTATTGTTGGTACTGCTGTTGGTATTGTAGCTGCTGTTTGTATTGTTGGTGCTTGTGTTGGTATTGTTGGCGCTGGTGTTGGTATTGTTGGTGCTTCTGTTGGTATTGTTGGTGCTGGTGTTGGTATTGTTGGTGCTGGTGTTGGTATTGTTGGTGCTGCTGTTGGCATTGTTGATGCGGCAGTAGTTATTATTGGTGCTCGTGTTGCCTAATCTGTTGTTGGCGATACTGTTGCTGGTATTGTTAGTGATACTGTTGCTTCATCTATTGTTGGCGGTGCTGTTGCCTAATCAATTGTTGGCGGTATTGTTACCTCTACCGCTGTTAGTGCAGCTGTTGCTAATACCATTTTACTACTGCTGGTGATGCTGTTGCTGCCACTCTTAACGTTGTGCTGTTGCTGCCAGTGTCGCTGTTGATGCTGATACTCGTGTTGCAGATTGTGCTGTTGCTGCCAGTGTTGCTGTTAATGCTGATACTCGTGTTGCAGATTGTGCTGTTGCTGCCAGTGTTGCTGTTAATGCTGATACTCGTGTTGCAGATTGTGCTGTTGCTGCCAGTGTTGCTGTTAATGCTGATACTCGTGTTGCAGATTGTGCTGTTGCTGCCAGTGTTGCTTTAATGCTGATACTCGTGTTGCAGATTGTGCTGTTGCTGCCAGTGTCGCTGTTATTGCTGATACAAGTGTTGCAGATTAAATTGGGAAATCGGCTTTATTGCTCGACAGATTTCTTATCCTTCCTAAGAAATATCAAAAATACAATCGGACGATAACGTTTCACCTTGGATGATAAGTTGTTTCACCTTGGATGATAAGTTATTTTTTAAAAAGCTCATTAAACTGATGTAATGCTATTCATTTAAGCCTGGGCGTGAATGAGCAATTTACCTATTGGTACACATACGGCCCACAACGGCCCACAACGGCCCACAACGCGGGCCAACCCTCGTTGTTGTGAGAAATAATGTTTCTGCTACTCGATCGCTCTTGCATGTACCGCGGCTGCTTTGTATTGATAGGGTAAATTCGGTGCTCAAGTGAATTTTTCCCATTAATGAGATGTCTGATGTTTTGTTTAAATTTATTTTTACGTTAGGTAAAGAAAATGTCAAGAAAGCAGTAATTGTTTGTAACTAGTGCAAGACGAGGGGCTTATCGATTCGGTCTTCTGAAACCTTTTCTCAGCTGTGAAGAAATTTGACATCCAAGTTATCTTTCGTTTCTTAATAAATTGAAAGAGTTTCGATTTCTAGAACTTTTTCATTGAAAAAGAGTATTGATGTTCATGGAATTATCTAAATTTTATATCATAAGAATGAGCAAGCAAGTGCGGTAAAACTCAATAATTTCTTCCTTTCGTTTATTAATTTTTTGTAAAGATAGATCGACTATCTTGGACGTGAAGATCTACTCCAGCACGCATTCGGGTTCAAAGTTATTTTATTAAACTTTACACATTATTTAATGGAAAAAATTAGGTATGATGTGAACATTCCGCCGATCTTTGAATTTACGGCAGTTTCTTCTGAAATTCCTCGATAAGCTAAACGACACAACGCAACAGACGCTAAATTCGCTCCTCATTTGATGCTGTTTTTTGAGTCATGCAATGAATTGCCAAGCAAAAGAAATGTCTTGCCCAAGAAGCCACTAAGAATCCTGAACACCTACAACTTCAATTTCCGGTAACGTGATAGTTTGACTACGAAGGCACTATTGGCAAAGGCTTTAGCCAGCACTTGGAAACAAGCTTTACTGAAATTCTTCACCAATCAAAATGGAAAGGCTGAATTCACTTTAGGAGGATCAGCGTCTCGAGAACGCCTAACTCGAAGTCTCCCGAGAGCGAGGCTGGCGACCAAAGAATACTGCCATGTTTGTCGTCTCATTAGACTCAGATAAGGTCAATTAAGAAACGCGTCACATCGAGGGGATGAAAAGCTAGCGCAACATAGGTGCTCCTTCTGGAGAAGCATCGCAATAAACGAGCTCATTGCTCAAAAACTACTGCTCCTAAGGCGCTCCTTACGACAGGACGTGCTCACAGTGACACCGTTGCGTGTGAGAACTTGAAAATTTTAGGACTCGGGAGCTGATGAATAACTGCGACGATGAGTCACAAAATTTCTGCTAAAGTTCTTGCTTTGATATACGAGCAGAAACCTTTGGACTACGTGTGTACCGCAGGTTTACGTAAGTTTGAGAGGGAGTTCCATCTGGGAGTGATGTTTGCTGTGCAATCTCCGGACACTTGATCCACGCACAGGAATAGGTTCTTTCATCAATCAGCGGACCTTTAAGACACTTCAAACAGTGTTTTTAAAGAAGCAAAATCTGATAGCTGTTGTTTTCACGTTCCCATGTATTAGATTACTCATAAACAAAGGTGAGGCTATTTATAATAGGAAAATCTGTTTATAGTTTAATGAGATGATAGCTAACATACTTATTTCAGTGAGTGCATGAGTAAAGTATTCTCTGCATTAATTTACGAAGCCATAATGTAAACGTGTCGCCTGGCCGACATTGTTTACTGATGCTCATTACTCTGCGAAAATGTGTTACTTCTATTCAATCAAGTGTAACATGAACACTAAATCCGACACTACAAAATATGCCGACATGATGCACTTCTCCGCTATTGGAGGTGTGAGCACTAAACGCCTCTCGCCTAAATGTACCAGTTCACATTAATTTTTGCCTACTGAAAATAAGAACATAATGCTGTAAGCTATCAAATTATCAAATGCTGAAAGTGCAAGACTAATGATATTCATTTTTGCCCTTAAAAAATGGGTATAATACTTTTCTACTCCAAGGCACGAACCGAATTCTCATAGAGGTATCCTAATTTGCATTAGTGAGATTATTTCAGGAATGAACGGATCCTTATGAATGAAGAGATGGTCACTCCAAAGGATTTTGAGACCACGCAATTGTTGTGGGCCAAAACATCAAACTGCTTGTAAACTGCAAGTAGAAGAGCGGTTGGAAAAAAATGATTCAAGGATTTGACTCTTTGTATTACTCATTTGAATTTCCTTCAGGAACTTCGAATGACTGGATTATCATCTTTATTATAAATTTAAAAACCTGCGATCGAATGGCGTATAACGTTGCTGATGCAACCCTGGAGGCGACTCTAACCCGACAAACGCACCTTCACAAAAGCAAGCAGCCCACGCAAAATAGCAGCTAGCGATCTCGTCGCGCTACGTACTTGGCAGTTGCAAATGATGTCCGTAACATTAGACTCGAGCTGCACATCAGCGTGGCATGATGGTGTTCAGCACCAGAATGCGCTGTTACGACCAATCACGAAATGATTTCATACCTGGTTAGGGCAATCGCAGCAAACGCTTCAGAGAAAATAGTTGTACATAAATTGGGGTAGTTATACGTGATACACGGAGGCTTTGTTCACCATCACATGCGCTAAACAGGAGTTTAGCCTCAACAGTCATTGCCCGCACTATTATATAATTATGAACCATTTTGATTACGAATGTAATGGTTGCAAGGCAGACCCAAGCAGGCCTACAAAAATGTAAGAGTCGAGAGTTAAATAAGTCGGTGGAATACAATGCAATTGTTAAAAGTTATTTAAGAGTACTCAGCAATCTCCGGATATTTAAGAGAAAACTAGTTAACTCAAATGCTCAGGTTTTAAGAACATATCTACCTATTAATGCTCAATGAACGTTGATATTTCTGATTTTTGTTGAATGAATTCTCAGTTTAAAGTCAAGCCTTCACGCCTCGTTTAAAATCCCACGATGTGAGCCTTCAAACGCTCGCGATGGTCGCCACCAACTTTCAAAATCACAAGATTGAGAAGGAATGATTCGGCTGTCAGCACTTTCTGGATACAATTGCTTCAAAATTGCGCATTAAATCCAAGAATTGTCTCAGTAATGAAGGGATCCTTTCACCCTCATCGTTGCGTAATGTCCTGACCGAAGGCCTATCACTGAGCATCTTGGTTCCCTACACTCACACACAAAATTTAAGCCGTTCGCGAGAGCAAAAAGCCTCTCATAATCGGACTGTAATACAAAAACCGTGTTAAACGTACGCCAGGATACGCATTAACTTTTTTGGGGGGGATTAAGCAACGTGAATCCAATCCAGGAAAGTTCAAAATACGGCCTTGCAGCACGTCAGCTCGGGTCCAAAATGGCGCAGAGGGTCAGCGCGGTGGGTGGCGCGGCCGCCGTAATGGCGCAGCTTGTCGAGCAATTTGACGGCCGTTTAACCAGTGGGAAAGGCAGCACTAAACCAACATTACAAGCTAAAGCAACGCTTTTACAGCTGGATCTGCTTTCATGCCACATCCGGGGATGATTTTAATGGAGCGCCTGTGTCTACCGTGCACAGTCATCTCACGAAGCATGGTCCTGTGATCCAGTTCAGCGGGGTTTTAATGCTCCCTCTATAGCGTGCTTATTGTTGACAAAATTGGGACGGTCTGGACGCCAGAAACTTCTTTATAGCTCCTGTCCTGTAGTTGAATTGTGTTGAGAAACCGCTATGTGGGTTCTATGGTATCTCTGACCTCAAGATCGGTCTTTATTTCCCAACCTAAAGCGCTACTGATGAGGAAATACAGCGGTGATGACTATCTAGAAAGCTAGCCGTTAAAGTTATTGGAGTTCGGAATAAAAGCAAAGCTAAAATGCAAATAGGAAGAGACAGAGGTCATTAGGTTCATTACCCACTAAAGTTTTATGAGCTGCTGTCGTAAATGAGGCGTGCATCAAAATATGTTTAGTAGCACATGTAGCGCCCAACGGTCGTGGTTGTGAATGGGACAGCAGGCGTCACACATCACGGCATCACACATCACGGCGTCACACATCACGGCATCACACATCACGGCGTCACACATCACGGCATCACACATCACGGCGTCACACATCACGGCATCACACATCACGGCATCACACATCACGGCGTCACACATCACGGCGTCACACATCACGGCATCACACATCACGGCGTCACACATCACGGCATCACACATCACGGCATCACACATCACGGCATCACGCATTACGGCGTCACTTACAGGCGTCACACGAGCACGACTTTAGAGAAATTTTACGGTTTGAATTTTTTACTCATTTCACTGAAGTGACGACCACGGCTATTAGACTGGCCCTGGCACCACGTTGTCACCGACAGCAGAGTGAAGAAGGAACTGCCGCTCGGCAATGAACGTCAGACGACACTGACGGTACAAATTAAACTTCGGCAAAAATTAGGCAAGAATTGAAATATATGAAGTCTGTTTCTCACAAGAGGATCTTGGGAATTTTTTGGGTTGTTTAAAGTTAAATCTTTAATGAAGCACTTGGTGTATATTCTTTTCTGCTCGCAGACCATGTTTATTTTGTTTCAGCGTTATGAATAGTGCAGAACTAGTAATTTAGAAATTGGAACGTGACGGAGAATAATGGGATTTAAATTGAAGAAATTAACAATAAATTAACCCTTTACGCGAGGGATGCTTGAGAAAAATATTTCTAATAAATAATGATCCACAATTCACCGGAATACCGTTTGTTCTTATTTCAACCTACGGCCACTCTCTAATACCTACTGCCTTTCAGCTGTCATTGATTTTGGCAGAGGAGTCAAGATGCGACATGGCTTAGAGCGATGTCTTGTTCATTTTGCTCAACGACGTAATTTGTGATATTATCTAAGGTAATGAATTTGTTCGTTCCGCAGTAGAAATTCTTCCTACCTACACTAATTCAGCCTGTCTACTCTAGGAAGAAATGAATTATTTTAGCTCGCATAGGCAAACTTTCATGAGAACAATGAAGACAACTGCAAGACTGCGTACAGAAGATACGAGGGCGGGACGTTCTATTGTCTGACAAATGCCGCTCCATCAGCCAACATCGTATCTGATGTGGCCACAGCCAGGAGTTAATGGGCGCTCCACACAGATGTGAACGAGTCGCGTACTCGGAGGTATCAGAGATACGGCAAACGCAAAGAAAGTTACTAGTAACAGGGTGGGAGTCACTGGAGGCATTAGTGGGCGTGTGTAAAGATAGCAACAATCCAGCATGGTTGCGTGTGGGTGTAACTGGACGTCTATTGCAAAGCGTTCGTAAAAATATAAGGTAACCAGAAAATGTGCTCTACGTATAGTTGACTCTGCTGGAGCAATAGACGTCAGTGAAATAAAAAGCGTGTGTAAAAATATGAACATGGCGAATTATGAACAATAAAAGGAACGCTTAACGTTGATTTACATGTCGTATAGTGTCTACAGATCCCCAGTGTATATTGCTAGTGATGAACTCAATCATGCGCTCGTAGAATTGCAATAAATTATCACTCCTGTGCATGTTCGCACGTGCGATGCGAACTACACAACACGGAAAATACATACAATTTAGATCGATTCCACTAAACCGACCGGCAAATCGTGTAGCTTTAGAATTGTCAATGTGCATACTTCTTCAGAGAAATCACAAGTTGTTTCACGGTAAGGAAAATTTAAATGTTTACTAATTCTGGTAATTTTAAAATTTTACAGTGAATCCTCAACAGGCTCTACGTATAGGCACTGAAAAAATATGTATTGAAACAATTATGCACAAAAAATCATAGATATCATTCACGCAAAGACATTGAAAAAACACAAGTTTTTTCCCGGCAAGAAAATTCTCAATTTCTGCTGTCTCTCGTAATCTTAAAATTTTACAGTTAATCTTCAACAGGCTCTACACATAGACATCGACAAGCACTCGTGGGGTATCACATGTGGAACGATACCGTGATATCGTGGTGTTTGAATATGACGAGTGTGAGCTTTGATCAAGAGACAAGTGGCTTAGCGAATAAATTATTAAAATGATCCCCTCTCATCATAGCAATCGATATATGCATTTTTGTTTTAAACTACCTCACTCAATCATATGAGTCCTTCAGGTTGCTATCACTCTCTCATTCTTTCAAAGTATGAGCAAAATCGCTGAACTAACAAACGAGCAAATGTACCTTTTGTTTTCACATGAAAACAAAATAACTCTTTAATATCTTCGCCCACATTAAGACTAATTATCTTTCAACTTACGCCTCACGCATCCAAATCCCATGCTCGAGTTTTCCTCGAACACCACAGCGTTACTCTGCGTGTGACATGTTTCCCAATGCCAGAGCGCTCAAATGAGATGGCGCTTGGATAAACGAGAGAGCGTTTAGCCAGTCCAGTGCTCGTGCAGGAAAAATATAAGCTTTACCTCCACATTGAATAGAAAAGGCAAATACGTTAATTTCAGTTCAGGTGATGAAGAGGGACACATTTTCCTGCTCAAAAGATCCGAATAACGAGCTTTACCCCACTGCTGTGTCCTGTCTGACGTGTGTAGAGAGAGTATACTGTTTTGTAGAAAATTAAATGATGCGTTTGTATTGTATATTAACTTAGAAACGAAAGAGCGAAGATCATCGCATTGTACGGATTTTGGTCCGGTGTCATTTCCTTTTTGTTGAAGAAATATGGAAGATATTTAATAGTAAATGTCAATGAACACAATGTATCAGTTGGGATTTCGACGTCTGAAAAATGTTTTTTGAGAGTTTACGATGTCCACCATGGACTTTTCCAATACTTTTGCATTGCTGCAGGTAAACTTTGCCTCAACTTTAGTAGGTTTCTCATCTGAAGCCAACTTGTGATTTACCTCCTCGAATATATTGATAAAGTCGATTGTTTCAATCAGTCGCATTTCCTTATAGATATTAAGGAGATTCCAGCCGTTACACCTTGAATGGAGACAAGTTAATTCTTCTACAATAATCTTTCACCTGGATTCATTTCTGCATCTAACTTCCCGATCACGCATTGCGTTCAGGATTGCTGTGGTGGGCTTTGCAATCTCATTTTGGGTCCTAGAAGTTCGAGGGCGCTACCACTTCGAAAAAACTGTCGATGGTTTTAAGTTGTCGTAACCGATGATAAGTATGAAAAAACGTAAATTTTGGCGCTTTCAGTTATTTAAAAGTCTCTGATTTCATTTCACCTTCGTGATTTAGCTGAAAAAGAGCTGTACGTTTATCACTTATCACATTATATACATTAAACAGTCGTAAATTATCAAGATTAGTAGATAACGATTATACATAAACATTTATCAACCTATTCGAGGATAAGAAAGCAATTTCATTAAAATTAAAATTTATACAGGGTGGCGCATAAGTAATGCATCCTTTTAAAAAATTAATAATCAATAAACTGTGAATGGTATAACGATGGGGATAATTGCAAACGATAGAGGAACTCTTAAAGTTGATTTACATGTCGTATAGTGTCTACAGATCCCCAGTGTATATTGCGGTAATAAATTTTTAAAATTTACATTCAAAATGGTGCGCTACACGAAAGAACAACGAGTAAAAATTGTTGCACTCTACTTTTCATGTAATGGTTCAATTATTGCAGTGCAGAGAAGTTACAGGACTATTTTTAATGATGGAAGAAGTCGTGATAAAAATTGCATAAAAGCAATGGTCTCTAGATTCAAATAAACCGGATCAACAGTAGACAAACGGCGCTTTGGAAGGCCGCGAACCGTTAGAACTTACGTTTATGTTTGACCAACCATGGTAATCATTTAAAGGATATTATTTTCCATATTTCGTTATAAAATAAACTTTAAGAGTTCTTCTATTTTTTGCAATTATCCCCATCGTAATACCTTTCATAGTATATTTATTACTAATTTTTTAAAAGGGTGCGTCACTTATGCTCCAGCCTGTACAGAGTAAGTTTGACTACTTTTCCATCACATTGCGTGTTTTTTCTGTTCTTGATTCAAAGACCCTACAAAAAGATTTAAAAGGTGTACAATCAAAAAACGACACAAATATTTAAGAATTATACAGAGACGTTGAGTTGTGAGCATCTCGGCTCCTAAATAAGGAACTACAAATTTATTTTCGTTCAGGACAAAATTACCTTTACGGTTTCCAAGTGCCAGAAAATAAACTCTTCTAAAGGGTTCTCACACAACTGCCCTAAGTATCCTCGACAACAAGTTCGTTTTATTCTGGAGTTCGCTTTATGTCTATTTATGCACGACACAGAGCGGTCTAAATTGCGGCCCTAGCCTTCAAAGATATGTGCAAATGTGGCTTGGATCAAGCGGTAGCAAGTCAGAAGACAATACGTTTTGAGATTGAAAGGAAAATAACGTTGCGTAATTGAAATTCAATTTCGGATTTCTGGGAATTACCATTTGCACGAGGGAAAATGAGCTTACTTTTACAGGTATACATATTTAATAAACATGCAATTTTTTATTCCCTGCCATTAACATTTTTCATTTGAAAATAGAGTTACCAGCAGCATCAAAATTGACGCTGATCAATGTTTTTTCAGCTAGCTGACGCTCGCTGTAGCTGCCACTCAACCTTCAAATTACTGAAAAAATCTTATAAACAAGATAATAAGTAGATTCTAATCAAAGATAAATAAACACTGAAGTTAGTTGACATTTGAGTCACCTAGACACTATTATGTTAACTTTTTTGTATATGTATATTTTTGGTTTATTGAGACTTCCAAATACTGGACAGCATGGTATGTTTGTAGAATATAATACATTGCGCGACACCATTTTCGGCAGATTAGAAATAAGTTACAAGTTTCTCCGTAACTTCATTTCATTCACAGTATTGCGACATTCAGCCATTCGCCTAAACATAGACGAAAAACAAAGTGCTTGCAGTGAAACAATATCATTGTCATGAAAATATTCATAGGCTAACAGTAATCCCACTTTAGTGACCCAAGCTATGACAATTTGCTTCTACAAAATCTGACAGTATTTATCATGTTGATTCAAAGTTCAAATTTTTTTATATTCTTGCGTCATTTTGGGCAAACTATGGGGTGAATTTCCTTCAGACATCATCTAACAGTAGTTCAATTTAACTTAACCTAACTTGTATCTAACTAGTCGAAATATACCGAACATAACCTAACCTAACACAACCGTACCAAATTTATCCAGGACATCGTAAGAAATTTATGAAAAAATTTCAATTCAACGCAGATATTTTTGTGTACCTGCATAACAACTGACCAAAGTGAAAAATAAATTAAACAGATAATGAAATCTTCTTGTAAGGGGTCCGTTGAAAAAGTGACGTGAAATAAGGAAAGAGCTTATTTAACGTGGTCTTTTGAAACTGATTTTGTACAATTTTTGTTCTCAATAGTCTTATTTGCGAAATTAGGCTTATATGTATGCTCTGAAGTCTATCACCAATTTTGGCTTCAACCGTTTCTCCCTTCCCTTCCCACACTAAGAACATTTCTTTTGAAATAAATGAGAATGACTTTAAAAAAAAAACTAATTTTCTGTTTTCAACGGTACTAAATGAGTCATAGCCGTTTTGATACTACGAGATTTATTGTTATTTTCTAGAAGTGAGATGTATATTTTTATCAGATACGTGCGCAACATGGAATAAGGCTTGGGAGCTGATTGTCTCACTGGTTGCCTAACTCGAGCTCTTGTATGTAGCAGACCTCGATCGTTACTTCGCAGTCGCTCATATCTATTAACATTCATATAACTGCTGAATTTCGAAGTTAACTGTTATTTTTCACACTGTGATTTTTCACGTCAGTATTTTACCTACTTTCGGTAGGAATGCTTCACTATATCTGAACAGGTTGGTTGCGCATTGGGACATATGTGTGCCACTAGGTAAATTTTTCATTGACCTATCGGCATAAATGAACAGTATTTCAATTATTTCAACACATCGATTGGAAGCGATTTTTGTACATGAGGTAAAATGTCATCGTGCTATTACATTTTCCACATTTATTTGAAAGATGCAAGTTTTTGAACCGTAAAGTCGTCTTTTAAACGCTTCTACTAACACCCTAGCTTAAATAACCGTAACAACCGCGCTAACGCAGTCAACGTATTAAATGTTTTAGCGAGCTGTTTTCACGTGACAAATATTTTGAACCAATACGTTTCAGGATTTATGATGATACAGCAGAGTTTAAATGAAGCGAAAGCTAAGCACTTTTACGGGCTAATCTCGAAGAAACAGTTAATGTGCGTTAGGGTGATGGAAGAAGTGAATGTATCTCTATCAAAAGAAACTGTTTGCGAAGGCTAATCTTTTCCTCGCTATTTATTCCACCAACGCAGATAAACCTATCCCGCAATCGTGACTCTTTGAATCTGTTCGATTCCGACCTTATCTGATTTAGATGCATTTCCAGATGTGTTTGCATTTGCATTCAAGATTTTTTTGCTGTCGAGATGGCACGAGCGGAGGACGTGGGTGGTCGCTGCAACGCTCGTCCAGCTCAGATCTTCAGGCGAGAGAAGGGCAGCGGATGAAATGCTCCACGAGAACGGGAAGTAATTAAAAGAAGAAGAAAAGCAAGCCTTAGGAAAGAAAGAAAGTAAGTTAGAATTGAATACATCTGCGAGAGAAGGGCAGGAAATGAAATGCTCTACGAGAGCGGCAGGTAATTAAATGGAGATGAAAGGCAAGTTTTATGAAGGAAAGGTGATTGGAATTTGACATATTTTCAAATCACAATCGTCTGAGACTCTTAATAACTGTACGCAAGTTCACTAGTCCGCTTGCCATGAGTTACCGCTTTTTAATCTTTGAATCTCTTCATGGTTCATTGAAGTCTCCATCGAAATACTCTTCATCACATTAGTCCTGAATAATTTTTTTTTTAAATCAGGATGAACTAAGTTATATCTCTTGTAGCTCCTTGAACAATGCAGTGCGTACTGAATTTAGATGCTGTAGTTGCTTCCCATGATAATTAACATCGGAAAGTAACTTTTTTCTTACACAAGGAATCATTAACTGAAAAATTTGACCACTTTTATTCCAAGCTAATATCCTGTCGGATAGAAAATTTCATCTCCATTCTGCACAACAAGCGCAAGAAGGAAATAAACTTTGAAAGAAGGTGCAACAGTCCTGAACAAATTATGTTGTAGGGATACTCTGGCTTTTTTCTCAACGCTTTCAAGAGCAACCTTTCTCAGGAAGTCCATTTCGTACGAAGAAATTTTTTTTCCACCTCGACTGCCTCGAGACGAGCTAAGTCAGCGCTAGAATTCTAAGCATCACAGCACGAAAAAAATATCCGACGTTGGAGCACGAACCTACGAGTTTTGGTGCAACTGAAGCCGCGCGATCTATCGTCAACGTAGGCGTCAAGTCGCCGGGAGAATAAAATTCACTAACCTGAAGCTACTTATCGTATTGACGAGACTTGGGGGTTCTTTTTTAATATTTTTATTTGCAGGCCATTTCGCTTCTCCTGAAGTCAGGATTTTCATTCATATGCTTAATTTGATCATCTGTTATTTGTTCCCTGTTTTTACCCTTTCCAAATTGTTCAATACAAACTTCTGCCTATCATATTTGGCCTTCTAAAATACCTCAAATGTGCTTTGTTGCTTGCGCTGCGTAATCAATATTTTCGTTTGAATTTGCAGGTCGTCGTTTATGAGACGAGTTTTACAGAAGGCGAGCTTTCATAACTTGTTATTTCCATCCATCCTAAGGTTAAACTTTTACGTTATAAAAGATATACTCGACATTTCATTTTTTTGGTATGAAAGTAGGTCGATCACCCTCTTGAGTCTAAAGTTTTTGCTATTTGACAGCTAAATCGATGATGAGTATAACCAGAAAAACGAGTTTCAGGTACCAATTGTCTATTTATGAGTTCATGGTTCAAAATTCTCGCATTGTGTCGTTAATTTTACGATGTGTAAAAAAGCAGGCATAGTTGTTTTGAGGCTCCTGGTGAAACGAAGCTATTTTCGAGTTCTTGAGAATGCTGAAAAATTACATCAGTTGTAATTTTTGCTAATTATTAAGCGGGAAAGTGAATGGATTTCGATCTGTATACCACAAAGATTAAAGATTTATTTCCCTATGCAATACGGGGCTAAAAAATTTTTTAGAACTGTTACAATGAACAGGATGATGTACAGTGCCTGGACACGAGTGTCTGCACAACTATGTGTGATATTATTTAAAAATTTTGAGCTCTAGCTTGGAATGATCAGTACCGGCAATTCGGTGAACAAACATATATTTATAAAAATATTTCAATAGAACGGTTGAAAATTCATTGAACTACAGAAAACTTACTAAGCGAAGAAATGCATAAAACGGAATGATCAATTAAAAGCTAAAAACAAGTCTTGCGTATTTAGTAGAGTGATTTATTTGCATTAACTACATAAAGACGGTAATTGCAACTGAAAACTAACTTTCGACACTCCGCTTGTGGTATCCTGTTCCATTTTTGGATGCAGATGATCCTCGCATCATCAAGGTTTTCGAACTCCTTTCATACACATCAGTTTCGAATGTTTGCAAGTTTTCAATGGGATTGAGGTCAGGTTGTTAGCTTGGCCACGAAAAGGACATATTTTCCTATTTGCATACCCTTTTTTGTTAATCTCGCTGTTTGTTAGGGGTTATTATCTCGCTCGAAGGTCAATTTGCGCCCGCCGTAGAATTTTCTTGCACACAGAAGCATTTTTCGCTTCAGCATCCGCCTCTACACACTACCATCCATTTTCCCGCAATGATATAGAGTTCTGCAATACCATGGACAGTAAAACGGCCCTACACCAGGATTCTGCCTCCTTCATGCTTGACGGTAGAGATGGGGTTCTTGGGTTCATAGGTAGTTTCTGGTATCTTCCAAACAAGGCTAGCTTCGTTACTGCCGAAAGTTTATTTTTGCTTTCATCGGACCTTACAACCCGTACCTAAAACTCGATGCCTTTGCCAAGATAGTTTCTTGCAAACGTCAAATGATTCTTCTCATGTTTTGCTGCGAGGATTGAGCGAGGAGTGAACGCATGTATACCACTTTTATGTAGTACTCCAGCAAACTTTTTTCGACTGACGTGAACTTCTTGTAACTCCTGTTCTTTTTGCATGTACGCACGGGTTGTCATGACTCATTCGTCACCTTACGCAGCCCACAGGCGTCGAGAGTGGCATTTGATCTTGCGAGCACCCCTTAATCATGGCGGATTGGACTATGCAACAATTGAGTGTAGAACCATAAGAAGTTCAGCTATTTGCTTGTGAGTTAAACTTTCAATAGAACATTTGGTTATTTGCTTACGGATAGTTGCCGAAATTTTTTATTTTCTGCATTGTATTCACTGAGCATCCATTTTCACAAAATTTGGAAAGGTAATGATTGTGGCGGTCGTAGGTTTCACATACAGTGCTTTTGGAAGTTTCTGAAAGTTATCTACTAGAAAAATGTTTTCTAAAAATGATGCTGAAATTGTGCAATAAAGAAGAATGATTTAATATGACAGTGATATCGGCCTATTATTTTTACATAAACATACTTTCGTTAAGTTTATTTTATTTGTTTTCGATGAAATTTGTTCTGCTCGGTTTTAGTATTCCACTTAAGATATGTTCAGGCACTGTAAAACTGTTTGTATACCTTAGAAGTTCAGTGGTTTCTATGGCATCTGCGGAAATGTTGTTCTAACAGCTAACTTGATGAAAATTGTTGTTTGGACCTAATGCAACGGACAGGTTGAAACATGGATACTTGTGGGTCTGAAAAAGTTGAGTGACGTCGAGAGGATGATATGGAAATCATTTTCTGACATCAGATTACTTGGAGTTTGCTTGAGGTTTCCGTTGGCACAGAACTTTATGGGAATGAAAAAGCACGACAGTCGGCTAGGCAGCGTCAGAAGAATTGATGACTGGAGCACGGTTGACGGGCCAGTGTACGAAGCGTGAATTACGATGTTCATCTGATAAGCCCACACCGACGACCGTGGATGAGAGATGTTGACAAATCAGGTTTTTTGGTCCCAGGCAAGATTCAAGAACGATGAGATGCCTCTCACCTTTGTCAGCTGGGGCGCAAAAAACGGTGCGGGGCTGTAAGTGAACCGAGCTAATACTGCACTGCCTCTTTTTGCTCAACTGATGAAGAGTTTGCTTAAGATTCAGGGTTCCATACTAACAGACGCCTGTCTTGCTGGCCTGAACTGGCATGCCTGACAGGCCTGCCTGACCTGATTGACATGGACATGCAGACCGGCATGTGATGAACGTTTTACCTACGAAGTTTCTGGTCATGAATTCATGTCTATCAGCTATATTTGACAAAAGAACATGTCATGAGTGCATATCGGGAGTATTTTTTCAATTTATATGTCATGCGATTCAGTACAAGTGAATCTTGATACATGCCACTTTATCTCATGAGAAGTCCCACTTATAAAAATGAAAACTGCTTTGTTGTTCCTAATTCTTCATAACTTGAATCAAGCAACGTATAGCAAATAACCGAGGCTACATTTTATTAGGATAAGGAGGTAGCATAACTTAATGTAAAATTCGAGTTTCTACAGTACATTTTTATTGCACCAGAAAGGTATTCCTTTCAGGAGTGCCAGTGTGGAATACATATATGCAGCTCTAAATTTTAGATACTTTTTTTAAGAAAGAGAGGTGACGTTGCACCGCACGACTAGGGCACTGTCTCAGGATTTAAAGAAAGCGCAAGATACTAGCTATTTGCGGTGCTTGCATGCGGTGGTTTTTTCGAAGAGCAACGAGCAATTCGAAGCCATTATAGTCTTGTAAATAATACTAAACTTGCGGAGCACAAGCAATGGTCACTGGGGAATTTAAATGATTTATCTGCATTGCTCATGCTCAAGTTAGCATCACGTCTCTTGATAATTTCCTGGTGATGCCGTCACAGAGCAGGGTTGATCTTGACAAAATTAATATTACCAAATTTCTCATTTTGAGCTTGAAATTTGTTTTGGAAAGCTTTAAGCGGCTGGTAGCTCTGTAGAGTTTTCAGTTTCTCAGTGATCTTAAAAAAAGGAACTATTACTTGAAATAATAAAATTTGGAAATATCGGCCAGAAATAAGGCTAATATTAAATGCCTAAGCCACTGCAATGCCTTCTACATCTTAAGGCCTGCTCCTAGACCCAGTACACAGTCATGACGTCACACTTCTGGTCATAACAAACGCGTCATATTTAAAAGAAAATCCAATAGGAATAATTCGGTTGCTCCAAATATTTTTGAATAGAACTTTTTTTATGTACTGTGTGTGTGTGTTCTGGGAAATTTAGTTGGTGCTGCACGAGATTTTTGAATATGGGTCCTAAAAGAATTTTAAAAATGCCCTTCATATCGCATTAATTTTAAAAAAATATAGCATGTATACAGTCTTGGAAGATAGAAGTTTCATTTTGCTTATTTTTAACGGAAAAAATATAGCATTTATACAGTATCGAAAGATATAAGTTTTATTTGGCTTATTTTTAATGAAAAACTACAGTATTTATACAGTCTTGAAAGATAGAAGTTTTATTTTGCTTATTTTTTATGAAAAAATATAGCATTTATACAGTATCGAAAGATAGAAGTTTTATTTTGATTGTTCTTATTGAAAAAAGTACAGCATTTATACAGTCTTGAAAGATAGAAGTTTTATTTTTAATGAAATGTTTTCCAGCTGCCTCCCCCCTGAGTGCAGACCAGAATCAACACGATTACGCAGGTTGTTCACCACGGCAGGTGTGAGGCCTGGTCCAATTAGCTGGATCACAACCTCGGCGGTGGCCATGAATTGGTGTAAGTTTATAGGCTTTATACTTCCAATAGGTCGATTCGAAGGGAATCTCACGCGTATGATAAAAAGGAGAACCAAAGTAAAAATATACATTTTAATTGATTTATATTTAGGTTTGCCATAACAATACATAAATTAAAATGTATATTTTCACGTTCGTTCTCCTCTATAGGCTTTTCACAATAGCCTTTTTTCTGAGAGTTTACTGTGGAAAGTCAACCAATCTACCTCTGCTCAATGCATCTGTCGAGGTAGAAATCCTATGAATTGGACAACATCTCACCAGCGCCTGATAATCGTTGCGATTCTGGTCTGCACTCAAAGGGGGCGCAAGAAGAATATGGCATACGAAAAGTAATAAAAATAAATCATGTATTTTTTTGGATTGCATAAATGCTTTGGTTTTTGAAACCTATCCGATATTGAAGGAGTTATCAAAAATTATTTTAGCCCCATGCTTGAATATCATTCTGTGTAATCATATCTTAATGTACGTTTTTTAGCTAATTTATTCACTAGATTGACCAGTGTCCTTTGTAAGATGACGAGGGCAACATGTGTACGGAGTGTGGAGACGAGGACCTTTGTATGATGACGAGGGCAACATGTGTACGGAGTGTGGAGACGCAAGTGTACCAACACTTCACGTGAGGTAGTTTTGAATTGAAAAAAATTATTTCAAATTCATTACAGTCGGCACAGAAATGTCACACTTGGGAACTATGCGTTTTACTAAATGAAGTAGTTTACATTATCATGCGTTTTTTTTGCACAGGTTTGACAGGACTGAAAAATTCACACAGAACTCTAGTTATACGTTTTCTCTATAAAATGTGATTGGACTACCTCTCTGAACACTCGTGCTTAATAAACTTTTTACTTAAACGACACTAGTTGAGATTCCGCACTTGTACAGGGTGGGCCAGAAGTAACTGACCCTCTTAACTTGCTAGCTGTGTAAATAGAATACAGAAATGAAGAAAAAAAATATTCTTTCAAGTAAAATAAAGTTTTCCTTAATAAAAATGAAACAGCAAGACAAGCTACTTGAATTATTGAAGGTATATATTCGAATAAAACCTAATTTCAAACGTTTCGGCCACAGGCCATCATCAGTGATTAGAATTCTGAAAAGTACAAAGTAAAAAGTAAGAATAGACAAAATGACAAATCAAATCTAAGAATGACCATTCTAAAAACAAGCTATAAAATTGCGTTAATTGTGATTATCTATTTACAATGGCTAAAGGAAAAGAACTCAGAGTGTTATTTAAAGCCGGCCTAAGTTTAAAAATGTACAAGGACTCTAAAATGCGCATATCTGTATGTAACTGGGGTTTTGCTAAGATTGAAAATTGATTAATGGAAATTGCACTATCGCACTCGTCCGAATGCTCTCGAACGGCGGAAAATGGGGGTTTTGACAAAATTGAGCCTGTTCTAAACATAAAATTTACCATGGAAATAGAACAAGATCAAAAACTTTCATTTTTAGACTGCCTAATTCATAAATCAAATAAATTTGAGTGCACCGTTTATAGAAAAAAGAGTTTTTCAGGACTAGGCTTAAGTTTTTACAGCTTTTGTCCGTGGTCTTTTAAAATCAATAGTGTCAGAACGTTGATATCCCGCGCTTTTAATATATGTACTAATTTCGCTTTCTTACATCAAGAATTTGATTTTTTGAGATCTTTTTTCAAAAACAATGGCTACTCCGTAAGTTGTATAGATTCAAAAATACGTTTATTCCTCGATAGATTCTATGACAACGGATCTGAAGTTGGCAACATCGACCCCGCCCATCGGACTGCATATGTATCGCTTCCTTACTTTGGTGCGCAGTCAGAGAAGTTAAAGAAAGAATTGGCTGGTGTGTTTTCGAAATATTTTTCTGATGTGAATTTTAAAATAATACTGGTAAACAATTTTAGAATATCGTGGTTTTTTAATTATAAAGATAAGCTTCCTGCCGGAATGCAAGCTACTCTTGTTTATAAGTTTAGTTGTGCACGCTGTGCATCAGAGTACGTTGGATGCACATCCCGTAGTCTTCGCACTCGAGTCAGCGAGCATTCTGGTAGGAGCTTTAGAACAGGCTCAATTTTGTCAAAACCCCCATTTTCCGCCGTTCGAGAGCATTCGGACGAGTGCGATAGTGCAATTTCCATTAATCAATTTTCAATCTTAGCAAAACCCCAGTTACATACAGATATGCGCATTTTAGAGTCCTTGTACATTTTTAAACTTAGGCCGGCTTTAAATAACACTCTGAGTTCTTTTCCTTTAGCCATTGTAAATAGATAATCACAATTAACGCAATTTTATAGCTTGTTTTTAGAATGGTCATTCTTAGATTTGATTTGTCATTTTGTCTATTCTTACTTTTTACTTTGTACTTTTCAGAATTCTAATCACTGATGATGGCCTGTGGCCGAAACGTTTGAAATTAGGTTTTATTCGAATATATACCTTAAATGATTCAAGTAGCTTGTCTTGCTCTTTCATTTTTATTACGATTGCTACGGCTCCCTGATGACTTTTAAAGTTTTCCTTTTATTAGCAAATTAAAAAGGTCAGTTACTCCAGGCCCGCCCTTTATAAGCCGAAGTTTGTTTCTGTACTGCACTGCCTGAATTTGCCATACAACTAGCCGAAGAAGAAAGACACTTAAGTGTGAGATCCAATGACATAAAAACAACTCATCTGATATCGAACACTATTTTCTTCATCAATATTTTGTAAGGCACGGTAACTTCACTGAGGAATGAACTCGCAGTAATAAACGCACTCACAATTTTGTCCTTGGAAAATTATTATTCGATGACGCAACACGATAGAAGGAAAACAGTCTCAATTTATCAGAAAATAGTACCTAATGGATATGGATATTAACAGAAGAAAACAGGTATTATTAATTTTTAAAAACCTACATGTGTATTTAGTTTGAAGCAGACATTTCACTAAATACATACTCTGCATCATAGCATCGGATGATTTCAACGACTATTAGTGGAATGCGCGGCGGCATTTGTGGCTGCTTTGATACATGCCATTTGTTTATATTTTTCAGAACCAAATCAAAAAATGTGCACGAAAAACTGTGAGCATGAATGCAGTCAATGCAATGATAACACGTCAGGAGGCAGTCATAACTTTACACAGTTAGGTTTCTATGCAACTCATTTGAAATAAAACAACCGGACGAGGCGCTCGGTTATCAGAAACAAATTAAATATTTGAAAGTTATTCAGATTTAACGATTTATGTGCGTCAACAAAAATGTATCCATGATACACCGAATATTCTCCAATATTCTTATATAACGATACATAATTCAACTGATACTTTCTTTTCGGACCGTCCCTGTCCAATCACACTCTGTAATCTGAATCCCTGTAGACTAACTAGGAACTGCACATATTATTTGTTGTTGAAATGACTCAATTTCATTCGACAGTTATCGTGACACCAAACTATATAGAGCAGTCGAACGAAGAAAGGAAACGCATTCGTGCAGTTAATTTAACAAATGATTTTCAGGCATACAACAAACAGGCTTAACTCGAAACTAACGCATCTTCTATAAAGAAGCAAGTTCAACAGCTCTAAATACTCTTTGTAGCCTAAGAGTTGAGCAAGTAGGGACTTATTCCGCTGAGGCTCTGCCCATTATGGGAAGTTCAAGCTTCTTTCCACAGACAGACGAAGGGTACGAGCTGCGGCTGCAACAATGGAGGCCGATCTCTTTTGCCTTGCTTAATTTGAGAGCAAACACGGGAGGAGAGAAGAGCTGGGTGACTCGTGGGTGTAGCATGGGTCGTGTTGTGCCAGCACTCGGTCTGTCCTGAAGTGTCTTGCTATACGTATGAAGTTGTGATGGACTGCATGGAACACTTGCATTGTACTGAATAATTTGTGCTGTACTGAAGCTCTCGTGTCGTACTGGAACAGTCGTGCTGTACTGAAGCTGTCGTGTCGTACTGGAACAGTCGTGCTGTACTGAAGCAGTCGTGCTGTCCTGAAACAGTCGTGCTGTACTGAAGCAGTCGTGCTGTACTGAAACAGTCGTGTTGTACTGAAGCAGTCGTGCTGTACTGGAACAGTCGTGCTGTACTGAAGCTGTCGTGTCGTACTGGAACAGTCGTGCTGTACTGAAGCAGTCGTGCTGTCCTGAAACAGTCGTGCTGTTCTGAAGCAGTCGTGCTGTACTGAAACAGTCGTGTTGTACTGAAGCAGTCGTGCTGTACTGAAACAGTCGTGCTGTACTGAAGCTGTCGTGCTGTACTGGAACAGTCGTGCTGTACTGGAGCAGTCGTGCTGTACTGAAACAGTCGTGCTGTACTGAAGCAGTCGTGCTGTACTGAAACAGTCGTGTTGTACTGAAGCAGTCGTGCTGTACTGAAACAGTCGTGCTGTACTGAAGCTGTCGTGCTGTACTGGAACAGTCGTGCTGTACTGAAGCAGTCGTGCTGTACTGGAGCAGTCGTGCTGTACTGAAGCAGTCGTGTTGTACTGAAGCTGCCTTGCTGTACTGAAACGCTCATGCTGCACTGAAGATGTCATGTTTTACTTATAAAGTTGTGAGGGTCATGGAGTGGTAAATTAGGCTTTCTGTTCAGGCTCTTACGTGAATGGAAAGCAAACATTCTGGCTCCGCCGAGACTTTCTGTGGGTTTTAGAAAAACCTCAACAAGGACCAACTGTGAAGTGACATTAAAGCTCTCGTGTAACTGGGAAACCTCTGAAAAGAGAACTCGTTTTTAATTACCTTCCTAGGGCTGCACAAAAAGTTTTCCAGGCTTCTTTACCTTCACTTTCAGAAGATACTTTCCCTGGGCATGATAGTGCTTCTTCATACTCCTAAAGAACAAACCTTTAGCCTACGAACAGGCATGTCGGTCATTTTGTTGATTTGCATGATGAGCTATTACAGTTTTTCTGAACTTTGATGCGCTCATAAAAATGAAATTATCAAAATTTTTACCGCCAGCGTAGGAAACGTTGCAGCGATTTAAATGACAGATCACGTATTCATTGGGTCTGACTCCCAATTTTCTTATTTTAAAGGCTTATTGCTTACTTTAAAGGCTTTTGTGTAGACATAAGCACCCATTTTATTACGTATTACAGGCACAAACGCGTCCAACTGACCCTCAGAATGTTTCGTTTTTTCTGATTGCTCATCAATTTTCATTTTCAGTACTTCTACACTTTCTGTCTTCTGTGTGTTTCTGCTTGATATTTATAAACATTGAGACTGTAATCTAAAGAGCTAGGCTGAAAATTACTGTTTTTCTGTGACACGATGTAACAATCAGGGTTACCAGATTGGCTTTTTTGTCTTAATTAAAAAGTCAAAAAGTCTTATGTTTTTATCAAATTTCTACAGAAAAATAGCCAAGCTTAAGTTTTTCGGTAGGAAAAATCCAGCAGTTTTAGCTTTGACGAGGTCGTGGCAGAGAAGCTGGTAGTTTTTTATTTCGAAGACGAGTTTTTGATCGGCTACCCACTTTGTTGAGAAGAGAATGCATGGGAATTGCATGCCGCTATGTTGGTGTCCGCGTTGATGGGGGAAACGATGGATTTTGAAATTGAAAAAAAAGACCTCATTTAATTCTAACTGGATCTTTTCCTTAATTCAAAGTTCATATGAGTATTGTGGATAACTGTAAGTAAAATTGAAAAGGTCCTTGTGAGCCAAACCAACCAAACAGTGAGGTTTTTCTTCCGTCTTGGAACTTGACTGAATGGAGTTATTTTTTCCTTACTTGAAAATTTGAGATAGACATGAAATATTTTGCCATCACGATTAAACGTCGATAAACAGGAAAAACAATAATTTCCATTTATCGATAATACCAGTCATCCCATTTCTAACCGTATTTAAACACAGCAAATAATAGGACATCTCTTTTACATTAAAAATGAGACATTTGTTTTACATGAAAAATGATGCTTTTTGTATCAGCCCTCTCTCATGATCAAAAACTTCGTATTCAATACGGCGGGAGATATTGGCGGAGCACATATCCTACGGAGGCAGGCACCTCACCGCCCGTGACGCCGGCGGCATCACCAGCATAGCAGCCTGATGACGCCTCTTGTGAACGATGACCACTAAAATGACCACTAAAAATGGCTTCCTGGAATTGGGCGCCGCAGGCACTGAGATGCTGTTGACGACAGTCTCCTGTCTTCGTGCTGGCGACAGTCATCTGTCTAGGTACTGACGACGGTCATCTTTACAGGTGTTAACGACAATTATCGGTCTTCGTACTCACGACAGTCATCATGGGTGCTGACCACAGTCATTGGTCTAGGAGCTGCGGTCAGTCTTCTTCAAGTATAGGAAGTAATGGTCATCTGCGTACGATCTGACTTCTGTCATATGTCCAATTATTGATGGCATTCCAAGTTTCGCCTAGTTTTGGCTATGTCATCCATGCAGGTGCGCGAAATGATCGTTAGCATGAATGCCATGAACAATCACCAGCTTAAGAGGTTGGGAGAATCGTCTATAGTCAGGAGCAAACGACCGTTTGGTCACTGCGATTAAAGTCATCTGTCTATGTACTGGCTACAGTTGACTTTAAATCGATGCTGATCATTGACTGTCAATACAAAAGGGGCTGTAATTGTAATCTGCCTTCGAGTTGGTGACAGTTATTTACTGCCAATGATCTGGCATTGTTTTTTCCGGGCTCTTGCTTGCCTCAGTGCCGGTCACAGCTATCAGTTACCCAGTCTGTTTTGACTCAGAGCAAAGAGCATCAGTTGCATGTCAACAAATACGTGGCGGGGGCTGAAGTGTGAAAGTTAGCCGTCATCGTGCGTCAAGGATGTCATCAAGTCGCAGAAGATAGCCCGCTGTAGTGAATATTTGATACTTGAAGGTGGAGACAAGTCTTGAGATGCTCGCAGTCTCTGATGCCTGTAAAAGTGGTGTATACAAATGGCTATCATCTCGCAGGCGGCAAACAACTGTCAACACAGAGCATATCAACTGCTAAAAGGCCACGAGAAAATAACAAGATTTATTGGAAATCAGATTAGAAGTAGAAACGGGTATAGGCTATCATCAAGCTGGCTCCATCCCGCTGTCAATATTGATGATCGCGAACGTCAGAAAATCGTGCGAACATGTGACGGTCTCCTGAAACTTAATTCGAATCGAAACCTGTTTTAAAATAAGACAACCGCTAAGACGTTTGTTATTTTTTAACATAAGGTTAAGTGATGCAGTGCTGGTGTTACATCAATGACACCATACCCCACACGCCCGGCTCTTCTGGCTTCTGGTGGACGTTCATTTTTACACGTCAGTTTGATGAACATGATCACGAGCTGGAATCTTTTGCGGATTTGGATCTCTGAAAATAATTGCTGTTACGTGAGTCGAAAATCGAGTTCGATTTGATGCTAATTAATTTATAAAAAAGTTATCCTAACTTTTACAAAAATCAGGGAAGGTAATTTATTTCAAAAAATTGAGTTGCCCTTAATATATTTTCGAACGTTTGGCTTTGCAAACATAGCTTGTGATTTGCAGAAGAGATGAATCGTCTTCGTGCACAAACATAATGCGTTAATCCTAGAAGCGTTCTTAGTCTATAGAATTAATCATCGAAGCGGTACCTTTTTTGAACGGTAGCAGGAACGATAAAGAATTTGTTTAAAGAAAACTAGCAATTACATTGAACCTATAACAAGTATAGAAATTTTTATCGACAGAGGTGAAAAGTGACAAAACGAAAGCAGTTAAAGAAGAAGTTTTTCCTTTTTTAAAAGGTGCTTACAATTTTTTCCCTATTGTCCGCAGAATGCTTGTTGAAAAAAGTCCTTAGCCTCCCCGAAAACTCGCTGCAATGTCACAGCAGAGCGAGCTGAACTTATTCTATCAAAAAACACCATTTACTTTTTTATGCTCAAGCACCCAGTTCATGCAGCACCCATTTAAACCATCGTACGAACTCTATATATTCTTAAATGAATGCACACTTCCAACCCTGATCTGAAGTCATGATAACCAACACCAAGAGCGTCTGCAAACGCCGCTGAAGGCATGCGCATGAGTTCCAGGGACAGGATGCCGTCACGAAGCGTCTCGAGGCATGGATGTGCAGCATAGCTGACGTCTGGAAGTGGAGTAAGGTCTTTAGCTACATTCTCCTCCGTTGCATTATTCATGTGATAAGGCGTGATCCCTGCTCATGATATGCAGCTCTCATGCTTAGCAGGCCTAATCTTGGAGAAGGTGGAGCGCTTCGCCCACCATGAAAAAAGGTGCTTTGACTTGCGTGACTGAGCAGGAAGTCTCGAGGCTGAAAGCTGTTATTCACAGGAACGTTTGAACGTAACTGCTATGACTGAGGTATCAGAGACAATTGGCACTTAGCATATTTTGATGCATTTCAAGCCTATCATATAAATTAGAGCACGAACCAGCTCATCCAGAATTTATGAATAGGACTTCTCATCAGTACTTAATGTGAGTAGTTCCACTTTTAAGCATTAACCACTCTATCTGTTAGCCCCACTTTATGACATAATTTAGGAAAATAATCTTACATTATTTTATTAGCACATTGAATGCACTTGACGGAGAAAATATCCTCAAAATAACAGCAAGAATAAAATCAAAATACCGTGATATTAAAAGGCAGGGCATCAATGCTTGAGTAGCGAATACAAATGAAATAAACCACTCTGTTTCAAAATACTAGCGCGTATTAGTCATCACCCACTTAAGAATGTAAAAAATAAATAGTTAGATGATTCTTGAAAAGGTTCTTGATGCAATGTAGGAAAAATATAATTTTTAATCCTATTTGCTTGTGCGTTTGAATTTGACTTCGTAATTCTTGTTTCCGCATGGCCATGGTATAATTCAGTACGGTTATGTTGAGCGCTTATAGTGTGTTCTAATATAATGGAGTCTCATTATATTCATGAAGCTATGTATAATATGCTAATTTATCACGAAATTGAGAGGACTTTTTAAAGTTTGCTCAACTTTGCTCAAAATTATTTCTGAATTTTATTATACTGAATTAGATTTAAAGGCAGGAATCAACAATTTTGAATAATATTATATGATGGGAGAGTGAGTTTTCACTTTCATTAATTCAGGCACATAATTTTTGTTAGCTATTCCTTTTTTTGTATGTCTGAGGCCTTGTGATGTTCTGGAAATTGAACAAAATAATTGCGCTCAACTGTCTCTTTTCTTCAAAACTTCACTTCAACTCTGACACTGATGAGACAATGACGGTCTTATTAAGTAAATTTCATAGAGAACAAATCCGCAGCAGCTGCTCATTTTTGAAAGCGAGCTGTTTCCACCTAAAAAAATGGAAGCAGGCTTAAATGCTGTTGGATAGCTCCATTTTTAGCGCAACAGTTCCGTAAGAATACTGCCTCAAAGTTCCACTTAAAGCGATTATTAACGTCACTCATCGTCAGGGAGTGGCTAAAAATATAAATTACACGCAGCCTTGTTCATACGCTCAAGCGAAGCATTCACCAGTGAGTAAGATGAAGATGAGAAACTGAAAGAAACTCATACATTGCATTTGAGGCAGCCAAGGTTTGAGGCTCTGATTAAAATATATTCAAGAGTCAGATAATCTCCTGGACGCTGCGGGCAAATGTTATTGAAGTTAGTGTTCAAAATATGATTTTCAAAATCTGGTGCAGAGTGTCTTTCATCAGTGCTGGAAAGTACGGTCGGGGCTTCATGAAATGTTCATCTGCTTGGCAGCGGTCTTTAACATTTAAAGCTATGTTGAAAACGTGAAGGAATTTCCTTTTGCAAATTGTCATTATGGATCAGGCTTTGATTCATTTTCCACGTGAAGACTATTTAGAAAACAACTTATTTCCTTTCCGAAGAAAAGTAGCTGATGCATTTTCTGTGTAAACCCTTATTGGAAGCTGACTTCCAAACTCTCTGATTTCCAATCACAATACGTACCTAGCAAACAAACCCTTTACTTGCCAATAGACGAGTACTTTTGCTGTGATTTCATTCGATGTTGCATAAATAAAAAGATATTAGTATGCATAGTTGGAACTTATTGACAGTTTAGCGTTCTTAAACGGAAATGAAAAAATGAAAACGATATCAATTTGAATATCTTGTATCTTATTACGATGATTTACATTAGCACTCAAACGCTTAACTTCGAATAGAAATTCTTTCATAGTAATGAGAACTTGGTTTAGAGCATCTTAAGATGATTTTTCAGGAGTAATTATGTTTTCATGTTATGTTGTAAGCTTTCGTATACAAAATCTGATCAAATTTTTCACCAACGTATTGTATCAAAATAATTCGAAATGAGTTGTGTTGTAAATTCGATGAATATCACTCTCTGAAACATAAATTAGGTCAATAAGAAATAACTTAAACAAACTACAAAATGACATAACATAACGTTTTAAATCTTGGAAGTGAAAGCATCGATCAAGTGCCCGGAAAGCTATTTTTCATGCATACTGTAATGAATAAAACCGACTACGTCGAACTTGAAAAAATCAGTGAAACCCCACTGGAAAATTTCGGCGATTTACTCTAAGAAGGAAGTTGGAGCAGAAATTCGGTCTCTGTGCATGAAGCTCATGCACTCACTAGAAGTGGGACTCTGATCGCTCTTGCTTTTATGAGAAGGCAAGCATCTTTTGAGCGATAAACATCAGCGGCAACACTCGTCATGACTCGCACAAATGTGCCTCTCAAAAAGACCCTCTGGTGTCCATAATAACTGATGAAGTGCAGTCCTTATCTCCGCAGCTCCCGCGACCCGTAGACGAGCGGAGCGGCTTTGCGTCCTGGGCCGAGCGTTCCTCAGAAAAGGCCTCGTCTGCGGCAGCCTAGACAGCTTATAATTAGAAATCGGTGATGAATGCCACTATTAAAGCAGATTTTTTGGCTATTGGCCTCGAGGTGCAAAGTTTGGATACCGAAAGCGGGTTTCAAGAACGCTTTTGCTGATGCTGGGTGATGTCCATTGATCGATGGTGGGATTAACGGGTCCCTTTCGGCGTCTGGCTCACTACTCTTCGTCATGCATGCAGAAAACAACGTTACAATAGACCTAACAATTGATAGAGCAGGCTTTTACAAGTTCATTTCCATTGATTCAGACCCCTTGAATGCTCCCAAACGACTTGCTGACAGAATGATTTGTGTGCCTAACAAAGAAATGAAGAAAAGTTCCACAGCATAGAAAGCAAAAGTCGAGCGATCGTGTTGCAAGTCGAGGATGGGATCATGGGTGCTTTGTTTGGTCTCTCTTAATTAATTGCTCCTTGAAGGATCGTTTGAGCAAGAATAAAACGGGGCCTCGTGGAGACAAAAGAGCAGCGATGGCTTCATCTGAGCGGCAGCGATCTGGACTCCGATATGCCGCCTCCGACGCCTTCTCCGACTCTCATCGAAAATTGCACGGCCAAGTGGCCGCTGGTCGGCGCGCCGAGACGATTCCATTTTATGTTTTTGTTTCTCGACCTGGAGGATTTCGACGACGAGCCTCAATAAACTTGCTCGTTTGCAAGGAGTAAAGGAGACGACGATTCCGATTTCGACATCTCGTGGGATGCTGTGATAACAATTTTGAGCCTCAATAAATGGGGTTAGTGAGAACACTTCACCACAATTACTCTTTTTATACCTTAAAAGACTTCGAACAAAGGCTTCAATAAATTAGTTTAAATTAATGCGAGCGCAATGCAGGAAATTTAAAATGATAACATTTTGTCACCGAAGTCTTCGCATAATTGCAGTCCATTACCAACGAGGGCGAGAGACTTACCAGCCTAAATACAGATGCTTCGTACTGCATTTGTCATTTATTCTACTTATTATGTGCCCCAATCCACATTTGTCAAGCCCTTGCTTTATTTTATGACTGGAGAGATAGCAGACAGCAATCGTTAAACCAAAATTTGTCTCCATCATTCATCAAGGAAGAAAAAAGATGACCTAAAACCTCTTGAAAGGAATTAGAGGTGGATTGATTTCTCATTTCTACATAACTTAGGATATTGGGTTAATCCAACCACCGAAATTTGATAATTTATTGGGAAGAACACTAATATACGGAGGATACATTTTGATTTATTTTACTTGAACTTACGTTCAGTTCAAAAATGAAGTCCAGCGTAGCAGTGAAAAAATTTCCGAAGACAAGCGGTAAGGCATTTAGGCTAGAGTAAGCATGCGTGTTTTGAGCCAATATTATTTATTATATGGGTTTATATTTCATATTGAACTATAATTTGGAAACTTGAAGACTCAAAGAATAACAAGCGCTAAACTCTCTGATCCGCTTACATAAAGCTGAACATTCTGAATTTTTCATCACTGAGAATCACAATTTTTTTTGCATCCTGTTGCTTAAAATCAAAGGCACTGATGGATGCTCATGATGAAATTATCATTCATTGCCGGAGAAATTTTTGATGCTTCATATTTCCTATTCTAACTTTGCCCTTCACGCCCATGGAGTACTTTTTTATTTCAAATACGATTTTACGAGCTTTGTTTCAACCTTGATGTACCATCTGATTCGAGGTGAAGTTGCTGTAGCTGCTCCGACTCGATTTATTGCTTTCTTCTGGCACGCATTTCCCTCAGCAACAGTGGCCGATTTTTTGAGGAGCTTGAAAAACTACAAGCGCGAGTTTAACAGATGCCTTTAGTGCCAAAAACACTGTCCTCTTTCTCCCTCTATCTCTCTTCAAGAACGGACTGCAAATGGAAGTGGACCGAGAGCTTTTTACGGAGATCATTCCTTGCCCTTCCTCAGAATTGTTCCTATATACGTGGGGTAAATCAGCAAGGCAATGTCAGCCCTCGTGTTGGATGTCTCGCCGCTGACTGCTGCTACTGGTCCTTCATATCTTCCAGAGCATCATCAACCTTTCCTTCATCTGCAGCACCTCTGAAGACTTGTTCACGTATAGTTCCTCACTCAAAGAGATTCCAAACTGATACTTCTCAAGCATCATTATCTAATTTAAGCCCATAATGAAATTGTCCAAGAAAGTATAGAATTAAGTATTTAAAATTTTTTTTATCGTTCTGAAAACGATGAAAAGTAAAGAGTAATGAGCAAATTACAGAAATATGTGCACCAAACTTCGAACAGAATAGAATATAGCAGCAGAGACGAACTAGGTGGTTCATTCATGGTTGCCCCCGAGTCCCGCGCTGCAAACACCTTGCATTCACGCACAGGCATGTGTCCAAGAAAGCCATTTACAGATCACAGTTTTCATGCATAAATTTGAGGATATTCATCTTAGTACAATATTTTTGAGCATGGTCGTTACACAAAGTGTGATCCCATTGTTTGACAGTTTTCTTTGCATTAGTAGTGACTTTTTCATGTCATGCTACTGTTACTTTTCGATGAGACGTAACCAATGAAATACTAAATATATCGTATAAAGGAACGCAGTTTCCAATAAAGCACGCTGAATTTAGCATATGGTTTTTCTCTTAAAATCTCCCAGAAATTCGAGTTAACCCTCGTACTTTACGATACTGCGGAATCGCCATCCCTTTAATAGTCAAGACGATTTTTGTACGAATTCATCGTGCTAGCAGACATGACAATTTCTCAAGGGCTGGCAATTTTAAAAGAAGAAAATTTGAGGCATGAACTGTCTTAAAAATTGTTTTTATTTATTTCTAGCCGTTTTTTCATGTTCAGACATTGTCCTCAGTCGAAAAACCCTTTTCGGTAGCTTCTGGCACATTTCCAGAAAGTTTTTCTGGACCCCGCTTCCAGGAAAAATCTCATATTCGAGTCCTCTCTATGATTAAATGTCCATTAAGATGCCAAACTTTTGAAATGCACTTGCCTCTAGATTGCTGTGTGTTACCACCAACAAGTAGGTCATTTTTCATTTACGTTACATCGCTTTATTTTTTCAGCGCGTCGGGTCGAAATTTGATGACTATAAAATATGAGCTTCAGTTCTCTAAATGAATTTGATTGTCATAGCCAGCCTGCGTGAAAAAATTCCATTAAGAATAACTTTTTCCAGTGTACCGGATTTCCCTCCTTAATGGACAAATTATAAAGTTTTTCATTTTACACGGGCCACCAAAAAATACATGGAAACAAATGAAGTGCACTTGTATATCTTAGTGGTGACACGTGGGAACATTCTTGATGAATCTGAAATGAAAAATTGTGTTTATATCAAACCATGTTATTTTATGGGTGGTTTATTTCAGATAGCGACGGTGACATCATTGGAGGTTCTGAGTTAAAAAAATAATTATTCTCCTGTGGGCAATAATTTTTGATTTGAAAAATTTCATGGCTGGATATTTCAACCACAGGGCTCATTCATGAACCTTAAATACCTGCAACATGACACTTTTCAGAGAAACGAGGTTTAGCCAAGACAAAATCGTCACGTGAAAGAGGCACTATGTAAATGAGTATAGATGGGAAAATTAAATTAATGGTTGTGAAAAGATGAGGCATTTATTGATTTGGAAAACGAACTCGAATGAAAATATAGCATATATAGATATATGTATGTATATATATATATAACAATACCATTTATTCCATGGAAATTAAGTGAAAAAATCGTTAAAGACTTAGGGTACAGTTTATTGTACGAATTACTTGGATTCAAATCAAATCTAAAACTGTGAAAATAGTTATTCGGTGCTACAGTCTTCGTATCCAGGAACGTTCCAATTTCAACTTGAGCTTTCTGACGTTTCCCCCGGAAACGTCAGAAAGTTGCATATTTTAACTCCTCCTCCTCCTCAGTTGCATATTCTAACGCTGGCTCTATAATTCATTTGCATCACTTCCATTGCTGTCGGTACGCCGTCCCTGCCACCCAAACTTCTTTCCCGTATGTGTCATGTCAGTAGTACAAGTACAAATCTCTGATGAGATTGTGAAATGCCCGATTCCAGAGTTTTAAAATTCTTGAAGTGAAAGTCTTGGTTTTTAGCATGCCATGTACGACTCGTGTTGCAGTCACCTAATACTCTGTCATTTCTACAGGTTGTACATAGTAACGTTACGGTTCACATTTAGTTATTTACAGTATGTTATTGTGATTACTTATTTTTCGTTTGCACCGATGGTCTTCCTCTTAAATATTGACAAATTTGGTGAGGTTTCGGTAGTGCTTCACTGCAATGAAAATTGTTGTGCTCTTCAAGATCAAAATGAATTCCCAAGATGGTCGAATGTGCACAGAAAACTATAATTATTGATGTTGCACCTGCATGTTGCTCTTGTTTTGCAACATCCGCTCTGAATTTGAATCATCTTTCATTAGAACTGAACTGTGCACACGTGAAGTGCTCCATGTCAGTTTGTTTCACTGGGTTATGCTCACACGGGTTTAATTGATACATCTCGATATAAAAATTGAACATTTGTGTCAGCTCATTGAATGATAGCTCACCTTAGCTCAGTCTTCCTTCACGCTTGTGGGTCAAAAACAAGCATAAGATAACCTGCATGCCATAATCAAATAGTTTATCTAAAATTACATACCATAAAATTGGTAAGTTCTCATCGCCCGTGTTTCGAGCATTTTACTTTTGAAATGAACGAACCATTTGAGACCGTTAATGAAATATTTAAGATTGCTATCTATTTATCATGCACAGAAAATTAAGATTTCTATCTATTTGTCATGCACAGAAAACGGAATATAGTTTCATATCGTCTCTAAAACGAGTATAAGTTTCCCGAAAAGAATTTTACTCTAAGCCTGTAAATTTTATTTTCAGAGACTTTGAACCATATTTTAACTCCGCAATGTAATAAAAAGAAGTTTTGTCGCTGAGTTAGAAAGCACGTACTCCATTCTAAACCAACTTCTGAGTTTATTTTAAAGAGCAAGTTCGCCTTGTCTGTGGAATCAATTAGGGTAAAATTGCGCTCAAAAGATAATCCCCGACATACTGCTACTGAGATAAGTACAGATACTAAATACATTCTTTTCTCTGAGCAAACATGCCAGCAGCGGCAGCAGCCGCAGTGTATCTCTCTCGCCTTCACTGAGGTTGAGCTAAATGCTCGGGAGATATTTCTTACTATTCATTTACTCTGGCCGGAACATTAGACACGCTGGCTTTCAAATAAATACTCTTTAACGTTGCTGTCGGCCCGGCCGCTCTAGTTTTCATCTCAACTCAAAGCAAGGAGAGAGAGAGAGAGAGAGAGAGAGAGATACTCTTTTGTCATAGTGCCTAAGTCAAGGAACGTGCATTTAAAGCTTGCTGGCGATCACATAATAGCTCAGAGATTTAATTAAGCAAGAGCAGCGCGCTGCACAGCCGAAAGAAGCACGCTTGTTAGAGCTGCAAGTGCACAGCTACGAATGATAAAAGCGGCCGTCTTTAATGACCGAGTAACTTTTTGCTGAATCACTGCTGAACGCCTGCCATCTTTCTACATCGAAATGCCTCTTAGATCTTCGGTTTCTTTCGTTTTCGTACGAAGTTGCCGACGCACTGTCGTATTTTACAATTAGAGTGGAGCTAATCAGGCTCACAAATGTTTTTTCAGCTCTTACAAGCCTGTGAACATTTACTCGCAGTGTTTAATTAAATCTTTGAATGCTGAATTGCGTATACCTAAGCATTTCTTTGCCATATTCTCATTTAAAACTGAATGTTTTGAAAGAATCATGAGTCTGAACTAAGATTTTGAATGCATAAGTGCATGTATGGAAGAAAATGCCTAATTAAGGAGGTGGTTCCGAGTAGTGTTTTTTTGAAACGGCTTCAATGTTCCATGCTTGTTTTGCTTCTTATATGATAGGATATATGAGTTCAAATATGTATTTTCAGAAAATGGCTAAGTTTATAAGTTAAAAATGTTTAAATGAGGCACGTAGTAAATTTGAAAATAGTGAATTTCGCATTTCTGGGCAGCGTAAATAACGACGAACGAAGTAAATGTGGTTCGCGCGTAATATGCGCATAAGTATGTTAATGACGATGTAACTCTAATTAATGTGGAGATTTTGTAGGCCATGATTTATCATTTCATCGGGTAAAGTTCAAGAAAATTTCATCATTTTGTTCCTGCTTTGTTGCAAAGGAGTGTTCGATAAACCCAGTAGATTCTAAATTGTTAATGCTTTGTATTTTCATATATCATGGTAATTTATACGATTATTGTCTTAGCATATAGCTTTATAGTTTCTCTTAAAATTTTAGAACATATTTCAATCGTTCCTATGAATATCGCAAAATTTGTTTCTTGCGCGCGCCGCTCAGAAAAAATCATATCGAAAACTTGAGATGCAGATTTGCAACGGTGTTCAAGTCAAAGGTGTAGGGACAAAATTGTAATGCCAAATTAGTAAATCCAGCAATACTGAGGACGTGTTGAATTGAGTTACTCGATATTTCAACACCCTATCGGTAGTTGCGTTTATCAGAACCAAAACTAATCATCTTATCACGATAAGTTTCAGTAACACGAATTAAATTATTCGATCACGCAGTTATGAAAGGAAATTTGAGCCCAAGCATCTCGATGATTTGGCACCTCGCTCTTCCTCGCAGTCTATTGAAGACAACGGGGCGGGCGCGGGGAACCGACTTAGCAGTTGTGCCATGCTTCATGGTGTCAGAGAGACGCATGTACGCTGGACAGCTTTCTTTTGCCCCATGGGGTCAGGCTCAATTCTTTCAGTGACGCAGGAAATAAGAATATTATTTCGGTTATTTCCCCATAGTGTAGGACTTGAACTTTTTCTCCTAATCTGGAAATAAGAACATTAGTTTAGTTATTTCCCCATAGGGTAGGGCTTGAACTATTTATCTTACACTGGAAATAAGAACATTCTTTCGGTTATTTCTCCATAGGGCAGGGCTTGAACATTTTATCTTACGCTGAAAATAGAAATACAAATATAAAATTGTTGTTTTTATTCGAAGTAACTATGAGTTAAAAGTGAAAAAGATTTCATTTTTGTTTCTTCGTGCAACAGATCCAACTGACAATTTGAAGGAGACGATTAAGTTATGTATTTCAAGAAATTGTTGTATTGCAAATAGTTAGTTCATATAATGAAGATTACTATCTTAACATGCAATGGTGTCGATGCAACTCAGTACGCAGGAAAAGACCGTTCAATTGAAATTCATTCAGCATAGCTTAGTTTGCCCACGAAATACAATGTGGAAATTCCTTTTATACTCACACCCGTAATAGTGGAAGTGCTTGAACACCTTTTATTGAAAATTTAACGATGTTAAGTAAGTAAATTTATTCTCCGATGCTTCACAGTTAAATGTTTGATGCTTCGAATATCTTTGTGGCGCACGGAGCTAACTGCTCATTTCTACTGACGCTGAGAGACCGACTCGTCTCGTGACCGCGAAGTTGTGCAAAAGTTAGCATAAAAAGTCGCTAAAGCTTTATGGCATGTTTAAAGGCCGGTTTTCCAAACAATTTAGGCCGCCGTTGCGGTACAGCTTCAGTTTTTTCAATTCGACTTAGCCACGGTTTGTGCAACAGACAATTTTTGGTCAAGTCGACTTAGGAGAGTTTATGCTACTAGCTATCTTCTACGGCGTCGCAAATTGTTTAAAACTCCGGCGTCAGGTCAAATATTTTTGTGTAATGATCTGCTAGACCAAAGGAACAAAAAGGACCGAAACGCTTTTCTTCAGTTCGTAGTTTATGCAAGTTACGTCTCTCAGTAAAGCGATGAAATTAAGCGTGATTGAGTGAAGCGGTTTGAAAAATAAAACTGACAAACGACGTAGAAGACAAATTTGAATAAAGGCTTTGTAATTTGATTTCACGATAAATTAATGATATGCACTTGCTAAGACATTAGCAGGGACTTTTAAAAATCAGAATTATTAAGCAGAATACATATACACAGAGGAGGGTGTGGGAATTTCTAAAAGAGTGTGTATAAAAAAAGTAAAAAACAGAGGAGTAAAAAATACCACTTGCAAAAAATTAACCTTATTGCAAATATGCAATTTTTCTCTACGGTGTTATTTGAATCTGGAATACCTTAATAAATGACTTGGTATTTATATAACTCATGTTACTAGCCGCAGCAGAGTTGGGAATTTTTTTATCAATATAAGAGTACCTTTTTTTATTCGGAGCAATGTCCTCTCTTTATAAGTTCTCTCTTCAGAGTTCTCTCCTTCCTAAATCTTATTTAAAACAAGTTCAGCAAATTTTACGACAAAGTAAGGTGACGTTCTGCATATACTAACCTTGCAGCATTGGATAAAGCAAAGAAGGGCCATAAAGTGATGAAAGACACAGTCCAATGCTTGAGTGGCTGCACATTACCGGACAATTTTACCAGCGTTTCTAAGTGATAATTGTTAGTCTTCTAGCGAGTCAGTTTATGATCATCAATACCCCAAAAAATCAGAAGTTGATTCTTGTCTTGATTATCACATCCTAGAAAACAAGTTGATATTTGAATCCTCGCTCACTTGTTTTATTCGACTTTTATTTACCGTGAAAATGCGCACTGTTCTTTAGTAAATAAGAAGTCTTGTTCACTTGACTGATAAAGTGCAGGCTTCCTATTGTAAAAATTCACAGAACTTTTATCAAAGCAATTCATGATTCAAAGCTGCCATGAACAGCTCAACACGGGTAGAAGGAGCTGTCTTCGCATGTTAAAATGGCTACGTTTGCAGCACCGAATGACGTCTCACGTTAATTACCGCAAACAAATGCTAGCATTAGTCTACGTAGGCGCTTCGCTGCATGACATACATAACAAATTACTCATTGATGATAGAACACGTACGCTCTCTTGCCACTGCGCGGCTATTTCTCTTCAAAAGAAAGCTCCAAGGAAATACAAACGAAATTTTCAGTCAAAAGAATTTGAACTTTCGTTTACGAATTTTTGTTCTTTATTCGCTGACGAAGTTTTTAAAACGTGTAATAGATGAAGGACCAAACTGGGTTTCTGTATCGAAGGAGTGTAACGTTTTGTTCACCGTGGTAACTTGGGTGCCATCTACGTACGCTAATTAGCATAGAAGTTGGGGCTGTGCTAAGGAGGCTCATACGCGTTAATAAGTCGCAGCAAACCTCCTCACCACTGGGCGCTGCAGGCCGCAAGGGCTGTCGCCGGGACAACCTCTGCGGCCGTGATTAATGCTGTAGAATAATGCTTGTTTACATCCCTACACTCACTTCTAATGCATTAATCAGCGGCATTAATCGGCAGCAGGGCTAGCCAGCGGCAGCGAGTCGGACGTACGCGAGGCTGAGGCGGCTCTCGTCGGTCTATTAGTCTGCGTCAACCTGCCTCGGGGAATCAATTGTCAAGAACTTCTCGTAATGAACTTTAATGAAACTTTGATTTTATCTCATAGCTTGGAATTTCTCAGCGTGAATGTGAAAGTGAAAGACCGCATCCAAAAGAATATTGTTGTCAATCCTCTATGGGAGACGAACGGGCGTCGAGGTGCTTCGAAGATTTTTCTGCATTTGAGCCCGACTTAACAGCGTAAATCCTGAGCTCTATAAACATCGAGTGGATTAATTTTCGCATCAAGAAGCCGTAAAATACTATCGAGAAATTATTGTGGCGTTGAGATTATTTGCTCCTCCCTCAATCATATATCAGGCTTATTACTTCTCTTTAATAAAATCCTATCTAAGAAGCTTTGGCATCAAAAATAGCAGTTCAGAAATATCTGGCGAGACCTCAGAATGATGACTCTTTTATGCGATAACCTAATAAAGGGCCTCACCGATAGTTCAGTTCTTTCAACATATTCTAACGACCAATAGTAGAAATATCTTCAGCAACATTGTCCTTTTAGTTTAAAATGCTTGCCTTCTGATTCGCTGTCTTCTAAACGTGAGGCTCAATTTAGCGTTGCATAAATATGGCCGTTAATCGAAGCCTCGATGGGAATGGTAAGAGGCAAATCACTAACTTACGACGTCGGACACACAAAGGCCTGCTGAGTTACGAGCAATATTCATGAAGTGGACTGCACTTTAATTTGTCCGAACAAAACAAACATGGACTCCCCACTCATCGAATAATGTATAGAATTAACATTGTAATCGAATAACTGAAGAGTTTGCTTAGAGGCAGCTAAGATTTGCACTTTGGGTGTGGCTCTCGTGGGCAGCATTTCTGCATTGCGTGTTAGATCGCATTATGCTGATAACCATGTCAGAAAGTAAACCATGATTCAGCAAAAAACTCGTCATACGTGTTTCAATAGGCATTCTAGACCAGTGTTATCGCTGGAAAGAAAAATATTTATTCGTTAGTGAGTGCTTATTTAATTGTGAGTGAATGTAGACTGCAAGTGACCAAACAGAGCGTACTTGAAAAGAAGCTACGTCCAAAACCACACAGTATCATTCTGCGAGCTCCGAAGACGACAATCAAGTTTCGTCGATGATGCCCGTGTTGATAGTAAGTGGAATTAACTCTTTCGAGATACATCATCACTGATAAAAAGACTCTGACACGGCCTCACAAACATTAAAGTCGACGAGGTTCGAAGTAATTGCAGTAATGAACGTCGAGCAGTTGAGGAGAAAATATCTGTTATCAAGTTTCGGAGCGATCGAATCTGTCGCGCGCATTACACGCGGCCAAGTGGTTAATGCTGAGGTTATGACCACCTGAGGTTATGTTCTAACGTGCTAGACTTGTAACTAGTCCATCTTCCTGTAGTTTTCTGATAAACATCTCTACCTCATTATTAGCCCTTAATGGTTAAGATAAGAATGATTAACATCGAAACGAGACCGCCGCTCATGCTGCGCTCGATCTCTCATCTTTTTACGACGAAGATTTGATGGAGATTTACAGAGGCGTCGCCAGTAGAGGAGAAAATGTTCACTTCAAGTTTGAAAACTATTTCCAAGTGAAAATTGAACGCAAAAGAATCGTAACTGCGTGTTAAAGCAATACAGCTACTGAGGCAATCTTCATTCCTAGTATGAAATGTGTATTTATCACGCAACCCTTTCTTTAGGATTTCATTGTCAATAACCTCGCATTTCTTACTGATAGCATCGGCTCCCTCTGACCAAAATTTTTGTAACTTGCCTTTAATTGAAAGTTCTTCCACCATGATTTATGAGACAATTTTACAAAGTTTTCATTAAAGGTTCGCACGGTTGCGAGAACATCAACGATACCAAATACTAAGATTCCGGTTACGGATATAATATCTTTGAGACATGCATTTGACCATGAATAACGTAGGAAAATTTTAAATTTTTTGAGGAACTTAATTAGAGTATCGAGAATAACATTAAAATTGCAGCTTGAACTACACACCCTGCAATATTAGCACGCTTCAACTCCTAACTTTAAAGCTATTTCGTCTATCTTCATGAATCGAAAGCCCGGGGAAAATCTCTGCACTTAATATCCAGACTTTCACTTAGGCTAAATCCTTCCTCTACAGCAGCACATTTCTTCATTCTAGTTAGTGACGATGAGGAGCGGAAATAATCCACTTTACTGTCTAATCTCCGGCCGGCGGACCGTCATCTTTGAGAGGAGGGCGCACCTCCGTCAGACAGACCTCACACCACCTTCGCGGCCTCCAGACCTGAGGTCGGCACGTGATGACAGAACTTGCGTCTGGTTTTGTTTAATGAGCGTCTGAAATTAGATTAAATTGCCTCGTGAAGCAAAGTTCAGGTTATGCCAAGAGTCACAGGTGGCTCGATGACATACTAACCTTTCTGGAGAAGAAATCGCCCGCTGTGTCTCATTTATGACGCGTTCTAGGCGCTGTTACGGAGTGCGCTGCCGGAGCAATTAATGCTCACTCTCACTACCGCACTTTTTTAACCATCATTTTAGAAGTGGTAAGGCGGAAGGACTTTGTTGAAGGAAATTTGTTTGATCTAAATCTTAGCTCAGCTATGGCTGCTTTACTTTGGGATAAATGGGCTACTGAAATAGAGGTTTTGGTACTCAGGGATAAGTTGTTTGGTGGTCTTTATACGTAAGAAGCTAGTACGTGTATGTGCCTTAAGTAGCGTATCTAATCGAAGTGCGTAATTTTATTTGATAACAAATATTTTTACGTCAGAAATTTAACAGCTTTACTTGAACTGCGAGGCATATTTTCATGCAAACACGTGAAATTTACACAGAGGTAACTGAAAATTTTGCGAAAACGTTTACGAACGGAACCAACAGCATCATTTCAATAAAATTTGAAGGTCAATACTTAGATAACAGCGAATCGAGTTTTTTACGGCGTCTGGATTTACAGTGCCACTCAGCTTATGTTTGGAAGATTTATTTATTTTCGTGGCTACTTCCTCGATTTGACAGAAAACTTAATACACTATGTCAATGAGCAATGTTAAAAGCGAGATTCATGATTGCTTTTTTCTTTCACCCCTCGTACAAGGTTCTGAGAGTAGAACTGAACAGACAAGTGCTCTAAATAGTGATTTCGTTTAAATGCTCGTATTTCGAACTAATGGTAGTCATTTAAGACCATCGCTGGCCGTATTACATTGTAAAGTTAATCTGATTTTAATCTCTGTCTTAAGATATACCGTGCTTTGTTCCAATTTAAGTTACTCTAACGGCTAGGTGAATTCAATTCATCAGGTAGTATAACGACTAATGAAAACAATATCTAATACTTATTTGGTTGGATATTATTTAAAAGTTGGAGCATAGGAAAGATATTACTGAATTTATCGCTATGACTGCATTTGGCGAGATTTAAGGGGAAGAACGAGAAAAATTATTCATTGACAGTCACACACACACTTAGCTTTACGTCTCTCCGCCTGCGCGGCTCTGATGTACGAATAGGAGGAGCAATACTTATCTCTCGTCCTTCTAGGCATCGTGATCAGTTTTGCGTTGCGTTAAGGATAATTTTTACCAATGTTTTCAGCCGGTGGACACTGATGACTGATAATGATTCTGTTCAGGTCTCGATGTTTTGTACACTCCCTCGAGCGTCCAGGCAATTAAGCAGCTGTGCCTTCTTGCTCGTTAGCAGTCGCTTCTCCAAAGATAATTCACGTTTTTGGCTATTTTTTCGCTTACGCAGTCTTACCGTAAAAGTGTTTGTGGTTCCTATTTACCACCTTGTTGATGAGAAACTTTCACTTTGATTATGTTCTCGGCAAGAGGCACAAAATATGGAAAGTAAGAACCCAAGTACGAACGGATAAGCGAGTACTATTTTTTCTCACTAAAACTGAGTTTTTAACTTTTTTGCTCAAAATTATTAGTACTCTACCTTACTTCCATCAGTAAAAAGAGTGAATTCCAATGAAACTGAAATTTACTGTGACTAAATAGGATGAAGAAGAAAATGCACAATAAATTTCTTGACATTTTTTTCCCACACAATATAGTTAAAATACAAGGATTCATGTGAATGAACATATCGAGATCCCTGAATTTTGTAAAATCAAGTTGAAAATAATCATGTTGATGTGCACTGATCAATTCTCAGTCCGATTATATGTGAATTTTTAGGGGGAAAGTTTCCTATTCCGATTTTTTCCCGTCAAAAGCTTGAATTGGAAATAAACACTTGTAATATCATGCACGGCGCACGATAAAATTTTTATCCCGCTTGTTAGTATTAATATCTCGCTTAATATTAAATGATTTTTTTCATTGAGTCTCATTAAATATCGAATGTTTATTTTTTACAATTCTGTTAGAAAATTCCGTGATATTTATACCTGTCTTCAGGCATATAGAATATACTAGACAAAGAACTTGGCTTGTCGTACGCTGGTATATATCGCACACAAATAAAAGTACTCGGGTAGTGCTGCTTGTTTGAACATTGCGTTAGGGAAGTATACAGTTCATTTTATATAAATGTAAGCCTATTGATGTAAGTTCAAAAGAACTGGATAAGTATTTGAACATCATTATTTTGAGCGTTATCGAATCTCATGAAAAATTTTATTGAGTAAAAGTCTTAGCAATGAATATTGTTATAAAAGATAAAAAATAATATTCGTGGGACAGTTGTGATACAGTACCTATTGTTCATGTGTTATCAGTGATATGCATCGAGTAGCCGTGTGTGCACCGAATATTGGGACACTGCAATGGTAAAAATTATTTGCATTTCGCCGATAGCTTTCAATATATTTAGACCTTATTAAAGCTAAAAGAGCCTTTATATGCGCTCTGTGTATCCAAGCACCGAAGAAAACCGCCGCGTAGCTTATATATTTTCTGAAAATTTAGAACGGTTGTGTCAAAATCAATCAAAAACGAGACACTGCCTGTGTGGTGTGTGTTTGGACACTGTGGGATCGAGTGTGGTTTACATTTTGCAGAAAGCCATAAGCACGTCGTGGTGATATCGCAGTGTACGGTGACAAGCATCATCACGATAGCGCCCCCTAATTGGAGCTGATAAAGGCCTCGAGAACAGCTTCATAAAAACACTTTGTTGTAGGATGGTGGCAGTGGATGTCTGGCTTTTATTTTGGTAATTTCTGGGCATTTTCTTAGATGTTTCTACAGGTTCTGCTACCTAAAGTGACTTTAATTAGCATCGGCTGCCACCGTATCTTTACGAAGGGCTGCTATCTTTACTCCTTACAAAGAGTAGGGACTTCCTAATATGGTCGAGTTTTTGCTTTCATCATTAACACGACTAAGTACGGTTACCAAATTTGCCATGTCACTTGCGCATCATTCGATTTGCTCCGGCAGAACCATCATTTTCGGCAATCTATTTATCATTCTTGCCATTACGTAACATTTGAGCTATACTTGTCTACACCACCCTGTTTTCATGAACGTTCGGATTCTAATAAGAGATTAGAATTAACATGATCATTAACGCCGTGTTTGGACAATGTCTTCCAAATCTCTAAGAGTGCTCGTATAAATTGTGACGCCACAGCAGTGGTTGAAGATTTAGCGTCATTCGCAATGAAATGAAAGGGCAAAATTTGGTTAGCTCCAATTTATGGCTGATTGCCCGTGGAACTGAGCTTACTAGGCTACAAACAATCAGAGCAAATACAAATGAAACGATATTTTTCTGATTAATGAAAGCATGCAAATTTGAGTTTAATTTAATCATTTCTGGTACGACGAAATTGAAGCGTAATCGAGCTTGAGCGCATTGGTTCAACCAATGCCTCGTCCATCTCCAAGCCTGGTCCTATATGTGGCAGCATAGCAATGACGTCACACTAGAGGTCCGAAGAAGGCGGCAGTGAAGAATAGAATTCAATGACAGTTTAAACGTATTGATGAATGTAACAAATTTATTTGAATTCGGTGAAATTTCTGTGTGAGCAAAGAAAAATTAAATATACGATGATCTAATATGTCTACATGTCTGATTTATATTTGCAAATATTACGTGTTTCGTGATTTATTTGCGACTAAATGAGACTGAATTGATGTGGAAGGTGCAGTGCTGTGATTACATGAAGACGCTGACACGGTTGATGTTGCAAGAAAAAACGTGAGTGCAAGATTTCTTATGTTCAAATAATCTAATCAAAAGGTGCAGGCTACCGTCGGGCGCAAGCTAGCTCGACCACGTCGTATTCTATTTGTCGTCGTTTTCGAAATATATATTAGAAACCAAATTTTAATACACACATTTGATAAAATGTGTTGCTGCATATCTCCCAAGGTTATGCAACGCCTAGCCATCTCCTTTCCATGGGAGACCAACGATATATTAAAGCTGAGTTAAATACATCCTTTCCATTCATCAAAGTTGCCCAGAATGCCTGACCACTGCTGTGACGTTACAATTTAAATGAGCATGATTAAATATATAGAAGGCATTGGTGCGACATTCTCAGAGTATACCTGCATGCTGTATCACAACCAAATTTTCCCAACAGTACACGAGCTAGCCATGCAAATGATCTGGCTTCATCCCGTGAAAAAAAATTTGTCCTGATCCAAATTTTAAATATGTTATTTACATATCACTCTCTTCATGGGGCTGCGAATCGAAAAGGGCCGACTGATCCGTCAGTGTGTCGCAATGCGTCAAATCTAGCAAGGTAACGTCAGCAACCATTTTGCCTCGAGTGCATCCTCATGTCCCAAATGAGTCGAAGTCTCCCTCAAGTAACGGGGAACAGACAAATTTGTGATATCTGCGCAAAATTGATGACGAATAGAATGATTCTCGAGTGTCTACGAATCACAATTTGAAGAGAAATCAATTGAAGGTTTGACAAGAGGTCTTGATCCTAATTGGAATTTGTTCCCTCGCGGTATTTTGTATAAATAGAGTTGCTCGGCAAACGTGTTCGGAAAAATGCTAATTGCAAATATTCTTTTCTTAATTTCTGTCTGAAAAATAATGGGTGTTGTGTCTCTTACTTCACCTGGATTGACTGAGATGCTAGTTAAAATTTCTTTCTCACTCAACGGGACAATGAAGAACTCTTTTTTTCAACTTGCAATCATAGAAGACCTCACAACAATGATCCGCTCTATAGGTTGTCTACGAGGTAAATGTGGCAGCGCGCAATGTCTCTGCCGCGTCTCCTCATCCAGAATTCTTTTTATCGAAAACAATTCAATGCTGGGCGTGTTTACAAACACTTTCCTGCGATGGATAAGCACGTCATGCTGCCAGACCGCCTCAAATGAAGGTGATTCAGCTCGACTTTAACAAAATGCTGCGTTCTATCTTACTCTCATTAGGGGCTGGCTCTGTACTTAAAATACCCGCCAGCCAGACTGTACAGACGTCGGAACTGATATCAGCCAGACGAGAAAGATAACATAGTATGATGCTATTGTAGACATAAATGAAAGTTGAGATAAATTAATTAATGACTCTAAGTGATGTAAAATCATACGATACATATCATTTTGATAGGAATGTTGTAATAGTTATTGTTGAAATACAACTACCACATAAAAAAGATTACACACGTGAAAGAGGCAGAAGGAGTGTCACCCTCACTTTTACAATTGGAAAATGGTCACTCCTATAATTTTCTACAGCCTTAAGAGCAGGAATTGAAAAATTAATTGCTGGAATACATCATAATATGTGAAAATATGTAAAACACATGATTACAGTATATTTGAATACTCATTATTTGAACATGAGCTCCATTGCTATCAAAATATGAATAAAATATAAGGAACATAAGTGAGTATTCGACGTATATAACATTATCTAATTCAACTTAACAGAATTGAATAATTTTAGTACACTTTGTAAAAGAATTTTCGAACTATACAAGCTAAATTAATTTTAAAATTTGTACATGAAGAAACCCAGGATTATTTTGAATAAGAATAAGTACCCCTGAATCAATTTGGATGTTTAGTCTTTAGGTGATCCGGAATTTTTAGTTGAGGGGAGTTTGGTTCAAATGTAGTTAAAGAAGATTTTGCTTAAAATATTAATACTTTCGCGTATCTTAACTACAGAATGAACCGACCTACGCATGCCTGTGTGTCACGTTTTCAATAATTACGCGGAGAAAATTGTTCATCCAATTATTTATTTCACAAAGGAAAAAGTCGAGGTTCTGAAAAATCGTTTTTCAGATACGCTGTCAGACACATTGCGTCGCATCGAATATTTCCCTATCTTGAACTTCGAATTCGTCACTTGATGAACAGTCCATCTTTCAATCAGTTAACTGAGTCCTGATTTTTAAAGATTTAACTTCATCGAAGCGGTACAGCTAGAAGTAAAAATTCTAAATCGACTGTCGCTAAAAAGCTGTTATTAATAAGTAAAAAAATCCTTTCTATGTTGGGGGACCCGCTTAGCTAGTTTAGGACAGGTAATATAGGTTAGCGTAGGATCGGTTGAGATGGGTTAAGTTAAGGAAGGTCACAATAAAGTAGAATAGGTACGGTTGAAATATACCAACAATATAAAAAAAATACATTAAGTACATTAGGTTGAGATACATTAAGCGAGACCTAGCCCTGAATTTGCTCATGGTCTCACAGGTCTAAGAAGGGACCCGTTACAACAAGTTACGTCGGTCTGGGATAGGTTGGGATAAGATAATTGAGGACAGGTTAGGTCAAGGCAAAATATGTTAGTGTAGGATTGAATGAGATAAGTTGAGTTCGGTCAAGGTAAAAAATTACAATAATTTTTTACAGCTTCAGCTATGTAACGTGGCCACACAATTTTTTACTAATTAAAACTTTTGAAGCCCGTAGACAGCTATTATTCAGGATGTACTGAGTATGAAAAGCTTGGTGAAGGATAGGAAAACACATTTTCTAAATCTCTTCCTGGAGCATTTATGATTTAACCCCGCAAGTTCAGAGGCTATACTTGGGCGATTAAAATAATGGATGAGCGAACAAAACTGTTTGACAGGGACATGTTCTGTCAGGTGGTGTCTGAAACCTCTGCCGGTTGAAACACGGTCTAAAATTTACGGGAGACAAAATTTTTTAGCTAATCGAAACATATCAGCGTAACTTATAGAAACTCCAGATAAATGCTTTTCCAATTACTTTTGGGTTACGGGATATCCCCCATTTCACCAATCAGTGCAATTTTGCTTAATTTTCGTCGAATTACCGGATGCTTCAAGAAATTTATTCCCGAATGGTGTCTCAATCTAAAACATAGCAAGGCTGGCAGAATGCCATGATGTTTTTCATGGCCAAGCCTGGAGAAGCGTTAGATTTTATGGTCCATGAAACACCTCGTACATCGGCAACACCTTAAATGCTATTAGAATTTGCCCTCCACTCATTTTGCTGTTTCGAGCAACTCAGCCTCCCGGTCGCGGCAGATTCCGGTATAGTACAGAAAACTAATCGATATTCCGAGCATTGGCCGCTTTTGCATAGTCGTTTGTATGATAGCCAATCAATTTCGAGCCATTTTTCAGCAAGGTATTCGAGAAACAGCACGTCAGTCTGAAGCTTGTGATCAATAATGGACGTTCTGCTGCTGGCTAACTCTAATTTTCTTGTCACTCTCACCTCGAAAGCTCGAAACTAATCGATTTACGAGCGAGAGAAGGTAGTTGTCCCAGAGACAAGCTCAGCAAAACACCGCCGTTCGCTAACCAGTAATTACAAAGTCGCTCTCTTTTGCTGTGTGTGTGTTTAGGCGCTGGTGCAGTGCCGTGCTGATACCCATGATATGAGGGATGGTGTTCTGGTCTTGCCTTGCTCAACAAAATGAAGTGTTGTGCTGGAAACGTCATGCCTCATCTGCTTCTCTAGAGCGGCTTCAAGGCGGTTCTGTGGAATACAGGATTTTCTGCTCGTCTGGTTGAGACTGTTGTTTTTGCCAATTTTCTCCTTATCATTTAACATAGGCCCAAGGAACAAAATCGCATTCTAAATTGTTTTGAGGAGAAGTAAGCAGCTTGTGCTTCATCTCTCAAACGTACGAGGAGAAAGTGATAAGCGTCAAGTCTCTTACTCAAGCTGTTGTGGTCATGCTATAACCGTACAGTGACGCGGTTTGTGAATGCCAGTTTACAAAACAAGTACTGTGAGTAGCAAGGCTGTGGCGGTATTTCGCAAAGTGCAACGCTGTGGAAACGCAAAGGCACTTTATCTTAAATCTATACATTAAATAATATTATACAAAATCTAACTCTAAACTGACAAATTTGACGCATCGTCGTTCCTTTTGAATACTTGCGCGTAAGTGTGAATGGAAAGTCATTCAATGAGTTTGTTTTCACGACTTGACACATCAGAATTTGGAACGTATTTGCGTCGTAATATAGTAGCACATCACCAAGAGATATTTGATGAGGGGTTACTTCTGAAGCGTTGAAGTTCATCCCGCATGTATCAGAGAGTAAATCAATGGTGATTCATCAACTCATCGAAGTCAGAGACCTGATAATGGGGCGACATTTTCAATAACTACAAATGGCTTATAGAAGGGCTCTATATTTTCAAAACATTTGAAAAAGCAACGCAGAACTTTTATAAATAGTTGACGTATTTTCTACTTCAAACCATGAAATGTGCGGGTTGCTCAAGAAACACAGCTCGTATCTGCAATACCTTCACGGGCACCAGAAGGTTCATCTAAAATAAGCACAAAACGTTCAATGTGGGAGCGAAATGCAGTGTAGCGAAGCTAGTTGTTTCAAATAACAGAGGATTTCGCAATTGCCCAGGCAGCGTGAGAAGCGTTATCACCTGAGCACTCACTTGATGAACAGCCCCTCGCGTGGCGTGACTTCTAAATATCCTTCTACTCCGGGATGAAATTGATAAAAATTGCATAGGCTGATGGATGATGTAAGCAGGGTCTGAGATTTATGCCGTGGTGCTTATGGAGGAGGTCAAGGCACCGCCTAACATTTAAGTACATTATTTATATTAGAAACTCTTTGGGTTTCTCAAGCCAAAATGGCAGTGTGTGCTGGTCCTGTGGAGTCATAAAAGGCCGGACGTGAGGTCACGGTCTATGAAGTTTCCTTAAGAGTAAGACTATGAGTGTATGCATTATTTTGGCTACGTAGGCTGTCGTTTGTGATAGCGATAGCATCTGTAAGCAGCTTGGCTTGCGAATTCAAATATGTTCTTACTTAAGATCTACTTTCCAACAGATTGTGGTTATTTCAACTCCTAAGCTTAGGCCTGAGAATATTGCACGAATCGGAACGTAAGTAAACGGATATAAATAACTCACATGAAAATAAACAGCAATTACATGTACGATGTTACATGTGCGAGGTCCTTTTCAAACGATAATGCTCACCATAATTAAACGAATGCCAAGAATACGCGTAGAAATAAGCACCAATTACTTTATTATGGGTATGAAATCGGTGAAGTGCACTATTCACGGACCTGCAATTTTCAAACGAACCAAAACAAAATTGCAAAAATAATCTTACATTAATACTTGCTGTGTTGAAAGCGGACTGACGATTCTAGACTCGCTGTTGAGTTACAAAGTATTTTGTTGAATGTCCAAATTCAGAGTAAATAATTTTACTAAACTCCTGAGACCGTGTTCACTAAATTCGCATTTGACAGGCAAACTGGAGGGATTCTTAAAAAAATACAAAATTTCACGTTCAGTAAATCAACTACACAAAGCTTGAAACAATTAAAACATACTTTCATAGGTGGAATGCGAATCTTTACTTTTCTCATACCAATTCATGAGAGAACGTGCATAAGCCAAGCCAAACCCTTCTTTCTCCACGACAAGCATCGACTCCCAAACCAAAATACTCTCAAAGCTCATCCATTCACCAGGCTCCATTTAATGCATCCGGGCCGTGAAAGTCACCTGCTTAAACTGTCATAATTCATCCGAGTTTCCCCGGACGATACCTGCCGAGCATGACAGCGGATGTAATTTGCATCTCACCCTCGCTGACGAGTTTCGTTGCTTGCACAATTGGACGTACAAGTTCGGACTTTGAAATTGCTTCGTTGTAGCTCTTGCTTTGAAGGGCAGGAGGGTGCCGTAAGCTGACCAATTATCCTAAATTGGTATCTTAAGAAAAGTAATGTACAAGAGTTTGAGTCAAATAAACTAAGAGAAGTGGAGTTTATTGGTTTGATATAAGAACGTGTTTTGCAAGCGGGTAAATTGGACATGCGTTTGAACTGGTCGAACAATTGAATTACAATGTTCATTATAATAGTAAGCGCGTGTATTCGTGGTTTATTATAATGGTTTAAGTGCACGCTAGTGAGACTCTTATTATACGATAACTCCTTTATTGACCACGTGAATTTAAAAGCTCCGTTTGTTTTTGTCTGTTCTCACTTCGCAATAAGCTAATTCAGAGTCAGCAATCTCAAACAAACGTGACAAAAAACTGAGAAGCAATGATGAGAAAAATTATTAGATGGATGAAACTGAAATTCCAAATTATTTTATTTACTCCTGTACTGAAATATCGATATGGAGCGAAGCAGTAGAGCAGCTCACACATGCTTACAATGGTGTAATAGAGGATAAATATCTTATATATTCACTAGCCTGAAATTTGAATCTTAATTGCACAAGCTCGCTATCAGCTGGTGAGCTGAATGTGCAAAACATTTATGGCATTCGAAAGTCCAAAGAAGACTTTAAGGCAAGGCATGCATAGCTAAATGCAAGCAGAGATTGAACTCCCAAAATAGGTCATCATATATTCACGTCTAACGCATCGAATGCAGGTTCGAACTTGCACGAGCTAAATTACAGTGGCAGCAATTTTCTCGAAGCCCACAGTATTGGCAACGGATTTTACTTCCAATAAAGGCCTTAGCTTCCTAAACCGAATCATGAACCTTGTGAAGCTCAATAACAATTCTGTTTGTGGTCAGCGCAAGCATGATATATTCCTTCCATTCCTTTTGAGGTTCGTCTGCATGCTCGATTTTTTTAGGTTGGAATCGCGCAGATATATTTTCTTGCAACTCCAATAGCCTGCGTTCGATTCCTTAAGGTTTTAATCACACGGATTTCTTTCTTACAACTCGAATAACCTGTTGCTGGATTTGGCGCCCGGATATCGAGGTAATCCGCCAGCAAGCGACAACCGACACATTCATTGGAGCAGCAGCAGCACCGCTCCTAAGCCGCATTCTTGCAGTCGTGCGGCAGCGGAGCGCTAATTCTGCAGAATCTTAAGTGGGGTTAAATACATCGAGCATTTCTGTGAAACTTATGCCTAGAATCCATCGTATAATCCATACTGTGAATAAAAATTTAGCATTTACACGACGACTGAGCACCTGCTTGCAATTTTCTCTAGATTAAGGTGACAGATTCAATGTACATTATATTACTTAGCATTTTTATGCCGGTATACGTGATCACAAAATTTTGGAGCATTCGTTGGCTCATTTTTCACTTGTTGTATTCGATTTCTAATTTTTCTTTCTTTACTTGAATTTCCAATTGAAGTTTATACTTTGAGACTTGCTGTCTTCGGTCCTATTTTCGATGTCATTACGTTAGCGTAATTGCAATTTCAGCACCAGTTGCTAACTTCGTAACCTTTTTCAGCTTTCTGCTTCACTGATTGATTGCGTGTCTCATTCTGGGATCGTGGAGCTCTTCGTCGTAACACTTCTCTTCTTGTGTTGGCTTGCTCTTCGTCGTAACACTTCTCTTCTTGAGTTGGCCTGCTCTTCGTCGTAACACTTCTCTTCTTGTGTTGGCTTGCTCTTCGTCGTAACACTTCTCTTCTTGAGTTGGCCTGCTCTTCGTCGTAACACTTCTCTTCTTGAGTTGGCCTGCTCTTCGTCGTAACACTTCTCTTCTTGTGTTGGCCTGCCTTCGTCGTAACATTTTTCATTTTGTGTTGGTACAATGTTGTGATTGATTTTTTTTTCGTTGGAAATGGTTATCTTTCAGTCTTTTCCGTTCAATACATTCGTCCTCAATGCCTGCTACGTGATCTACATAGTTTTCACTTGATCCAGCAATCGGCTATGCTCTATCAGTCTCCTTGTTTTTCTTGTCGGAGATTCTACATTAGTTGAAATTTTGAATTTTAGTTGAAAAGCAAAAAATGAAAGACATAGAGTAACCCTTAGAAATATACCTCATCAAATGACTGAAATGAATGAAGCTTGACAAAAAATAGGAACGAACTAACACATCCTTACCTTCATATATGACGGTATGTCGTGGGTGCTCGTGAAGTCAATATGGAAGTCTAAAAAATGACAATCAATTTTCACAGTGAATAAACTAAGAGTTGCTCTAAAAATAATTAAATTGTGCTTGAACTGAGAGGGTCAAAAATTGACTGCTCTCGAGAAAAGGAAGTTTAGTGTCATATGAAAAGTGTAGAAAAAGTTGGAATGCATCTATTTTGTTTTGAAAACCTGAATACAAGTGAAAATAACATCAAATAATAAACAGCAAAAACTATATACAATATTCTATGGCTTGCATTTCTCTGCCATGTCATGGCAGAGAAACAGGGTTGTAAGCGAGCTGCAGGAACTTGACAGAAGAAACATAAATTAATAAGTATCCAAGAACACAACATTAATTTGAATACTTAAGGCTTATATTCAGTAAACTCTGCCCATCGGTAACGTACGAATAAAACATATTTAGCATAAAAAATCGAACGCATCAGAGGTGACACCAAAAAGATGACAAAGAATTAAAAAGTTCAGAAAATAAAACACAGAATGTGCCGTGAAAAATAACAAACCGAGCTTCAATTCGTTCTGCGAGCTAAAATGCACGGCTTGACCTCACTTGAACAGAGCCTCGACGCCACGCTTTTTAATTTTTATTGTTACGATTTTATCAGAGCCGAATTCCGTGCGCGCAAGTGTGTCAAGACCACCAATCTCGAGTGCTCTACTTCATGATGGACTGGTAGATACGAAATAAAATGCGTGGGATTAGTTACATTTATTGTACACTTAATTATGGTATTTTGACTGTGGTAGCGTATACGTTTTATATTTAGGAATAACTGCCGTTACACAACAGTCAAAGAAAAAATAATTTTCAAGGACATGTCTGATTAAAATTGAAATTTTCAAAGGAAAAACAGAAACGATGAAAGAAGGATTGAAAGAAAGGAGAAAATCATAAAATCACGGGCCACACTTTCAAATTAAAAATTGACATCAAGTATTTCACATCATATTTCAGGTTTAAATGTTCAAGAAAAATCATTTAAAACTTTGTAAATGATAATTAAACTGCAATTTGACGGATATGATAGAAAGAGATTTTAAAGCATAACAACCTCGATAACTTCGGAGGAAAGAACTCAGTTCAATTCTAAAATCAGCGCTCCTTCATCTCCGATATTATGAAAATGCCATGTATTTTAAAAGTTAAAATCTCTTCAACTGACGAGGACGGACTGGCAGAAAATTCTAAAAACAACCCGCTTTCAAATACCTGTGCGCGTAAGTAGTTATGATGCAGAGTAATGCAAAACCACAGCAAAAATTGAGTCATAAGAGTACATATGGCTTACCTACCGTTTGAAAACAGGTTTAATAATATTGAAACTGATTCTCATTTTCTGCGGTATGGGCTGGGAGTGTGTGCATTTGCCTTTATCCCACATTAGGTACCATTTTAAATAGTTTTTCAACACACAAGCGAACGAAGAAATCATACTGACGAAAATCATTGCAATGAAACCCAGTACGTTGAGCGTGGGTTCTGTCACCGTGTGGCTGTAAAGATAATTCAAGCGACTCAGAACAAATACAGTAGAATACAAAAGGAGTGTAGCTCATTATCGTTGACCCTAGCCTATATCAGTGGTTCAACTCATGAGCCCAAGTCAATTTTATTTGGAGCAATTGTTGCCTTTTTCAAATGTGCATGCTTAAACAATAATAGCACAAAATGACTCATGTTTTATGAATAATGAATAATTCTAATCGATTTTAAACTTGATATTTTTTATTCTACAGATTCTAGAAATGGTCAGAGCAAGTAACTTAAGTATAAGTAGGATGATAGCTATGATTAAAAATTACCGAAAACTGAAATTCCCGTTTAAACAAAATACAAATGCATGCGGTACGTAATTGATAGTTGCTTTAATATATTTTACATTGAGTAAAATTCTACATTAAAATTATTGGATTATATTATATCAAACATAATGACATATGTTTATTTTATATCGGTAAATTTATATTCATCATATCACGCGATATCTTACCTAATAATACCTTTGGTGGGTTTATTTATTTTGTTTATTGTGTTTAATGTGTTTATTTGGTGTGTTTCTATAATTTAATACATTTTTTTGGTGTCTGCTTTTTGAGAAACAGCTTCTTTGATTTGATTTGAAAGTGGCTATAATGGCCACATCTGTGATACGAGTTTCACCAGTGCTCAATAATTACATACAAGAATATTTAAATCGCGGAAACTATAAGGATGGATACATTTGTTTGCCATCCACATCTGGAGGATTTATATAAAGAAAATACATCTGGAGCATTTATTTGAAAAATTGATTTAAGGAAGATGTTGGATTACGTCATTTTTAACGGAACACTACTGTTCTCTCTCTTATAATAAAACGCACCGTGTCTCCTAAAATTCCTTAAAAGATAAATTTAAACATTTTTCAGCGTAATTTCTCCTACGCAAGTACATTAGGAATCTCATTGAACTAATTAAATTAGTGGACAATTTGATGCACTTAGTAATAAATAATAACATGCAGTTACTGCTTGCTGGTTGGTCCGTTTCTATGTCACGTTCTTAAGGATGCTTAATGGCCGTGTCTGAGATGCGAATATCACCAGATCACGTGTGCAAGATCATTTTAATTGCGGGTACTACTAGCATAGGTATATTTATTTGTCATCCATATTTTGAGACTTATTTAAGGAAGCTATCATCGAATCCCGTCATTTTTGACAGACCATGTACACTAGTATTGTATATATAGTTACCGTGATGTAGATGTATCATACAGTATGATAAAGGAGAAATTCTTAACAGCCCAGGTCTGCATGCGTCCGAGGAGAAGGTCTCCCAATACCCACAAAATTCACACGCTCCTACGATACAGCGCTAGAATTGACCAGACTTGGGTGTCGCCATTTCACGTGCGAGTCTGTCTCGAGTACCGACAGGGCTGAGTGTGGGAATGCTCTTTATTATTGAGAGATCCATTTGGTAAAGTTTAAAGGCGCCCTTACGACCAATCTGCAACATGAAAATCGTGAAGTTTCCCCTGTTCTATATTGCGACCGTCCAATTAAAGTGCTCGTAGAGTCGAGTGACATGTCAGCTTTATGCGATCCAAGTCCTTAAAAACAATCGGCCAGACGCTTGGGATGCTTCAGCGGTGTAGCCGAGACCTGCCTGCGACTTCACTGGCTGCAGATTAGCGCTTCAGATTTTGAAACTTTATTAAGAGATTAAATGAAGAACCCTCGCGCTGCGGACACACACACTCAGTGGGCCGTAACCAATGGAAATATTTTTAGCCTTACAAGCTGATATTAGAAAATTTATGGACACGAGAAGAACTTTGGGCTCAGAACGAACATAGTCTATGGAATATTTCCAAGTACGTGCAATCAGATATTCCTGAGTAAATATGAATGAACGTTTTTTTCACGCACGATGATTTTAAGGCATTTCAGCTCGAAACGAATGATGAGCTGCCTTATAAAGTTTGACCAGAAAAGTATTTCCTAGCCTCAGAATAAGTTTTATGTTTTGAGTTAGTTAACAATGCATGGAATGTTAGCATTCCTACTCGCTCTTCAAACCTAAGCATTATAGAAGATTAGGAGACTAAATATCGTTTATGAAAGCGAAGTCAAGATTGAAGAATTAATGTTTGTAGATCACTTTCAATTGCAGTGCTTCACCTGCTTAGCTGTAAGTATTCGAAATCCAACTAGGTGGACAATTTGCGCTTGTGCGTTGCATTATTTTCCCTTTGAGCGAGAGAAACGCGCATGGAGATCTCCTGATCGAATACCTCTAGAGAACATGGAATGTTTGCCCTTTGCGATTGCCCCGGAGTGTACGGAAGCTAAGCTGAGTAAATACACACCTTGCTTTGATATCATGCGAGATTTTTTGAGCGCACGAGTGTTAATGTCGATCGTAACTCGTACGCGAACTTGGAGCAAAAAATTAACCTGATTGTGAGTAGCATGATGCTTGATTGTCATCTCGACCCTTAGGTCGTAATTTCTCAGCTATTCTCGAATCTCGACGGCAGAATTTGATGTCTCCTGTTCAGATTTTGATGAACCTTAATTGCGCTTTAGTATTTGTTTGACATAGGTTCGATTTTTACGTCTTCAATCTTTCGGAATCTACGGAAGTTTTTATGCTATTCTACCAAGGTCATTGTATAACGCATTGTCGGTGGGTTATTATTTTCTGTACAAAACGTAACCTCATGCATTCTGGAAGAAATGAACTGCGCCAGCGATTGTTACTTTTGATAGTTCAAAGTTTCAATTTTCTCATGCAAGTTATGAGCCCAGTGCATGTGAGAGTTAGAAAGTGAAATGGGTTTATCTAATTAACAAAACACTGCTGAGCAAATGCTACCATTTTATATTAGTACTTTACTACATATATACGTGCGATAACGTCCTCTTTCTGCGTGCTGGTGCATGTTTTTTGATATGTGATGGCCGCGTGTTAAATTTATAGGTCGGAATAAGTACGTAATGTATTTTTTCCAGTCACATCTTTCGTATAATTGTATTAATTGGTGATTCAAGCTTGGAAAATACTTCATAAGTATACCTGAAAGATTTTGCTCTGAATTGAAATATGTTTGTAACACTGAGGCAGCGATGATGCAATTAGGGGATTTTGAAGTGCCGTGAACTCGGTTATGGCCTTGCAGCGAAGCTCTCAACCGATACTTAGACAGTAAACTGTACTCTGGTGAAAATTACTGTTACGTATTATCGTCACGTTATTTGGTGGCTCGTGAAATATTCATTCATTTTCATCAAATCAATGAATGAAGAGGACCTCTTAAACAGAGTGAAAAGGAAGTAATTTATTCTTTGACCTTGCAGTTTTGAGCGCATGTAGTTCCTGACATCCCCGTTAAAATTATGTATCTTATACGTTTTGACCAGTCAATTTTGAGCCCTGTGCATGAGACAACAGAAGATGGTTATTGCGTGTAGTAAGTTCCATGTAAAAGTTTCTTGCTTTAACAATGTGTTAAGCAAGCATTGTTAACAATGTTAAGCACTGCTGTTGATTTTGGAGAATTGTTAATTGTAGGTCTCAGGCAATAATGTTGTCTCACACACATATATGGCGCCAATGGAGGAGCACACCGCTACTTTGAATCGCTCGATCCGCTCTGACTTAATACCATTGACTCTCGCTTCCGACTCCAACTACATCGACTATTAGTTCACACACTGATTTTCAAGCGCTATTCCTTCGACCATGAGCCCAAATGAAAACGTGGAAAACAGCCCCGGTAAATTTTACGTGCACTTCAATATGATCCATGTATTACCTCTCTTTGAGTCGTATTTTATCGCGGTAACCCAATCTCATCTTAATGTTTTTAAGGGGTTTGGACCTGAACTCTGAATCGGAACTTTCAATCAGGTTATGAATTTGGGTTTTGACTTCTCATTCCAAAGCAGAGTTTTGACTTCGCTTCTGATATCTGATTTTGATGTTGAACTCTGTTTTTTAATAACTGACTCCGACTTACAACCCCTGACTCCGTCTTCCAGCCCCTGACTACGTCTTCCAGCCCCTGACTTCGACTTCTAGCCCCTGACTTCGACTACCAGCCTCTGACTCCGACTTCCAGCCCCTGACTCCGTCTTCCAGCCCCTGACTCCGTCTTCCAGCCCCTGACTCCGACTTTCAGCCCCTGACTCCGTCTTCCAGCCCCTGACTCCGACTTTCAGCCCCTGACTCCGTCTTCCAGCCCCTGACTCCGACTTTCAACTCCTGACAGACTTTCATCTCATAGCTCCGTCTCCGACTGTCGATTGTAAGTTCCTACTCAGATTTTTGAGTGCAATCCCGCATCTTGATCCAGAATCAAAATTTAAAAAACGGATCACGTTTAGTTCACAATGTATTAATTCTAATGAGTATCTATTTTTCCCTCATCGTTTATTCTAATTGCGTTCTAGCGTGATCTAGTCAGAGTAGAAATGAGCATAAAAAATGAAAATAGCGAATAAAAAAGAGAGCCTTTGAGTGAGAGATTAGTTTCATTAAGTAGACAAGCGTGGCTAAATAATGCAGATGTTGCTGCCACTGCAATTTATTGAGCCGATGATAAGAACATACGCGATGATTATGGAATGAACTGAAATGCAAATGCTGATATGAACAGCAATATTTCGCGTGTAGATGTTGGCCAGTGAAGGTGCGGCAAGGCCAGACTTCGGTAGCGTTCTGCCTCTAGGCTTCCGTACTGCACTGCGGCAAAACTTCGTTAACACACTATTATGGCTCTAAGACTTCGATAAAACACTATTAGACGGCTCTAAGACTTCGATAATACACTATTATGGCTCTAAGACTTTGTTAACACACTATTAGACGGCTCTAAGACTTCGATAATACACTATTATGGCTCTAAGACTTTGTTAACACACTATTAGACGGCTTTAAGACTTCGATAATACACTATTATGGCTCTAAGACTTTGTTAACACACTATTAGACGGCTCTAAGACTTCGATAATACACTATTATGGCTCTAAGACTTCGATAATACACTATTATGGCTCTAAGACTTTGTTAACACACTATTAGACGGCTCTAAGACTTCGATAATACACTATTATGGCTCTAAGACTTCGATAATACACTACCACAAGCCTCTATAAGACTTTGATAACACACTATCACACGCCTCTAAAACTTCAAAATACATCATTACACGGTTCTAAGTTTTCGAAAATATGCTATTACACGGGCTTAAGACTTCTGTAAACACCGTTCCGAGTCATCAATAGTGTGCCACTCCAAAGCTTCGATGACACATCGCTCTAAGTTGGCGATTTTTCACATCTTCAAGATGGGGATCCATGGCATGGATGCAATATTCTCTCAAAGTTACTGTAGGGAAAATCCTTTTGGGATTCATTGAATCAAGCGCTAACTAAAACTCAAATTTTGAGCAGGATTTTTATTAATTTTTACGCAATTTCCTTGAAATCAGTTGAAAATATTAACCAATGTATAGGATAACAACTGAAGTAGACTTTTATCAAAACGCGATTTTTACTGCACTTGTTACGACTTCTGAAAATACTTAGTAGTATTGAAGAGGTGGACATGATGACAAAAGTCTGATGGGTGATCTTTCCTAAAAGGCGGGACAATGTTAAAGAGATAGTTATAAGTAGTTAATTGAAAAATAGAATTATTTTGTTGGCAAATTTATAATTTAAGAGACATAAAGCTTACAATTGACTGTTTTCCACTGAATATTATTAAAATCCCACCAGTCGACCATAATAATCACAACCTCGTTCAAAGGAGTTAAAAATATAGGTGATTAACATATGCTGCGACCTTCAAACAGAGGTAGCAGTAGGAGGCTTTGCATGATTATTTGCACGAATTATTTGGCTCTTTTATTGACCCACAAGATGCTCGGATGTTGTGAAGTCAGTTGACTGTGGTCATTCACGCTTACTGTAGCGTTATTTTACCCCATGAACTGTCCACGGGTGGAGTGACCAAGCTAGAACACGATACTTCACAACAGCTGCTCCATGATTGACCACGCAGCTGCCAAACAATCACGGAGAATGTTAATGAAGCCATTCGATGAACTCTGCAGGGGCTGGAGAAACAGTTAAGAAGCGCAGTTGGAGTCGCATTCGGAGTCGCAGTTGGGGAGGCAGTTGCTCCGTCAGGTCAAAGCAATCAATTAGAAGGCGACGACAGCGTGAGCCACTCCTCTGATGCCCCCATCATGGGCGGTGTTGAGGAACTTCGTGACTTACACGGCAACCTTCACACGGATTGTGAGCAAGCGTCGTGCGTTAATGCCAATAACCGCCGACACAGTCCAGCGACCGCGAGGACTCGGCCGAGTCCGAGAGACGCCTTATTTACGCCGCGGTATCCAGTGTCGGGGTCTATTAGTGATCTGAAAGCGAGGCTTCCTTCCTCAAGTACCGCTCGGAGAAACTTGTCCGAATGTCTCACCGTCACACGCATCAAGGTGACCTCCGAACTTGCATCAAAAGGTAACCCTTAATGGAGCCATTGGAATCGTTCCTATCATGGTACGTTTACCCCTGCCCAAAACGATCGCATCAGGCAATATGTTAGCTGCTGGTACAAGTTATTGCTCAATTTTTTTCTTCAATTCATGGTTGGTCTTCCTTATCCATATTCTTATACTCGAAATTGGCTTACCGAAAATGGTTTTATTCATCACTGCAAGCAATTGTTGACGGCAGTTAGATTGTGGTATTTATGAGTCAATTTGGTTTTAAGCTTTCGAGAATAACGTTGAATAACTTTCCAAGCGGCAATTAACATTCCTTGTTCTAATGTTTCGATTTTTTTTGAGCAAATTGAAGCTTTACCTTAGTAAATCCTGACAAATTGTGAGCTGGGTTTTAGCATGCAATTGCTGAAAAATTTCAAAGCTAAAGCCCTCTAAATTTCTAAATAGTGTAAATAGAAGGCCGAAATAAGTCTTCAAAATTATTGAACTGAAATGAGATCTAGCGACAGACTGACAATACTCAATTAATATACCTTGTTTTATGTTAAAACTATAATTAATGGTCAAAGTCAGTTTTCAAATGAACAGCTCGAATGCGCATCTTATCTTCTTTCGGTTTCTCTCTCGTGCGTTATCTTTTAAAGTCTGAACGAGTCTGAATCACTTTGAAAGATACGATCCAAGAACGAAAACAAATGCTGGGGAGATGAAAGAGCAGAAAAGAGAGTTCCCTACAAGGGACGTGTGCAGAGGAAATTGCAAAAGATAGTACCAAGTCTAAATTCCAAAGCCATGAAATTTGCCATCATTATCTAATGATCAGATATTTAGTTTACAGGGTAAAAATAAGAACAGACAAACTAAAGAAGCATGAATGCATGCAGGCATGTAAGCAAGCACCCGAGCTAGGAACAAACTGCGTAGATAGTTATTACACAAATGGGTATTGTTACTATACCTTCAAACCTGAGTACGTGTGTTATCGATGTTTCTACTAGAAATTCTCGTGCTCAAATCTTAAAGATGCTCACTGTCAAGGTATGGTGCCATGACGGATAATCGCATTGTGCAGCTAGGTCTCGGTTTCAGTCAGTCACACTTGATCCACCATCCTCCTCGTCTGCCTTCGTTCCAGTCTTCCAAGAGTCGGATTTTTAAGCCCTTTACGTTGTCGCAGCAGTGCAGAAGGCAGGGAAAGCTCTTTCGTCGACATGACTCTCTAAGTGTATTTTGTGTACAGACTTGCCACTTTGAAATTTTTAGAATAAAATTGAGGAGTTTGGTCAGAAAAACGCATGTTACCAACTCAAGTCGACTAAAATATTTTCGTTGTCGACTGTATAGCAACTCTGCCGTATATTGTTTGAAACCCGACATAAAGTGTTTGAAAATCCGACATAAATTGTTTGAAATCCGACGTAAATTATTTGCAATCTCTAATAAGTTGCTTGAAATCCGATATAAATTGTATGAAATCCGACATACATTGTTTGAAGCCCGACATAAATTTTTGAAAATCCGACATAAGTTGTTTGAAATCCGACGTAAATTGTTTGAAATCCGACGTAAATTATTTGAAACCCGACGTAAATTATTTGCAATCTCTAAAAAGTTGTTTGAAATCCGATATAAATTGTTTGAAATCCGACATACATTGTGTGAAACCCGACATAAATTTTTGAAAATCCGACATAAGTTGTTTGAAATCCGACGTAAATTATTTGAAATCCGACGTAAATTATTTGCAATCTCTAAAAAGTTGTTTGAAATCCGATATAAATTGTTTGAAATCCGACATAAATTGTTTGAAGTCCGACATAAATTGTTTGAAATCCGAAATAAATTGTTTGAAATCCGACATAAATTGTTTGAAGTCTGACATAAATTGTTTGAAATCCGTTATAAATTGTTTGAAATCCGACATAAATTGTTTGAAGTCCGACATAAATTGTTTGAAATCCGAAATAAATTGTTTGAAATCCGACATAAAGTGTTTGAAGTCCGACATAAATTGTTTGAAATCCGATATAAATTGTTTGAAATCCGACATAAATTGTTTGAAGTCCGACAAAATTGTTTGAAATCCGACATAAATTGTTTGAAATCAGACATAAATTGGTGGCAATCTCATATAAGTTGTTTGAAAATGCGACGCCTGGCGCGACCGACCAAGCCTCCTCCCTGACCGCGGCGGTCGCTACGACCGGCAGCACCGCAGCACGGCTCTGCCCCTCCGCTCGGTCACGGGTCGTCACACTTGCGCTTTTTTCTTAACTTTCGACTCACGTTTGCAGACACAAATTGCTCCCCGCATACTTGTCCTTTAGCTTCTTCAGGATAAATTCTTCTGCCAGACAGCTTCAAACTTTTCTCTCTGCCGATACCTGTATTGATTGTGATTACACGATAGCTAAATAATCGTCCTGAGAGTCTAAATGCAAGTCTGGATGATTGTGGCTCATTAATCGTGTAGCAGCATCAAAACAACTCAATTTGTAGGAGTTAATTTTTCGTTCTGGAAAAATATGGATGAATTCTTTTGATAGAGCGATTCATGTTGTGGTTACAAAGTCCAACAGCTGCGAAGTTTATAGCAGCGCACAAATAAATGAATCCACCGTATCAGATCATCACGGTCAAACTCCTTTCTCATGAGCAGGGCCAAATTTTGAAGGCGTTCACACATAGAGAATGATTGTAATTTAGTGTTGGCAGCTTGTCTATGAGGAAGCTTGTCTTGCCCAAAAGAAAACCCAAAATATTTGAAAATTTAGTGAAAATACTTATGCGTGAAACTGAGATGCATGAAATTCTTGCCCCTTACCCAGGGTGAGCGCCACTCAAAACAACGTAGTAAATCTTCGCAGGCCTTCAGTAACGAGGTCCTGATCCTCCTCAGCTGACAAAGAGCGTCCGCAAAAGCTAGAAAAGAGCGAGAATTTTTCTTCCCTTTGTTTGGTGTTTTAGTAGCTGCAGAGGGGGTGTTGAATGAGTTAACAGTTGCCCTCCTCGTGAGGTGTCGAGAGCTACACCCAGCAATTGCGGCAAGCTTTGGCGGCACAAATCACACATCAGAACCACTTCAAAGCTGCACAGGTCCAGTTAGACCGATCTTAGTTTGGTTTGGCCTCGATCTAAAGCTTCTGGATTAATCTATAACCCTATATAGATTAGAGTTTGTTACTGTTTGTACAAGTGTTATTGGGGGAAAGGGTTATACATTTACCTTTGTTTCAATTTCCCGACTTGGAATCATTCTAAAGATAATTCAGTGCGAAACACTCACACCAGCCACATTTCAGAGGGCGTCGAAATCATAACGTGATCTTTTAAATCACACTTCGCGGCCTCCAATTTGCCCACAATCACTCTTTTCCGCCGAACATGCAATGTTGCCATTAAGGTCCCGTGGGCGTGGAGGAACAGAACTGTTGACTGGCAGTCCAACCTTTGTCAGTTTTTCTGACTGTGAGTAAGTTCCTCGACCATCAGGCTCAAACTGGGGTGAATATTTCACACGATTCTTATCTCCAAGGCACACCGATTTATAGAGACGCCTCTTTGTACGCAGTTCCTAGACTGGATGCCTGGAATGACTGCTGTCCAGAGAGCGGGTCAGAGGTCTCCGGTTGTTGGACCAGCGTCCTCACGAGGAGCGCACCACAAAATTCGCCCAGCAATTTGCTCAAGCATGAAGAGACTTTGGAATTTATTAACGGTAATTTAGGAATGTTAGCTTAAAAATGAGAGCCAAGAAATAACGCCGAGAAGCAAATGATAATGTCCAGTCAAGCGAGTTACTGAGAATTTGATTAGATTTCGTGTGGCTTGCTGTGGAACGATTTTAATTTGTTATCTCTTCTCAGTTCGCATTGAATAATGCTAGACATTTATTTCGATGCTTCTCGTTGGAGAAAAAATCGTAGCACCCGGCGACATTCCTTCTCCTCATGAGGGTAAAATCTTTACTCTGTTACCCTATGAGATGAAGTCATGTATTGAACGATGGTTAATATATAAGAACTGATTAAATCAAAAGGAGCTTTAGAGCCATTGAAAGTATTTTCTATAGAAAAGAATTATCTCTTTCAATATAGAAGTCAGTTTTGGTCTTGACGCAGCCAGGAAATCTTTTTGTCCGTTAAAAATGGATTAATTGTATATTGATTTGCGCTATATTGCTAATTTATTCATAATTAGCAAATTTTATTGAATTTGCTCGACACTGGTTCAGTTTTAATAAGGCATACAAGAGAAAGACGCAAATCTCATATTGTTTAAAACAAATAACGTCGCTTCAATATTTGACTAAACCAGAGTTTGAACTACTCGAGAACAGTTTCTCTGTTAATGAAAGACAGTTTCTGAATTATTACCTCGATTTGAGAGTCGACGGTCGAGCTCTCTCACCTTGGTCAATATTTTCATCTCGTACTCCGTCTCATTAATCATCGTAGATAAAAAGTTCTCGCTGTTTGTCGTAAAGAAATGCAGTTCGACACAAAAACTCAACCTTCAAAGCTCCAGTTTCCATACTTGTATTAGACGGTATAATTGACCCCACAGTGGAATTGTCTTGGAAGTTGGAATTACAGAGCATCTGATGTAAAAATTACTGACGCATACCTGGAAAAATTATAGTGAATGAATTTGATCCTAAAATAACAAGTTCTAAAATTATGGATGCCCCATATTCCTGGTGTCAATCTAGATAAGAAATGATGGTGATGTCACCTCGATACTCTTTTACAAATTATCTTAAAACTGGTGACCAGCAATGTTTGAAGTGGAATATTATTGATATCGCCGAAAGAGGAATTTCACGGAAACATCATGGATTTTAGTACGTTTCACTTCTTTTGAAAAATTTTTAATTAGCCTAACAACCTTTTATAGTAACTGCAACGAGATATCGAGTCGAGCTCCGTAAGCCATGGCTATCAGAGCTGAAAAATCTCACTAAAATGAACTGATATTAATTCCTCTAGTTTTTTCCAATTCATTATCGCATGTCACACAAATTCACGCTCGTCGCGATAAATTGAGTCAAAAAATGCAGAGATTACCATCCTTCATATAAATTACTGACTCATACGTGTTTAATACATGAGTGGAAATTTATGAGCTCTTTCTTAGTTTTATCTGAAGAGAGCCGCTCGTTTTGTGAAGCAAAGGGTGACACTTGATCGCTTAGATTGCTATCTACTAATAAGCAACCATTGTTTGCTCTGCTTGACTTTCTGTGATCACAATAGAGCTTTAGTCTGTTTGTGTGGATGTGAATGCGCTCATCACAGGTTCATTAACTGCTTGAACAATTTCATTTCTAGAATGTCTTCATGAATAGTAATTAAAAGCTCCCATCAATTATCTTTAGCTGCTACAACTTGCGAACCAAAAATGTGAAGCATCTCCTTAATTACCGTAAATATTAGAGCTAGATCTGACGCGCTCATTTAGAGCGCTCGAAATCGCTCGAAATCCCTCAAGAATGAGTCTAATAATACAAATGACCATATGGGGCTCGAGGGCCAATTAAACGAGCACTGGCAGGCGGAGCTCCGCGTTTGTCCGAGGTTTTGACCGCCACTGCTAGAGAAAGATTTGATCCGAAGTAGCACTGTAGTGTACAGAAGCTGAGGTGTTCCTGTAGGATCGTAGGACTGTCTTGATCTGTTGCAGCCAAAGTAGCCCCGATAGTGAGTGTAGCCCTGAGTGTACTCAATACCGTTGAACATCAGAAAAACAAAGATCACTGCTTTAAGACCGTACGACTGGTTTGATCAGCCCCAAATAGGTAAAGTAGCACTAAGCACTGGACGCTAGAAAAGGCAAGACAACTGTCGTAACACTGTTGAACTGGTTTGTACTGCTGCAATCGCAGTAGTACTGCCCATTGTCACTTAGAGAGGTCAATACCATGTCTGTGCGACTGTAAAAAAGTTTTGATCAAATTTCCACGAAGCCAACACTATTGTCAAGATTGCACTGCGCAGTGAGAGACTGTGATCGATGCTGCAAGTCTAGAACTGAGCAGTGGTCAAACTTTATAAAAACTAGCATCTATGTTAGGCCTTCACTGCGCTGCAGAGGAAGATGAAAACTTCTGCAGTAGAACAAATTCTTGATCAAGATTCTACGACATAAATACTTAAAGTCTTGAAAGTCGTGACTAAACGCTTAAATATAGTACGCCCTTACCCTCAAAGTATTGCTGTACTCTGTTTAAACTCTAGTAGAAGAGTCGTTTCTATGTTTTTTTTACGCCGTGAACAAGAGTAGAGAATTCCTTCTCATATCTACGCAGAGTTTGGAGTCCAAGCGCTCGACTTCAAATTACGATTCTAGCTAGATTGTAGACTCCCATGAGGGAAATTTCATATTATTTAAAAAACATTTTTGTTCTCGATCGAGGCTCCTGCTGATTGGTTCATATATTCTTGTACTCCACAGCGATTCAATACTTGTACATCCCGATTTATTTTTGACTCGTGTTTCTTTTCAGAAATTAAAAATAAGGTTGTAATTCAAGTTTTTCAGGGTAAAGTTTCACATTCACGATTCTTCATTTTGAACGTGGAAAGAGTTCATATTGTGGGTAATTTTGGAAGGATTTCTTAATTCAGGGAAAAATAAACATCCACGTAAGCATTCAACAAAACAAAATGTGGGAGCATAAAGGAAGCTTTCGATAACTGATATTCTTAAATATGAAAATCTCTGCCTGCAATACTTAAAATTTGTTACGTCAACGTTTTCACCGTGGTGTACTGCCATTATTTCAATTATATTTGTCAACGTTTCCACCGTGGTGTACTGCCATTATTTCAATTATATTTGTCAACGTTTCCACCGTGGTGTACTGCCATTATTTCAATTATATTTGTCAACGTTTCCACCGTGGTGTACTGCCATTATTTCAATTATATTTGTCAACGTTTCCACCGTGGTGTACTGCCATTATTTCAATTATATTTGTCAACGTTTTCACCGTGGTGTACTGCCATTATTTCAATTATATTTGTCAACGTTTCCACCGTGGTGCACTGCCATTATTTCAATTATATTTGTCAACGTTTCCACCGTGGTGTACTGCCATTATTTCAATTATATTTGTCAACGTTTCCACCGTGGTGTACTGCCATTATTTCAATTATATTTGTCAACGTTTTCACCGTGTTGTACTGCCATTATTTCAATTATATTTGTCAACGTTTCCACCGTGGTGTACTGCCATTATTTCAATTATATTTGTCAACGTTTCCACCGTGGTGTACTGCCATTATTTGAATTATATTTGTCAACGTTTCCACCGTGGTGTACTGCCATTATTTCAATTATATTTGTCAACGTTTTCACCGTGGTGTACTGCCATTATTTCAATTATATTTGTCAACGTTTCCACCGTGGTGTACTGCCATTATTTCAATTATATTTGTCAACGTTTCCACCGTGGTGTACTGCCATTATTTCAATTATATTTGTCAACGTTTTCACCGTGGTGTACTGCCATTATTTCAATTATATTTGTCAACGTTTTCACCGTGGTGTACTGCCATTATTTCAATTATATTTGTCAACGTTTTCACCGTGGTGTACTGCCATTATTTGAATTATATTTGTCAACGTTTTCACCGTGGTGTACTGCCATTATTTCAATTATATTTGTCAACGTTTCCACCGTGGTGTACTGCCATTATTTCAATTATATTTGTCAACGTTTTCACCGTGGTGTACTGCCATTATTTCAATTATATTTGTCAACGTTTTCACCGTGGTGTACTGCCATTATTTGAATTATATTTGTCAACGTTTTCACCGTGGTGTACTGCCATTATTTCAATTATATTTGTCAACGTTTCCACCGTGGTGTACTGCCATTATTTCAATTATATTTGTCAACGTTTCCACCGTGGTGCACTGCCATTATTTCAATTATATTTGTCAACGTTTCCACCGTGGTGCACTGCCATTATTTCAATTATATTTGTCAACGTTTCCACCGTGGTGTACTGCCATTATTTCAATTATACTTGTCAACGTTTCCACCGTGGTGTACTGCCATTATTTCAATTATATTTGTCAGCGTTTTCACCGTGGTGTACTGCCATTATTTCAATTATATTTGTCAACGTTTCCACCGTGGTGTACTGCCATTATTTCAATTATATTTGTCAACGTTTTCACCGTGGTGTACTGCCATTATTTCAATTATATTTGTCAACGTTTTCACCGTGGTGTACTGCCATTATTTCAATTATATTTGTCAACGTTTCCACCATGGTGTACTGCCATTATTTCAATTATATTTGTCAACGTTTCCACCGTGGTGTACTGCCATTATTTCAATTATATTTGTCAACGTTTTCACCGTGGTGTACTGCCATTATTTCAATTATATTTGTCAACGTTTTCACCGTTGTGTACTGCCATTATTTCAATTATATTTGTCAACGTTTTCACCGTGGTGTACTGCCATTATTTCAATTATATTTGTCAACATTTTCACCGTGGTGTACTGCCATTATTTCAATTATATTTGTCAACGTTTTCACCGTGGTGTACTGCCATTATTTCAATTATATTTGTCAACGTTTCCACCGTGGTGTACTGCCATTATTTCAATTATATTTGTCAACGTTTCCACCGTGGTTTACTGCCATTATTTCAATTATATTTGTCAACGTTTCCACCGTGGTGCACTGCCATTATTTCAATTATATTTGTCAACGTTTTCACCGTGGTGTACTGCCATTATTTCAATTATATTTGTCAACGTTTTCACCGTGGTGTACTGCCATTATTTCAATTTTATTTGTCAACGTTTTCCCCGTGGTGTACTGCCATTATTTTAATTATATTTGTCAACGTTTTCACCGTGGTGTACTGCCATTATTTCAATTATATTTGTCAACATTTTCACCGTGGTGTACTGCCATTATTTCAATTATATTTGTCAACGTTTTCACCGTGGTGTACTGCCATTATTTCAATTATATTTGTCAACGTTTTCACCGTGGTGTACTGCCATTATTTCAATTATATTTGTCAACGTTTCCACCGTGGTGTACTGCCATTATTTCAATTATATTTGTCAACGTTTCCACCGTGTTGTACTGCCATTATTTCAATTATATTTGTCAACGTTTCCACCGTGGTGTACTGCCATTATTTCAATTATATTTGTCAACGTTTTCACCGTGGTGTACTGCCATTATTTCAATTATATTTGTCAACGTTTCCACCGTGGTGTACTGCCATTATTTCAATTATATTTGTCAACGTTTCCACCGTGGTGTACTGCCATTATTTCAATTATATTTGTCAACGTTTTCACCGTGGTGTACTGCCATTATTTCAATTATATTTGTCAACGTTTCCACCGTGGTGCACTGCCATTATTTCAATTATATTTGTCAACATTTTCACCGTGGTGTACTGCCATTATTTCAATTATATTTGTCAACGTTTCCACCGTTGTGTACTGCCATTATTTCAATTATATTTGTCAACGTTTCCACCGTGGTGTACTGCCATTATTTCAATTATATTTGTCAACGTTTTCACCGTGGTGTACTGCCATTATTTCAATTATATTTGTCAACGTTTTCACCGTGGTGTACTGCCATTATTTCAATTATATTTGTCAACGTTTCCACCGTGGTGTACTGCCATTATTTCAATTATATTTTTCAACGTTTCCACCGTGGTGTACTGCCATTATTTCAATTATATTTGTCAACGTTTTCAACGTGGTGTACTGCCATTATTTCAATTATATTTGTCAACGTTTCCACCGTGGTGTACTGCCATTATTTCAATTATATTTGTCAACGTTTTCACCGTTGTGTACTGCCATTATTTCAATTATATTTTCTCCCTGTGTTTGGCGATCTGATGAAGATAATGAATATTCCATGAGGAGACAAGCTTTGTGTCTGAATTCCTTATTTTCTATAGAGAATAATTTGTTTCTTCCAGCGGCTTCGATTACCACGCTGGTCGTGACGAGAGCCGCTGGAGTACACTAAGAAAATTTTCATTATGCTGCTGACCGACCAATATTTACAAACTCAATTTTAAAAATACCCAATCACAGCTAATTGAAAGCCCAATCCAGTTAATATTTGCTATTTTGAAAATTGTTACAACAATTGATTTTCAATTTGAGTTGAATATTGACCTCCAGTTTAACCCATACCAGCCAAAGTGTCAAAATACAAACTCAGATAGACCTCCAATATTACCTCTATTCAATGTTAATCAAAGTCAAAATTTTAAGTATTTTTGGAGCTTGTTAAAGGATCCCACACCACGCATGCCTTGCATTGCAGAGAGAGGACCGTGTTCCTGCTCAGAACAGACGCTCCCTGACGGTGATCTGCCGCTTGTGTGGGACCCTGTCGTGTGTGTGCCTGAATGTTGACGGGAACATTGGGTGCCTGAATGTTGACGGGAACATTGGGTGCCTGAATGTATCTGAATCTGATCGGGAATATTGTGGGACGGAATGCATCTGAATCTTATCGGGAATATCGTGTGTCTGAATGTATTTGAATGTTGACGGGAATATTGTGTGTCTAAATATATTTGAATCTCATCGGTAATATTGTGTGCCTGAATGTATTTGAATCTTATCGGGAATATTGTGTGTCTAAAAGTATTTGAATCTTATCGGGAATATTGTGTGACTAAATGTATTTGAATCTTATCAGGAATATTGTGTGTCTGAATGTATTTGAATCTTATCGGGAATATTGTGTGTCTGAATGTATTTGAATCTTATCGGGAATATTGTTTGCCTGAATGTATTTGAATCTTATCAGGAATATTGTGTGTCTGAATGTATTTGAATCTTATCGGGAATATTGTGTGTCTGAATGTATTTGAATCTTATCGGGAATATTGTGTGTCTGAATGTATTTGAATCTTATCGGGAATATTGTGTGTCTAAGTGTATTTGAATCTTATCGGGAATATTGTGTGTCTGAATGTATTCGAATCTTATCGGGAATATTGTGTGCCTGAATGCATCCGAATCAGATCGGGAATATTGTATCTGAATGTAATGAATTTTATTGAGAATATTGCGTGCCCGAATGTACCTGAATGTCGACAAGAATATTGTGCACTTGAATGCACCTGGATGTTGATAGTAATATTGTGTGTCTGAGTGTACTTGAATTTTGTCTAGAAATTTTGTGAGGCTGAGTGTACATCGTTGCTGACAGGAAAATTGTACGCCTGAGTGGATTTTGTGATCGACCTTAGGAATTCATCCAGGCCACACTCTTTTCACAAACGAGTAGTAAATTTTCTGCTGCGTTCAACACAGAATATAAACTTTTCATACTTTTTTCATGCATCACACGCCAAGAATAATTTAGATTCCTTCCCATCAACAATGATTTCTGTGCTTCTGCTCGGTCACTATACAATTCCGAAAAAATGTTTTTGTCTCCTGGCTGAATGGAGTGTCAGTTCGTAGAACAAAATACATAAAAAAAAATCCACAAACACTTTCGTGGTCCCAGGGCAGAACTTATTAATGAGGTTTCTGAGAACACTGTTTTAATCATGAAAAAGTGTATGAAAATGTTTTAGCATAGTCTTACTTCCAGTGTGATTATCAATGAAGAGTTAAATTTTCGTGTTTTAACTAATAAAAACTCATGTACTTCAGAGCATAACTGACCAATGCAGCAGTATAATAAGGAATTATTTGATTCTCTATCGATGCTTAAATGCCTTAAGCTTGTTTGCAACAAGTACGCTATCTCCTCAAGAAAAGAATCTTCGGCCAGAGAATTGGACAAATCGCTTCCGCACATTGAGGGTAACCCGATACCTTAATTTTTTGACACCGAAGTCAAGTCAGTGAGTGGGGTCAATATGTGAACACGTACAAAGTTACTGCAAACAAGCGGTCTTTGCTAATCGACTTTGTTCTGTTAAGTGCGTCAATTACGTTGAAACACAAAAGTCTTCCTTGGTTTTATGATAGCGAGGGCCTAAAGAAGCTGGCATAGAGTTAAAGCACCATAATTTGAAGGGTTTGAGAACGAATTAGTGGGATTTTTCATTGATAAGCGCAAACTTCTGAAAATTATACGGTGTTTTTCATCAAAATCCCATTAAATTTTAAGGTTATTGAAAAGTTTGCTGATTGAAAGCAGAAAAACACTGCGAATGAGTATTTCTTGAACGTTTATTATTTAGACGTAAAAATAAGAGAGGTGAATATCACTTCACAATTTCATTGCATTCAGCTCATTCAGTTGAAGTTGCTACTGATGCTTCACTTCTTCTGGTTTAAAAAACGGGTTTGTTTTAAAATTTCATTGTTTCAATATACTATCTCATTATTGTTGAATAATTACACATTTTAATAGAACGTAAAATGTCTGCAATATTTTCCAATCATGAAATATAGAAAACTGCATATTCGAATCAATTTCAGTTTGAGATAATTCCCTCCACTATCGAATTATCATTAAGTAAGGAATAAAAAACAGTTTATTTTAAATAAAATTGATGCATGAAAAACATTAAATTTTTCTAAATATGTTTAAACAAAGAGATCTCTAACTGTTAAACATACATCGACTTTTTAATTGCCATTTCAATAGTGCCAACTTACAGTGATAAAAGGGGATAATTAGCTTAGGCTCATGCAATATTGGAGAATAATTTTAAAAGTGGAAATAGGTAGAGGTAATCAATTGTGTGCTCTAATACTAAAAGGTCAACGTGGTAGTCATTCGGAACTATTTTTACGTGCTTACCCATCCACCAGCATACCAGGTAACTAGCGCGGAGTTAATGTCTTAACACACAGCGTATTCGTTATATTTCTTGCCTAAATAATGGTGGCGGAATGAGAAACAACAAAATTATTGTTGCTTGAAATCAATCTGACAAATCATTTTATAACACGAATAGAGTAATTTGTTAAATTAAATGCCTAAAAATACTGTTATACCCAGTCTAACTTTTTCGCCGGAGCATGCATATTTTTATCGCCCAGGCGATTTAATTACTTGGGAGGCGAAAAACATGCATGCAGGGGGCGAAAAAGTTAGACTGGGTAGTGTACTCTCAAGCATCAGAAACGAGACTTAGTCACACAATGCTAACGAAGCATTATACAACACGAATAAAAACATTCAAGCATACATTCACAATGTTGAAGAGAGGAAAAAAATTGTTTTTGCAATTAAGATGATAAAAAACATTCCTTGGCATTTTCAAATGTCTTAACATAAAGATCTTTAGTTGATTAACACACATGGCCATCGAACAATACCCAAGTCAATCGTGAAAACAAATAATTAAAGAACGAGATATACTAAAATATTGTTAGGAATGGCATGGTTCGTTTATAAAGATCTTTCTTTCAAATTGAATGCATATAATTCATTATAAAATTACAATGAGTTAAATGTTTCGAAATTACGGACAAAAAATAAATGCTTTTCCCACAACTGATCTTCGAAAATGTTTCGTATATTCTCAAATAGGGTCAAAGCTCGTGAACGTTCTCGTTAATTTTGAATCTCATTCCTCATATGCTACAAAAATACAAAACACAATCCCGGCCTCGATATTATTCTGAGGAAAAAAGGCCGTGTCTCTATGGTTTTTGTCTGCCCGTAATTATGGTCAGTGAAACTGCACAACAATATCAGTGAACTTTATGTCTTAAAGTAGTCGTGAACTTACCTTCATTTTGTCATCACATCAGTTCGCCAGCGACATGGCTGTAAACTTTCCATCGACGCAAGGATCGGTTCCGAGAACATCTTGGTATCGGTCAAATTTCAATAACGTCGGCCAAACTTGCTTGATTTCAGCGTCCATAAAACGGGAATAGGAATCCGGCTACAACCAAGAGCAGGTTTTGATGACTCATTTTAACATTCCAGGGCTCTTTCTTCGTGATAATATCTTAATCACCGAGACCACTTTTAGGAATTAGATAACTGGGTTTCTGTAACAAGAAGGGGCTTTTGAAGTGATGCAACGGCAATAAAAACTCGTATATGCTACAAAGTTCCAACCTAAAGTCCGAACTTTGTACACAGTCTAATTTAATGCTCCTAGCTAATTAAACGTCTCTCAGCAAAGCTTTGCTCGAGCATGAAGTCCTTAACTGTGGCGATCTTGCCACGCTCATTTCTGCACGTAAACTCTTTGTAGGCACTCTTCCTGGCCTACGACGTTATAGGGGAATAGACTTCCCTTTACCTCACGGTTCAATAAATTGATACTAGCCCGTTGGGTGCTCTCATGATTTATTTCAGGGAACATGAACAAACATTAGTCCTTTTAACGGTAGCACAGTAGTAGCAAACAAACAAGTTTCAAAATATTGAGGAATTGCGAGGTGTCTGGAAAGATAAAGAATGAAACTAAATAAGACTGTAACAAGAAATAAATGAATATGCATATGTCATCAATATATGTCTCAGTATAATCAAATCCAATGTACCTAGAAATAAACAAAGACAATTCAATAGTGAACTACACGCTGGCCGATTGTCACGCATCTGGCGCCTAGAAAATCTACCTAGCATTAGCACGCTGGGACGCTGGGATAATTCTTTCAACTATTTTAAAAGAAGCATGGACGGCGCCAACACTCTTCATGCATGCATGGAACCCTATTCTAACATATTGGACCCGTCGCCCGCTAACTAATTTTAAACCGACCCAACTGAACACTAAAATTAATTTTATCCCACGTATGACACCAAACAGACAATATTCAGTACAGCTTCTGTCTTTTACGATTTTTTCTTCTCATAGAAAGGTAACTGTATTCAGATACAACTCTGGTGTTTCGTTCTTGCCATATTATGCAATTTATCTCTGGTTAAGCAGTTAAATTACAGTAGTAGAGAAATAAATTGTAACTTTTTGGCGTTCATTTCCTGCCGAGTCAACAGCACAAAAAGATACCGGTATTGGTTATTTAAATGCATCATGCCGGGAAACTCTCCCGAATACAGGGCTCGTATGTTGAGTAAAGGAAATAGTGCACCAATTTCGCATTCTTGAATTGAAGCTTGAATAAATTTGCAAGTGAAGTTCACTTGTTAGGTAGAAATTTCACATCATAGAATTTAATTCTATGGAAACCTACGCTCAAATTTTTAGGTCATGATCAGTGAATAAAAATAGGGTAAATTAAGCAAAATAAAAATAACCCATTACAACAAAAAAAGGAAGCCCATGCTTCAGCAAGTTTATTCGGTTTATTTTTTACGCGGTCTAGAAAGGTTAGTGGTCAATATAAAAGTGCTGTAAAAGTTTAGGCGCTCATAAAACAGACGAGTTTGTTCTTGCTCGTGATACGATTACGTTTTTTAATTCTCGACGTGGTGAGTTGCTGAGAGGAGCTAAAAGTCAGTTATCTTTAAATCAGGGTGATTTAGGTCCACTTCATCAGTCGCTTGACCGCTTTAAGTTTCATTTAGTTCCAATTGGCACTCAAGTATACACATTTTGTTAGGAACTTTGAGTTTGATCTTGTGTGATTTGCTGTCCCTGCAGACTATACAACAAATATCTCTCGTTGGGTACCCTTGAATATCCTTGGCTGCTTTTTATTAATTAGATTACAGCAGTTGGATCAAATCGCAAACATCAAAGTGTTATTAGAGGGAATTTGGTTTCAAATGTCAGCTGTTAGCTTGTATAAGATAATGAAATTTGACAGTGTTCTGCAGGATAGACAGACATTTTAATTTGTTATTTTTAGTTCTCGGATGTTAGGTTTTTCTTCGTGTTTCAAATGCTATTCTGAAAAGCTGAGTGAGACCTTTATTGTTGCGCTGAGCCCTAAGAAATACACATGCGTTCATTGCGTACGTTAAACATCGTACGATTTTTGCGTTGAAAATGCGTATTCTTTATCTTGCCCAAAAATGAAACAGTGCAAATGAGATTCACCCAAAATCAACCGACACAAAACCAGGCAGATAGCCACTTGAGAGTACATCAGGCCGTCAGTTGTAAAGAGTTATTGCGTGCGCCCTATCTGCGGCTATTCGGCCATGGCTTGAGATTTAAAAAACTAGAAAGAATCAGGAGGTCACCTCGGTAGACGCATGATGCGTGAGTTAGGATCGTCGCAGCAGAATTTGAACAATCAAATCGTTACCCGAAGAGCTTCAAGAGAGTGGCCTCAGAAAAGATCGTGGCACTTATTCCTCCTTGGACCAGACTATTGCGCTTGCATTCTGTGATTCAGTTCTAGAAGTGCCTTTTCTCAAGATAAAGCTGTGCACACACTTTCTGTGATACTTCGCTTTTTATGTTTTAAGGAACCTAGGAAAAAACCTTCCAAGTCGCAAAAGCCGATGTCCATATTAGCTCTAAGCGCCAGTTACAGAAGTTTTTCTTTCCCTTACCCTTTACATTTAGGAAAACTGCTACGCTAGCGATTCGGTCGCTGAACAAACATCACACTTTCCTTGTCTGCCTTCCTGAAGCGACACCTCCTTTCGAGCAGCGAGAAACTGAATTGTTGAAGATCAATCGTGATGGAGATGTTTAGATAGCTGATCTTCCCCGTATAAAAAAGGCTATCAAGCTTCTTTGACTCACACGACCAGAAAGTATAGTCGGTCCTGAACTTCCAAAAGCTATCATTTACGACAATTTCTTTGCAGTTATCCTGCATGACGCCGTATATTTGACCCAATAGGTAATATACTGCAAATCTTTTTACTCATTTCTTTGCTTTGGAACCCTCGTGATTCATAAAATTCTGAAGTGGCTCAAGAAAACCCCCTTATGCCTCATCAGTGACTTGTTGCCTCGGTTCTTGGCGCAGCGCTGGCCCTCGATGCCGCTGCCGCTCACCCGTCGAGTTGATGGCTCAGCGGGACCGCATTTCATTCGTGACTTCGCAACTTCGATCGACCATTTCGATCGTTTCTTAGTAAGCTCTGAGGCACTTTTAGAAAGGAAAGATTCAGTAAAAGTTTGCCTCGCCTTTTATCGAATTCAAAATTTGAGAGCCAATAGCAAGCATCGAATTACAAGGTAGCAAGGAAAATGATGTATCTGTACGACTCTACTTAACTGTAGATCTCAGTGATGATAAACTGGTAAACAAATATTTTCACCGCTTTAGGACTGTCAATTACTCACTGTAATTTTCATGGCTTAGATAAAAACTTACGGATACTCAATACCTGGCTGGCAGTGTAAAAAAATCAAGTTATAGTAGGAGGTAATCCTGCTACTAACTAGGAGAACCAGCAACTCAACGTACACAAAAAATAAAGATAACAAAAAATAATCTAAAACTCGAATGCTACGAGCAGAAGTTCGGTGAACAGTTTTCCTCGTCTCCCATGACATTTACGAGATAACGGGATTTTTTTGCAAGGAACTTCTCACGTGTGGATAAATGAATACGTTTTGGGTGCTTCAGTAAATCTTCAAAATTAACTAATGTTCAATGAATAGTAGATTGAAACCATAAACAATGACGTACAAAACGTTATCTTCAAATATGTTTAGGTATCTAGTGGACGTCGTATCAATTTGTACAGGGAGATTTAGTGCCACTAACAATGCTTACATTCCTTAACATGTTGACCGCTACGTGTACCACTGGTGGTACACGGAGGGAATTTTCATAATGCTGCAGACCAGCCTGTAGTCACAAACTAGATTTAAAAAAAATTAAATCAAAGCTAAATGAAGGTTCGATCCACATAGTGTAAGTTATTTTCAAAATAGCTTACTACAATTGACTTTAAATTTTAGTTAAATTTTGAACTTTAATTTAACCGATGACAGTTACCGTGTTAAAATTGTTTCATATGGACTGTACTTTATATCAAATACTGATGCAATGATAAGCCTATTGGCTGCGAGCAGTGTTAAAGAATGAGAATATACCCGCGCAGAGCTCAGACATAAAATTGTAATCGTTTTCAATTCATGTTCAGTTTAAACTCCGCAATTATTTGCACATTCATAGGTTTATGAGTAATCAGCATGAAATCTTCATAGTTTGACAAATCAAAAGTGTATGTTAAGTAGAGATATGACTAATCACGTGTGTATATATTTTATCGGGGCATGGCTATATCATCTCAGCCTCACGAATCAATAAACAACTGAACAACATTTAACTAGATAGTGCTACGCGTCTCTAGATTCCGAAACCTACTCATAATCGGTGGTCTTGTGGATCACTTGATCATCGTATATAATTATTAATAATTAAGGTCAGTAACTTCAAGGTTTGCCAACAAACTAAGCTGACAGTTATACAGCCGTTATTGTAGGGCGGCAGCGATGTCATCCAGCACTTAACAGAAAAGCTCGACAAGTGATCGTTACGGGCTTGTGACAGCGTATAATGAAATTACTGAGCAGCCAACAGATGGAATATGATACAATAAACTTCGGTCTCAAAGAGAAGAAACGTGCCAATTCGCGTTCCGACGATCAGGAAAACTAACTCCTTTCATTTTCAGTGCAATACTGTGGAGTTCACTCACAAGCCCCGAACATCAGAGAGTAGAAGAGCCAACCAGACATGAGTGCAGACAGCGACGTCAGGACAACAGGTGGCAATTATTTGCCCCTGTCTTGCCTGGTCTTCAATTAAGCCGTCCATCGTAAATATCTTTGCGGGAGCCGCTCAGGCTTCTGCCAGACGCGTTGTAATTATTTAACACTTCACCTTCAGCTCCATGTACTCCTTGGAAAGTGGCTAATGATATCCTTGTCTTGTTCGTCTATCTTTTGTCGAGAAATTGAAGCCACTTACGTGCTATGAATCCAATTTCAGTAATAAAATAGAGTTGCAGGAGGACCGAAGTGATGGATGGGACGTCATAATTGAGAGACCGTGCAAGGGCCATCATCACTTTGCCTCACAACTATCTTCACCTCGGGAATTGTTTCGTAAATTTGCCGGGCAACGCTTCATAATACAATACCCGAACGCAAGGAAAATGATGCTGGCCTATCAGTCTGCGAATTTTCTGCCCAAGTACATTTGGCACTTATCGATAATTCACTCGTGTCAGAATAGCGCAGTCCTTACTCAACTCGCACAGATCATGTCCATCCATGATTTGCATGAGAGTAAAATAGTGTGACACTGGTATTCATCTTTGAATACATTGCTAAGGTCTTTCCGATACGGTTCCATGCTCCTCTGGTTTTTTAGCCTCTCAGAATCAGTAAAGTTTTCCTTTCCCACACATTTTTTTCTTTTCGAAGAAATATGGTACTGCTCGTCATTGCGCAGCAACTTCCAGCCAAGTGCATGAGATACATGCGACCATAGCAGGCTAGACGTTCCTCGAGCGCCCACACGTCAGGCCGAGAACTTTTTGATCTGCAGCTCAACAGGTTCTTGCACTTCGCACCAGTGATCTGTCTAATAAAGTCCTCCGATATTTCCCAAGACTTGTCTCGGTGTAGCGTCAGCATGCGTGAGAATCATTATTAGTTAGGTAAAGGGAAAAGAATGGTTCGAGTTGCCTACAAAAATTTGTTTAAGTGAATAATGAAATATAATCTTGTTGAGTTGCTTTTTAATGCTATTGTTTGCGATTATATCATGATGTTGAAATTAGTTTGAACTAGGGTGAAAACTTTGCATGTTTATATTATATTTATTCAGCTGTTTTGTACTCGTAGTTGTAAATAGTATGAAAAGAAATATTATTCAGTTTTCAGCTAGCTTGCTGATGTTTCGAAGGTAGAAACTGACTCCATTTCAGTTATTTTAAATTAATTATTTTGAACTGCTAGTACGCACATTCCTGCACTTCATCTAATTAAAAGGCCATGAACTAACCTGACAAAAGCTTGAGATATAAAGAAAATAAGAAATAGAAATGTCAAACAGTTCCCTTGTCGCAGACCTTGGAACGGGATTTATCGAGTTTAAAACTTGAAATCAGTCGCAAAAAGAGAACATCAGTCATTTTTTGAAGGTGAAACATTCTAAGCTTTACAGGAGTTTTTTAAGCAAATTGCATCCCAATTACGCAGAAATTTTGTCACCAGGAGTGACTGATGCAGTGATTGGAGCACTGAACCGAGGAGGATGACTTGATCCGAGGCTATTCCAGGTAGTCCAGATCATTGAGTGGATTTCCGGCCGATGAAGTTGGACGTGATCAACTCTGTCCGCAAACGACACTCAGCTGAAGAATGACAGCCATGTTCAATGCGCACACTCATTTCTTTGTTCTCAACTGTTGAGAAAAAATGATCGGTGGAAACCTTTGCAAAGTTTCCAGTTCGTCAACTGTATAGGTAGTTTTTTAAGTTTCGTCAGAGTAAGTAATTAAAAAGAAATTAAGCAATTCAGAGTTCTTAGTTTTAAAGCTAATAGTATTCGTATCACAATACTAAGATCAGAGCGTAGAAACATTCTGTGCTTTAAAAGATGGTGGAAATGAAATTTCTTTAGTTTGATTACAAGTATCATACCTGGGCCAAAATAAACTCATTTTAAAAACTGAAGAATGATAGTTATTTCAGAGCCTTTAATACTGTCCTTGTGAAATTGCGAATAATGCAAAAGACTACCATTACGAATGACCGTCAGGTTTGAAATACATTCGCGCATTTGTAGTATAAATCAAATCCAAATTCTGAAAGATTTATGCACTTTAATGTAAAAACCGGCCAATTATTTTTTCTCTTGATTGCGCGTATTCAAAATAAGGCTTTTCATCAAAATTATTACTCACTGACTGCGTTATTAACTGATGAGAAAAAATTTGACTTCTACAGCTAATTCATTTTCACCTCCCAGTGTATGCAAGTGCATGAAAATCACCTGCAAAATCTACGGTAAAGAGTCCGAGAAAGGCAAAATTATACTTACCTTAAATATGGCAAGGATTGCCTTATATTAAAGTTTTGAATACTAATCTCGTCAATGATTCTTATTTTGAATATTCTTAAGGCGCCAAAGCTTGAAAAAAAACAAGATATAAAATTCAATCTCTTCAATGTGGGAGTAAATAATAAAAGCAGTTGCAGGCACGTACAATTAGATGTGAGAGAGGTTGTTAGCACTCAAGTGGTGCAGACAATGTCGGTATTCATGAGGTCAAGTTGAATTTCTATTAAATTTAGCGTTTCTAATCATGTTTACTTCGTATGCATTTATGCATAAGTTTATCGTTAACTACTTTCATTCGCTCCGCCTTATCCGCGCTCCAGTGATTTTATGCGTCTTTTGGGCAGCAACAAGAAAATAACGATAACGCATTTACATCTCTCGGGAATTTGGTCTTTTTCAAAGCCGTTTACGAGAGGAGCTTAGCAAGAGGATAAAATTCTTTCTTTTTTTCACAGCCACAAATTTTCCACTTCGTAATAAAAATACAATTATGTCTACGTAAACTGAAGTATTTAAAAAAAACAGCTGTTTGAAGTCTTTCTTCATAGGAATAGAAAAATTCTGAAAAAAATGAATAATTTTAATTTCACTAAAATTACGGAAGGAGAAATAGTTGAAATTTTGATTCCAACATCGAAGTTGTGAGCATTTATTTCATAGAAATGGTAAACTTTCTAAAATGATGATTATTAGTCGCTTGTAAAATGGAACCAGAGAAAGCGATAGAAATGAGATGTTAAAAAACAAACATGTCTTGTAGTAATACTCATAACTGGTGTTAACTAAAATATTTTCTTTCGATGATTATTTTACACAGTTAATTTTTCGGGCACAGACAGGGATTTGAAATCCCATTATATTATAGTTTGTCGAATTTCTTGCTCTGTGTTACACCTAGGGTTTCTCTTAACCTAGTATCGTGGTTTTGGGACCATACCCATTTCAGAGGAATGAGTATGAATTATTAATGGAATCTATGCACGGCATCATTGTTGAAACACGTCCATTTCTAATATACGTACTATCTCTTCCTGCCATACCTAGGAAATCGTGAAATTAGAGCCTTTGCAGTAACTCGTTATTCATTTTCTTGCAGTATTGATTAATTCAAAGTTGTCTACAATCAAGGCCCTATGTTCGAGCTTATTCTTTCGCTTTGAGGAGAAGTCACCGTCTTTGATTCAAGTTTTCTTAGTTTTTAAATAGATTTATGCATTTGTAGTATAAATCAAATTCTGATTCTGAAATATTTTTGCACATAAATGTAAAAACCGGAAAAATTATGTTCTTTTCTCTTAATTGTGTTCTCTTCAAATAAGGCTGTTTATCAAAATTATTGCTCACTGACTGCGTTATTAACCGCTCATTTCAATCAGTTAGTTGACAGTATTGTGGATTATTTTCTATGATTGAATTCAGTGTCAAATTTCATGAACTTCAGGAATACTGGCTGCTTGGTGAAAAAATCAACAAAGTTGAAAAATTAATGAGCTTGGTCACTCGTTTTTTAATATATTACCTAGTGCTCATTTAGGGGTCAAATGAGCATCTCTGCCATTAGTTATGGAACTCGTTTAAAAAGCCTTTAGCACCGCTAAGGCTACATTCTCCTCAAGTACTGTACATACATTTGATACCACGGAAAAAAACGATAAAGCCCGACTTTGTTTCTAAATCAACAATCGGACATAACAATCAGGGACGATTCAATCTAAAACTTCTACAGCTAGGACGATAACCCTCTCGAAACAATCTATTCTCCCCTTACAAAAGGAATACTCCGTAGTAAATTTCTCATTATCACTGGTATTTGGAGTACCGATAATAATTTCGTGCCGAAAGGATATAACGTCTGTGCTACATTTGATTTTATTCTCATATTCGTCGGCCATTTATTGAATTCGATCGCGGAGCAAAAGAGTTTTTTGTATCCGTGGATGAGATCTTCAAAGTCTGAAAGTTTGCTGAGGTTCAGTTCCAGCCCTAAGCAAGATGCAGCCATACCCTATGTTATGAAGATGGAGTCTTTTTATCAGTGACAGCTGTAGCCTGCAGCATAAACGTTCGATGGGTTCTTCTAATGATATTTTTACTGAACTGTATTTTAAACAGTTCATGATTTTTTTGTATTCTTACTCGATGATAAAAATGTACTCATTTGAGCGTCAGTGAATGAAAATTCGCTGGCAGTTTTTGAAAAAAATTGGCGGTTCGGTATTTTTAAGCCATGGTAAAACACAACACATTACTTTTATCATGCTATGAGCTCTAATGCGTGGCAATAATTTTAATTACCTAGATATAGGCACATTTGCATGCGCATTATTACGTGACTTTAGTCCCGTATTTTATACAGGGAATTATGCTTCTGGGAATGCCCTATAACGAAACGACTCAAATCCGTTTATATTATTCTCAAATTTGAGCCTAATACTCCAGAACAGAAAGCTGTGCGTCATTTACGTTTTCCCATGCCATGTGCTAATGCGATATGCTCAATGGAATCATTCAATATGAAATAATAACAGTGCTTCAAGTTCAGTAAAATTTTCCCACCGACTCTTAATTGCAGCTCTCGCTCATGGTTAAGGTGCGACAGAAGAGGAAAGACTGAATACTAATTTTCACTCGCTTGTAAAATGAGGCACAACGATGAATATCTAAAGCTCAATATACCACACGGCACAACGATAGGACCTCCTTTTTCAGACACCAGCACGTCTGAGTTCAAGTACCGCAGTTTTTTCCGCGAAACTTTCAAGTATAGATCATGTGTCAAGAAAGTAAATGAAAACTGGCGCCTCCTCAATTTCTGGTGCTTCCCGCTTGAATTTTGAATAGCTCTGATATAAAGAAACTCTACGAATAAGTTTACAAGTTTTTTTACGCTGAATAGAGTGTAGAATTGAAGAAGGTGAGGAGAGTTACGGGGAGGCAGAGGCCAAGTCTCCGACGGCACTTTGTTGGTTTTGCCCCGCGATCGTAAGTCAAGATTGGCTGTGAGATGCTCCAGCAAATTACAGAGCTGTGGATGTTGGTAGCAGAGCAAGAACGTGGCAAGTGCTGTGCGCGTCTGACCAAAAGCACCTTTAAGTGCATGGCTTTACAAAAGATCTGCTCCCGAGCCTGTCTTATGTAGAAATATTCCATGCACTCCTCGCCAGCTACGCAGAAGTTACTGAACAGAATTACGCTCCAAACTTCATGCGTTTGGTGCCCCGTTAAAACTGGTGAATTTTCTCCTATTATAGGGGCCACAAATTAGACTAAAATTCTTGGACTAAACGAGCAGTAAGGCAATGGACTGGAACGCGCCTCTTTTGGTTGGGTACAGGTGAGGCAATATAGTCATCTCAGCTCATTTTGCTTTCAGGAAATAAGTGCAAGGATTCGTAATAGAAACTGTCAGAAAATATGCTTGCAAAAACACTTCTGTTGCCTCAGAACTACGGCGCTGAAACTTGAGTATGTGTTGATTATATTCTCTTTTGAAGTTCAATTGCTGTTAAACAGATAGTCTAGTGTTTCTTAAACGAAGAATTTAGACGGCGAATCCTTCTCATCTCCAGTTCAATATTGTGCGAAATCTTCACAAATTTGAAGGCTGCATTTGCAGACATACTTGTATTGTAAAAATGGCTATGATTTGCTACGGTTCATCAATTGAGGGCGCGTATTAATATTGATAGTCCTCGTTTTTCTTACCGAAGGTGTAAAAATAACTCTCGTTAATAACGGTCACCGTCCAAAAATGTGATATATATAACTGGTCAGCACAAAAAAGTGAGAAAACATTCAGCAAAGGATATCTTACTCTCAACTCTTACTTTCAGGAAGCGGTAGGTCAACGAAGACGATAAAATCGTCCAAACGTTTAAGCAAGTTTATAAATAACTGAAAAAATATGACAATATCTTGCAGACACGGGTCTGGCTTCTCACAGATACTCGAATATTTGTCATTTAATTACTTCACCAATGATATCCTAGAAGCTGATATTTGATTTTTACGGAATAGAATTCACCTCTCAAACCTATGCTGTTTGTAAAGGTTATGGAGTTCGATCTATGAACAGAACATAAAAAGTTAAAATCAATGTTGAAGACTATGTCATGGATTGGCTTTTTGAGGATTTTGAGAGATGATTTTCAATATACCTTTAGAAAGTAAAGTTTTATGAGATAACATATTCATAAACAAATTCTACACTGAATAATGAAATTAAAATTTCTGTTTGACTCGTAGAATTCACCATTAGGAAACATTATTTTTCAAACATGGAGTACCATAAGCAATTTGGTTCCGAAAACTCTCGAAGTTAAAGATACTTACGTACTGAAATTTCTACTCTGTGCAGAATTTTGTACCGCCTAAGCTCTTGTAGTTAACATCTACCAAATTTTACTGAGAACATCTAAGTCAGAAAAAGTTTCCGACCACATTAATATATCAACTGATACATAAATAATTTCTTTGATCATCCAGTTTGTGTATGACAGCATCAAATGTTACTCAAAATATATATAAAACAATTGATTTTATGAAAAAGAAAAGGACCAGACTCCGAGACTCACAGATTCGTGAGTCAATTTCTGAGAGTAGTATCTGATACACAGCTTAAATTTACAAATCAATTGATAAATTTTCTTGAAAATACATTTCTTAAATGCAAGAATAAATTGATCAATGTATGTATTCGCGAACACATTTCTTAAAATAGTTAGATTTCCATGTGTAAACATGAGAATAATGCTGGCAATACATAGTTTCCCAATACTATGCTCATTAGGTTTTTTAACTTCTAAAATAGCGAGCGTGAAATTCATTATAAGACGATAATTTGACGATGACTTGGTACTTCAGAACTGCTTCAAATTATGCGGTACAGGTCACAGCATCCGCTGAGGACAAAGCGGACCTCGGGACAAGAGAAAGGGAAAGCCTTGGAGTTGTTCTCATGAATCCAATGGATAGATGTTCGGCCAGGGATGCAGAAGTATAGAGAGCTGAACAAGGCACGGATGTGATTCAAGTTCTGGGAACTACATGCATTGTGAAAGAAACCTTTTGAGTCTCGGTGACCTACTGGATGACAAATGACGCCACTTGTCATGTCGTCCTTTTCTGTCTTTTTGAGTTCAGCCTACGCGCTTTCACTGCTGTTTTCTCATAGTTCATCCTCGTTTACTGCTGCGTTATAAAAAATTTTAGCTAAGAGTTTCAGAAAATTTATTTCATTGTATCGACCCACTTAACCTTTGATTGAACTGAGAAATAAATTCCGTTCTTACCATATTATCGGGCTGAAGAACATGTTCTAGTTACTCCTGTCCTGATTTTTTTATGGATGTAAATTTGAGGTATATATTTAGCGTTTCTCTTTCATTCGGCCATTAGACAAAATGCCGATAAAAGTTGCAATGAAGGTTTGTGCAACTGTGAGTCATTCAACGGAGGATGTGAATGTCACATTCAGTGGAAGATTCTTCCTTTTTGTCCGTCGCAGTATCCTCTGTCCATTCATTTTCGGGCCACCACGATTTATAACGTGCTAGAGTGTATGACTATTTCCCTTTTAAAAAAATATTTTCCTATTCAAATAAGCATACGTATATGTGAGGAAACGAATCACTTAATACCCTTCATGTTGCATGGAAGAATTTCCCGTCCAAGCCTGGCTTAACGTATGCATTTAGCCATACAGGGCTTTCACGACCCTCGGAGCTACAATGGCCTCCAATACAAGTAAATACGAGATGTTGATGGCCTTCCTTAGAGACAGGAATTTAATATAAGTAAAAACTATTTCTTTAACCAAGTTGAATATTACAAAATTTAATTACCATTCTTTACAGAAATGAAATGTTTATGTGCATATTGAATTTGATAGCACAAGGAAATATTCAACGTGAACCAGTGCAAATACTCTACTACAGAGATACAAAAAGTTCCCAGCAATGTTTCATAGTGCGGTGACATTCGCAATGTGTGTCACAAGTGTAGGTCTCAATTATCAATGTAAACAAATTTTCAAGATTCTTATTTTAATAGAACAAGAAAGGGCAACGATTGCTATCGATAAAATTCCAGCAATAAAGTTCCAAAGCCCAGCTGCGAATCAGACGTCATGCTGGGAAAAGCCGGCTCATGCATGAGCGTGAATCTCTGCACTCGTGTTTGCTGGCTTCATGTGCCGGCACGCGTGATCAATTGTAATCGTTAATCATTTGTGATCGTTAGTCACTTGTGATCGTTAATCACTCGCAACGTTGATCCCCTGTGGCCGTTAATGATTTGAGATCGCCAATCAATAGTGATTGTTAATCACACTTGATCGTTAATCAGTTGTGTTCGTGCGCCAGATCCTGAATGAAAGTGCTATAGTGATCAGGAAACTGTGCAATTTTGAAGTGCAAGTTGTTCTCAGTTCTCTAGGCGTTAAGCAGCACGTTTAGTATAGAGAGTTAAAATGTGATGGGCAGAAAAATCATTCCAATCTTGAGACAAGTTCCATAGCTTATGCTGCAAGGAACAACAAATATATACTAGCTTCTTGTTATTCACAAAGACTGTGTAGTTACTCAAAAACTACCCGGGGGACGGAGATGGCTTCTTTGAACTAAACGATGTGTGTGTCGTGGCGTACGAGCAGGAACGAAATATTTTGTGAGATTTCTGAACATTTATTTGCGGGCACCTGTATTTTTTAAGGTCTCAGGAATATTTTTGCGTGCAGTATTTAGAGGTCATAGAAGTATCGCAATAACATATTGGTATGCGTGGTAAACTATCGTAAAATCATGAAGAATGATCCCAGATATACAGTAAATTACCGTCAACATGCGGTAAGCAATTACCAATGTCCGAGATTTGTAATCGACGATTGGTCCGATTATCACTGATGCCTTTTGTTATCTCATCCCGGATACGAGATGGGTTTTCACATATAAATTGTATGGCATACTACACAACTGTTGTAACTTTAGCGCATCTCGAAAGTATTCGAGTATACATAGAAGCAAAAAAGTCTTCGACTGCACATTTGCGAGCTACCGCAAACATTTAGCCAGACATGTGTGGTATTTTAATAAAATATAAAATGATTTGATGTAGATCATTGTCTGAAGCTAAATGTTGCGAATGAGGTATTGAACTTGCGCACGATGATGACATGTCGCGCAATCAAATGGAGGAACCAAAATAAACATAGTCATAACTGCAAAATCTAAAACAATACGACACATGGATAATTTAAGCCCAGGATGAATGTAAGATTGTGGCGTGTTATGAAGGTCTAGGCATTCTGGTGAAAATAGAATCGTTATCTAAAACAGAAAATGCTAATCAGTAAGCTGCTTCAAAAATGGTAAAGTGACTGTTGGTATATTAATTCGAGTTAGAATTCGGCACTTGCAACTGACTCAACCGAGGCTCTTGTTCGCTGAAGTTGGCTTTTGAAAGGAACTGAGAGCCTCTCATTACCCAACACTACTACAACGCTCTGTCTACGCATGATTTTAGACACAAAATAGTGGAGTTCTACAACACTTCAATCTGGATAAAATACTCACTTCAATGAAAAAAATAACACTCAATATCGTTAATAAATTAAGATTGTAAAATTCCGAAGATCATTTCGAGATGCGAAACATGCACGGAACTTTGCGTCAAATGAAGGCGAGGCATGAGCGGCATGCCTCGCTTGCACCACACCAGAGCGGGGCAGGCCGAGGGTATGCAGCATCACGAACTGCTGGCCACCATGCAATCAACACCAACAAAATTGCACAATTTTCTGCTGAACTGGAGAGGGCTGGCTATACTTTCTCCTGGGAACTATGGGCTGGTTACTAGAATTCCTTATTCCGAATTGTGACCGCTTTCTGAGAACAGATTATAACTGTGCCTGAGAGGGAAGACATTTTGCAAGGGCTGGAACTCATGAAACACTGCCTCGTGATCTGAGCAACTCTCGATGGTGTAGGTTGTAATATGAAATCTTCGAATTCAAAATTTTTCAGATTTACTGCTTTAACATCGAAAATTCATCCTGAAAACTTTTCAGATTTATAGCTATTGCATCGAGAATTCATTCTCTGCTTCCCTAGATTTGCCATTTGAAGTTTTCAGTTATGTTTGCTTCGTACTTGTGTGTTGAAGGCTTTGAAAAAAGCGCCATGGTGAGCAACATGAAGTAACTCTTTAAGAAAGTATCCATGAACAGTTTCCTATGTGTTTTATCTATAAGAAGTCAGGTATCCGTGTATCAAAAAATCCTTTTAATCTTAAGATAAAAAGTCAATAAAAAGTAAAAGTGGAGTTTCCAACATTCACACTTTTTCTAAACGTAAAAATGTTTAAGTTTATTAGGCTTCTTGAAGTCATTCGCCTAATACATACCTTTAGAGTTGCTCCCGGTTTTCACTGTTTATATTTCACCGTAGTCAGTTTTCGAAGTTTTAATCATTTGATAATACTTACAGAAACGTGCAGGATATGCGCTTTCACATAATTAACTGCTTACGCGTCCTATACTGACTCATAAAGGTCACCGAGGGTTATCGACATTTGACAACAAATATTCGAAATGTCCATCCATAAAGAAGATATGAACTTTTCGAAATAATAGAACGAAATTCAGTACATTCATGTACACCAACTTCAATAGGTTCAGAGGCATAGGAAAACTAGCAACGAAACAGCAGTGCAGTGGGAACATTACGAAACTCTTTTTCATTAGCTGAGCAAGAAAATACTTCATCGCAAAAATTTCTGAACTATCACCAAAAAAATCATCAGTCTTTTGTCTGAACTTTATGCAATGCGTGGAGAAACCCAAGGCACCACATGGAAAATTCAAATTTTTGCTTTGTCAAAAGTTGAAAGTTTTGCGAGCTCTTGCAGTCCCCGTTGCCGCTGCGGGCTATCACTCCATCTACCAGCGCTAGCGTCTCCCCGGCCGTCCCATGAATTGAGGGAGCACTGCGCTGATTATACGCTTTGAGTGACCGCTAGTTGGTTTTTGCAACACCTCATTCCTTATTGATCCTTCTTTTGTGAGATGTTCATGCCTTCTAAGGGAGTGAAAGACTTTCATTAGAGGCGTAAAGAGCTTCTGTTTAGAGTAGAGGTCGAGAGTGTTAAAGTTCCTGTGTGATGGTTGAGATTCCTCCACGCTCTTTGCTGTACATCGAGACCCGTATGCTAATGTACAGCCGACACTTTGCGAGATAACGTCTACACCCTGTAAAGACGGACGTTAACAAAACTGAGCCGAAGAGAACGTAATGACCACCTCGTCTGAATAAAACTGTTAATATTGGCAAGATTTCTTCGATACGCATTGATAAATGTTGCTATTCCTCAAAGATAATCGCAAGGCTAACGCCGTGCTGAAGTTTTCGGCTGTTCTACAGGCTTTCATCAGGGCGCACGTCAGATATTTTTGGATGTTTACTAGTCATTTATGGCAGTAAATCGTCGCCTTGTTTCAACAGTTATAGGAGCAAGGTACGTGCAATATTGTGCGAGTCTCCGCAGCTGTCAGACTACATCTGTAATCAGTGGTTTGGGCGAAAAGTTTTCGCCAATATTGCAATAGTAATCATTTTCTTAACCTTTGCTGGAGCACCGAATTAGAATTAAGTGGCTCTTTCAAGCTGATTATCCAGCACCAGAAGTGCTCTTATTTCACAAGACTGTGAAAATTAGCAGCTTCTACACGAAATAGGAAATTTCATGCCATGCCTGAAGTGTTTGAAATGCTGAACAATACCAGGTAAGCGTTATTGTTGGAATAATAGAGAAAAATCATATGTTTCTGAAAATAAAATTAATTTCTCTGTGAACTCTACTCTGACTGTACATAACTTTCATATTGTAGAGAACTTAAAAGAAGAATATGTCTCGATAAGATAACAAGAATAGCCAATTTATAATTCTATATATGTTCGAAAGAAATTGAAGATCTAACTACATGCTTTCGTCGCTAAATCATAACAAAAATTATTTACCTCTTCAACATTTTACTCAATAAACTTTCACAAAAATTCTAACAGGCTAGAAAACAATTATTCTCGAGCTATTTTCTTTTTTCTTCCTGAGTATTTCACTGCTCCGATAATGAGAGTAGACACTTGATACGGTTGAAGTCGTTTTAATTTCACAATAAATTTCTAGGGTAGGAGAAAATTCATAATACTTATTATCGAGTGTGATTTTTCGCGTGCAATTAATTCATTGCACTCTCCAGCCTTGAATACACCGCTTATAAAGATGTTGTGGTGCCCGAACTTCGCAGCTTTGAGTGCAACAGAGCAGGGATTATGTGGCAAATGTTTCTGATAGAATAGGTTTTAGATTTTCGTAAGATTTCGACGGATGTTGTACATGGCAATCAAGTACAATTTTGATATTTTGCAATTATAAATAAGTTGTAGCACAATGTCAACGGTTCTGTTTGAATTGTTAACGATGAGGCCCATCATTTAACGCTACTCAATTAAATGCCCATAAGTTATCTTTTCGTTTTTACTACTAACCAGCAGCTACAACGGAATGACTAGTCGAACTCACATCATAGTTGGATGAAGAACAATTTTGACTACGACAATATAATTATTTTCCCTGACGATATTACCTCCTTATGTTTTACAAAGAAAACAGTTAAATTTACTGGTGCAAGGGACAATTTTGCCGTTTTTTGTCACTTTTTTACTAATCAACCTGGAGCACTATTTGAAAATGCGATTAAAAAAAGGACGAAAAGTAGCTTGGCTTTGACGCCTCTGGACACGGCATTTACTTCATTTTTTGACCTAGTGAAAAAAGCTACGTTTGGACGCCTAGTGACCGAGAAGGTCCATCATTGGAGATTTAAGACAAGCTTAATGGTAAAATAATGACAGCCTCCAGGCGCTCTCCTTCCCTCGGTCAGCACCATTAAGATGTCACTGAGCGCCCTGTCAATGCAAAGATTGGTTGCGTCGACTGCCAACACAAATACATCTATTTTCATTGGAGAAAGTTTTCAAATAAATGACATTCTATTTATTTGGTGACAGATGCGCACGTTTTTGGAGATTCAAGTGAATGTACCAACTCATGTCTAGCTTCTGAAGGCAAAAATTATTCAAGTGCAAAAACTCCAAATTTTTAGTCTGCAATCCGTAGTTAGATTTGTTTGATGATCGTTATTTGATCTGTCATTGTTTATTTTCGAATCATAAGCGTTGGTAATAATTTTTGGTATTATTTTAGAATAATTTCAGCAAGAAACATTTCAAAACAAACTTTAAACACCTGGACAATTTGAATGTCAATTGAACAACAATGGAACACCGCAGTTATTTTTAACTCATTTGTAAGGCTTTACTCGTCTTGAAGGGGCACCGTGTGTGTCATGGTTGGAAGTATACAAATCGCCGAAATACGTTTCTTTCCAATTTCATTAAGCTCGTTTCCATATTTTGAGCATCCTTCAGAGTGCTGGTGAGCAGAACGCAGTGTGTTACGAAATGGGAACTTGAGAAACTGAGTAAGTTGTCCTTAATATCACCCTGTGTTTTCCTTCAATTGCAAGTCCTGTATGCTCTCGAACATCCCACGCTCCAAGAACTTGTGGCGTTGAGTGCCACAACGAATAAATTTATTCATCTTGGAAAAAATCTCTCTAATCTGCAGATGGCAGATCGATTACAGACTTGTAACAGACTGGAAACGGACAGTCGACCGACAAGTGACGGACATGTAAAAGACAGCTAGCAGAGCGCTAGCTTCCTTGACTTTGTAAAAATGATGAAGGCAAAAAAAGTATAATTTTATAAGTTGATCAGAATGTCATTAAAGTAACATAATTTTCAACATTTTTTAGTTCATGAATTAAGTCGAATATCTTGAGTAGTGAATATTGGCAAAGCATAATAAATCCTTCAAGGAAACTACGAATTTACTTAGCTTGTATATTTTCTAACCCAAAAGAATGGAAACATTTTTTCGCTCTGACTTTATTGCACTGCGATTGCAACAAAGTTATTTATATCTTGAAATGATTTTAATGAGGTTGCAGCGAAGTTATTTTCCCTCGGAATTGATCGGAATGAGATAGTGACAGGGTGAGATGATGCGTGTACAGTTATGTGTCCGTCGTTAACTCAAGAAGGCACTTGATCGTAAATCTCATATAATTGATACGACTAATGGACAAATATTTCAATTCTTTCTAGCTAATAAATAACCGCTTCATTGCTCTCAGGAATGTGAATTTCTACGATGAATTTTTGAGGGTGAGATGTTGCAAAAATTACTTGTAAAATCGAGCTAATTAAGCTCAAAAATGGCTCTGTGAAGATTGATGATGGTATCGAATCGAAGGGGAAGAGTGGACTGGAGAGTTCTATTAGGGAAAGGAATCTTATCAACGCAAACACTGACGTATATTTATATCTAATATCTCGATAGGCTTTGAGAAAGTGTTGGGCTTTTCGTAAAAAATTCCGAGTTTACAATTTGGTATTGAATTAAAAAATTAATTCCTATTCGATAGATTATAGGATTACGTTTATAGCTAGTTTTCCAAAATATTCTTGTCCTTCAAAATGCGTAACCAAAAAGTACGTTCCTACAACAGCCGCTGGACGACAGTAAGCTTTTGGAACGAATCAAGATTAAGTAAATTTATTCCGAAACTGAAACTAAGTAAGTTTCTTTGAGTATTTTCATACAGACAGTAATTATGAAGTCAAAACTAATGATACCTAGATTGAAGAAACTAAAAGCTTTTAATTCTGGGCGTTAAAATAGACAAAAACTAGAGTTTGAAGACTATATTACATCTCAGCACTAAATTATCAAATTAAACAATCAAGTTCGTAAAATATTTCCCTAGAATTAGAAATCAATTGTTTGAAGAGGCTTGAAAATTACCTTATAAAACACATTTTTTTACATATTTGCAATACAGAATAGAGGAATCGAATAGAATCTATAAAAATACAACCAATTTGCTGATCATGCACGAAAAAAATAGTTGGAGAGCGGAAAAATAGAAATACAATGCACACGGGAATAATTCGATTAAAAGGGGAATTTTTCCGATTTTATCTTTATGAGCTCTCTATATGTTATTTCAGACATCAAACGTCAATCAATGAAGACGAAAAAGATAGTAAACGACTATTACCTGCAGAAAACGAGCATCATGATCCCCTAACCCGAAATAAAAGTAAATTCAGGTTTGCTTATTATTCGGGAGCACGATCTTAACACAGTTTCAGTTTCCACTTGATTGGGATCAAAACTTGGAATTCGATTCCGGATAAAATCCGTGAAAAGAAAATCGGACAAAGCTTTGAACGTCTATCCGAGCTTTGAACGTCTATTCTATTGAGCAATGATGACACTAGGTACTGAAATAAAATATTTTCTACTAAGTGGTTCAAATTGATTTGGAAATTTACTGTGGAATGTAGTTATTTTCAGGTGTATTTGATTATGCGCATTTTCCATACGGCTAACTTAAACTATTATTAAATTACCTACCGAATTCTGTGCAAACCTATTAATTTATTCATCTACCGTGCGACTAAGTTGAGGGTCGTAGGTTAACTCTAATTGTGTACCTTAAATGAGCTCTTTGATAGGAAGACTTAAAAGTTACTGAAGGTATCCGGGCCCAAGAGTAACTGTATCCAAAGGTCTCCGTTGAAATAGTCTTAAGAAACAATCGTCTCGATGTATCGCTGCTAGTATATAAATTGTTCGAATTGTTTATGTCAGTAGTAGTGAACAAAGCGAAATTTGGATAGTGATCTCTTCTTGGAAGAACTGCGGTGTTCAAAATGAATTACATTTGACGCTTTAATAGAGACAACGTCTGTCTGGTAGTATGCTTTTATTCACTTCTCCAAATTTTTTTATAGAGACAACGTGCCTTTGGTCATGTGCTTTTATTCGCCAATTATTATTTTTAATAGAGACAACATCCATCATTCTGGTTATGTGCTTTTATTGGCTTATCATTATTTTTTCAACTGTCAATGTCCACCCAAAAAGTTGAATAATTGTAAAATAAGAGCGTTTGCACAAAAACATTTCAATCAATAATTGAAACGCTAGGACTATGGTATACATATTAAGATACACAACGAGGATTTTGTAGAATTTTTTTGTAACAATTAGGGACTCAAATAGCGCCAGAGTGCTTTTTGTCTTCAGTTTTTGCAAATAAGGTATCAAATTAGAGACTTAAATAATTTCTCTGTTCGAAATCAGAAACTATGATCACCAGAGTTGTGGTTTAAAGCTTTATGGAAGTGCACCGTAAGAGCTCTTTTAATCTGAGACGTGCGTAGGCAAAAATTAAAAAAAAATGAATGACCTGGTTCTGCCATATGTCTGTGAAAAGATAAAATTCAGCAGGACTCCTCTTTCGGAATATTACGCTACTTTTGATGAACGTCATTCCTCAAAGTGTGTTGCACTATTTGCCAAAATGTACTTGATTATCAAAGTCACAATCTACTAATAGAATATTATTGCAATAAGTTGTTCATAATTATTTTTTAAAATTAGCTATTTTTCGAGGATTTCAATCCTTACACGATCTGCTTCGAAACAGTCGGGACAGCCGCGTTTATACTCATGCCATGAGATGCCATGAGGTAGACATACAATGTTTTAAGGTGGTTGCTAAATTTTTCGCTACGTTGTCTCTGAATGTTGTAAGATGGCTGCTAAATTTGTTGCCATGGTATCTGAAAATGCCGTAAGATTGTTGATAAATTTGTTGCAATGTTATCACTGAATGTCGTAAAATGGTTGATAAATTTGTCGCTATGTTGTCTCTAAATTTCGTAAAATGGTTGCTAAATTTGTTGCTGTGTTATCCCTAAATGTCTTCAAATGGTTGCTGAATTTCTTTCAATGTTATCTTTAAATGTTTTAAGATGGTTGCTGAATTTCTTGCAATGTTATCACTAAACATGACGTTGGGTGGTCCCTGAATTGGTATTTCATGTAGGAACTCGAAAAATGATCTCTGAATATCTCGAAACATGGTCACCTAAAAAGTAGCCCAGTGATCTCTGACTAAATAGGAGACGGTCACCAAATTAGCGTACCTTGAGTTGAAACGAGCTCGTGTGGCGTTATTGGAAGACAATTTTCATGGGCTTATAGGTGAAATTATGACCCATATTTCACGTTTAACGAGCTAGTGTGGATGTTCTTTCATCAAATCCCATCTATTAGCAAGCTGCAGCCCATTGAATCAACAGTGAAATACTGCACGCTGCAGGTCACCGTAAAGTGAATAAAAATCATTAACTTACAGATGATTTTTAAACTATGCACCTTTAAAAGCTGAGAATAAAATTATGTGGGTTTCACCAGGGAGTGCCGGTAAGTAAACTGAGACGAATCAACTCTAGAACAGTTCATGTGGCCGAGTGTGCCCTACAATATACACGACACAAATATCGACATCATTTTTAATTCACCAGCGACAGAGATATGAAAGGTGAAATGCAGTGATTGCCCTGCACTCACGAAGCAAAATGAGTTAGTAATTTACGCGAAAATACATGCCTTGAAAAAAAAACGCTTGTCATTGCGATGTGATCAAGTGAGCTTGCGCAGTTGAGGGCTGAGGGTGTACCTCCTTCACGCTGTGCTGCGGACTTGCTCAGCGAAATCAAAACTTCTCTCGAAATGAAATATTATAACTGATTGCTCCTGTTCTAAGGGTTGTTCATTCATAATTGCAGTGTTTTTCAGGTATGATCGTAGCAGATGAGAATACAATTTAACCTTGTTGAATTGGAGGGTAGATCTACTGTACTGTATGTACCTTCTCCGCTTCCGCTTGCTTCGGAAAATGCACTTTGTTGGGGATGAATGGAACCCGAAACTTTTTTGTAAAAATCTTTGTCTATTCAGTTTCATGGAAGTCAATATGAAAGATTTTGGGATTGTGAAAAAAGTAGAGGGAGGAAGCTTTGGGTTTGCCATGGGGAAGTTTTAACATGTATACATCGATGGACACTACTGCATTTTGCAATCCGCTCGCTACGCGTGTTTGGATACTCACGCACGTTGTTCAACTTTTTGCAGTTCTACTATTATACAGTACGGAGAATTTTTGAGGTGGCAGCATGAATAGAAAATTTCAATTAAAAAATACTTCTAATATTTTTAAAATTTATTTTTCTAAGACATTTGCTGAGATGTAAGATGAAGACACCTAATCTGAATTTCGTCTAAAAATGAAACAGTGGTAGAATTCACAAGCCGATACTAAGTACAAATTAGTTAACGTTATGGTAAAACATTGATTGCTGAATAAAAAAAATAATTCGCTCCCACTAACTGAAGTGGCGACTGGGATGCTAACTTTTGTGTTAAATTTCCCCAATTGAGGACACAAGTTCAGCTCATCACAAACGTTCGTGTCTTTCTGGTGTAAATTACTAGGCTATTGTCTCGCATGCATCTTCGGCTCATTAATTTATCCCGCATCCATATTTAAATTCATTTTTCCTTTCGGTTAACTCGGTAGATTTGATTGATGAATTGACACAAATTTTTCTAACGACCTTTTCCACGAATTCAGACCCCGGTTTTGATAGAATATTTCTTAACAACCTTCAGCGTCAGGTTCCTGGAACATTCAAAACTAATCTAGAAAATGAGAGTCGCTTTAAGTAGTGGCGAAGTACTTGCTGCCATGCCGGAAAGTTCTGTAATTTTGAGAAAAGTGTCATGAGGCGCACCAAAGTATTTCAATTGAATTAAATCACCGAATCAATTTTTATCACTTCAATCATTTCAAGGAGAAATTTGTTACTCAGTATCACAAGGCATTTTCACACAAAGTTCATGGTCGTCAGAGATTGGTTTCGAGCTTCAATGATGTAGGAAATCTTGACACACTCTCGAACAAAAAAGAACACTTTTACTTTTTTTCTAAATTGGATAGGAAATTATCGGTAGAAGCATCACGATCTAATTATCTCGGAGTAATAGTAGGGTATCCAATCAGTAACCTCCGATGCAACTCCGGCCCAGGGGCGCAATATCGATGTTCCTGCGGAAACGATATAACCGCGCTTCCTTTTCAATTGAACTCAATGTCTGCAAATTAAAAAAGAACAATTCCACAGCCTAATTAATGGTAGTTGAGGCTTTGAATGTAACTGTACTGTTTCAATTGTTATGGCTTCCTAAGAGCTTCTTCGAAAAAACAATCCTTTTTCTCTGAGGTTGGAATCAGGAGCCGCGGTTGCCGCTCGGTATGCGGCCGCTGCTACTTTTTCTCGACTCGAGAGAAAGGAACTCTTGCAAAACTTGGTCATTAAAATCAGGCTGAGGAAATTTATTAGCTCCCTGACATTTTATTGCTGATGGAGGATAAGGAAGCTGATAAAGGGTTCGTTGGAGGACCGTAAGTCCCTCCTGATTCTACGACTTCAACAATTTCCCGTTGTTCTTGGATTCACCCAATATCGCCCTATTAAACTGAGAATTTATCGTTAAGTTATATACTCTGATTGCCAAACATTTAGTGCTATGCAGTTCTTCTGGGCTATTGTCAATGCATGAGGAGCATATTCTCGCCTCGCGTTAGAGTTAATCTAATTTTGATGGCGAAGACTGAAAGTTAGCCCTGTGTTCTGCGTAGGCAAAAACAAGTGATTTTGATTATGGTGAGCTTAGAAAATTTATCTCCACAGCTTAATAATTCCGACGAGTAAAATTGGCCAAAGCCTATACTTTGCAACAATAGCTAGCTATTACGGCTAATTTCATTATTGATGGCGAACGCTGACTCAAATTTTGTGAAAATGTTTAACTAGCCCTTACGATTACAACGAACAAGAAAGCTAGTGACTAATGAAATGAGGTTAGTTAAGTTTTGTTTTGTTAGAAAACCTGTCAAAAATATCATTGTCACAAATCAGTCTTTTATTCTGAAGGTTACGATTGGTCGTTCTATTTGCATTCGAATATCACCTTTCTTGTTGAAGCCGTTCCTAAGCATACAATATTTGTTAAATCGAATTTAAACATGAATAGCTATTTTATTTTTACTGTTCCAGATCATAAAGCTCGCATATTTTCCAGCCAGAATTTTTTTTTACTTCTTGAAATTTTTTGTGAGGAAAAAGCTTTAAAGCAATAAACCAAATTATATTTTGGAGCAAAGCTTAAAAAATATAGGTCATTAAAAATATTTTTACCCACTTTAAAAAACCAGGACTGTAATCACTGTGTTTTAGAGCTGAGGCATGGAGCGCTTAATTTACAATAATAAGCCAGAGTTTACAGAGCTTACTAAACCGCTATTAGTTAATTGATTACATCCTTGCTTTTCATTAAAGTGGTATACCTCCATCCGCTCTCAAAAAATCGACACCGTTGCTTCGCAGCAAAATTTTCCGAGAAGACACTAAGAAAGAATGAGGAAAAATTCTCATGCTGCTGGGTTCAGTTTTTTCAGTTGCTTTCTTTGACAAGCTCAGCTTTTAGCTTATGTGTGTAAAATGTTCTCTGGCTGCTCAATAGCTTATTATTTCGAAAAAAATTTCCCGTGTTTTTCAGATAAACATGAGAAAATGTTCACGTCTGACACGTACGTACATTAGTGCTGAGAAACGTTAACTTAAAACACAAACACTTCTTCGTTGATCTTCGTAAATGGTTTGAATTAGGACAATTTTTCCCGATATTTATTGTAAGCTCCTCATGATAGGAATAATTAGGTTACTTCACCAAATCATTTTAATTCATCTTGAGAGTTTGACTCATTTCCTTAACGTCTAGAGAAAGATCAGTGAAATAGCGCAGGGATGAGCCAATAACATTCTACACAACACCTTCACAAGACGTGAAAAGATTCGCTGTTGAAACTGAAAAACAGCTCTAGAATTTTTCTCTCAGAGTTTAAGTTTGGTGTCTGTTTCCATTCACTTTCACTGAAGGTGGATAAAAATTTCAGGAATAATTATTTCACAAAAATCGCTATATCGATTGAAAGTGTAAGTTATTGTGCACCTGAACTGCTGCTGGTAATTTTTGTGAGCTTTGTCCATAATAGCTTATTTGTAATCCTAATTAATTATAATTAAACTGCATTGCACGGAGAAAATTACCCTAGCATATCAAGAGGACTATTTTTTCTAATTGCTCAAATTTGACAACAATTAGGCTGACAAAAAATTAAAATGCTGGTGATGAAGTAGGTTTTAAATTGTTGTTTACATTGTATGCATCAAAGTAAAATCAGATACGTTCGAAGGATGCAATTCAGAAGGACTGAAATCTTGATTAGCTCAAGACTGGTGAGTAATAAAGCTGTAAATGTTGACGTCAAGACCGCTTTGGAGATTGGCTGGTGAGAATGTGCGTAATATGGTTTCCTTGTATATGTACAAGCCCGTACACCACGAATGATCTAACTCTTCAGTTTGAGATGACTTGACGGATATCGTTTATCGATTAAAAAACACCTAGTTAATCTCCCTATTTGGTTGATTTATGGCGGCTAATTGCAAAGAACAACGCTCAAAAATCAAGCCTGATGCTATCTACCTCTCACAGGTAGAGAACAGCGGCACGTCGCTCATCAGACGCTGTCCCCGTCAAATGAGGAACGTCACATCAAAATCCGACACCTTATTGGCGTCTTCGACAAGTCTATCGTCAGTGTCAAGAGCCCCAGCTCATCTAGGACAAATGATCCTTCTCATGATCACTGCAATGATAGGTAAAGCGCATGGCCGGCTTACAGAGTACTAAGTTCTGATGAAGTGTTTTTCTGAGGTTGCCGACCGCAAAAAATTCATCATTTCTTGACTGATGACCACTATGATGAAAGTCCACATTTGCTCCACACCCGCCAAAGACAAAAACATTCGTCATTCTCTGTGAAACTTTGCTGAAAAATCGGTGAGTGATTTGGCTGAAGATTACAAGCGAGGCTTTTAACGTCGGGAGAATAATACTATGTGCAGCCCGAGCTCGGAGACTCCACACTCAAAGTTATTTGTCAGGCTAAAAAGCGGTGAAGCCGGCACGAGTCTCACTTTCTTACCCCCTCATTACTTTGTATTTAATCCTGGTGCATGGACGGGGATTTATGCTTGTGATAAGTTTTTCTGTCAACTACAGTGTTTATAAAATAAATTAATTGTGTACTATGTGTAAGCCATTTTCATTTCTATAGTTTTGAGTGCCTTCAAATCAAATTACGAACACCAATACTCGAACAGCAGCTCTTTACAAACATGTAACTTGAATTATGCGAACTATACCTGCATTTATGCAGCAACGAATCCAAGTGCACAGATTTTTTTTCGTAGGATAAACCCACATGCAATAAATTGATAAGTGACGCAATTTTAAGGTGCAGGTACACTTGCCAACGTTATGAAAGTCATGCAAGTTTTATTTAATTTTATTCCTTATTTACCGTTGTGAGGCCTTCCTTTGGAATTATACAGTATGAAAAAGCAAAAAGAATGTACGAACTAAATGATCAAGTAGAGGAGGTCATTGAAACTTTAGATTATACTTGTTTTCCAAACTGTCAACAAGTGTTTATCAAGAGCAGACGAAAAATGCGCTGGTAAAATAAATTTTACAAACATATCAAAACTAACCTCTTAGTTTCAGAGTGATAACGACCGGAGGCATTTCGACCTTCACACTCAGTCACTCAAGAATTAATTCGCGTCAAACTTTAGCATCCACGCCGTGCGTCATAGCTTGGAACGACCGTTCATTGCATTGCACAGCAATTCTCAGAGCATTCTTGGCTGAGTCTCGTCTTGTTTACGGAATGGATATCAATAATGAGAAATTCATTCGCATATCAGCCATTACTCACTGAACACATTTGAACAAAATATGCCTCAACTAAGTCAGCGTACGAGATTCCGCTCGATTTTGCAACGCTGCTTTGGAATGTTCGAGCTACATTGGTGTGGTGAGCGGCTCTGCTTTCAATCCGCCGAGCACCTTCACTAATTAGGCACCCCTAAGAGCCATCAAGGAAAGAGTGTGTGAATTCTACGGCGACTTTGATTCAGCCGTCTTCGTTGATTATTCAGTCAGAGTTCGCGGTAAGGCTCAGCGAGGCAAAGATTTTTTTTAGTAGTTGCTGCTCTCGGTGTGCATTTGCTTATGCCGTCTGCTGAATATGATGTGAATATTTCAAAGTATTTCTTTGTTTACTCGATTATTTGATACGTAGGAAACGTGTAACTAATGGAGAATTGTAAAAAATCCGATCAAAGGAAAAACTGTGTAGAGGAACATTCAGATTACGACCAATTTTCTGTGGTTCTGAACCAAAAACATAAGGCACTTTCGGTCATTTACAGGATTATCATCTCAGACCCATCACATCTGTTAATGACTTTTAGAGCAAAAAGAATGAGGATGATTTCTTGAATTTCAATTTACCATGGAAAATCTATTCTCCCTCGTTACGTTTGCCGTATTCGCCTATCTCCTGTGAGAATCTCTGATTTGAATAACAAATCAGAATGAAAACGTGGTTGATCTTATTCTGCAGGAAAATGGAAAAACCTACACTGGCGTTTTAGTGCGAAACTTTAGTGAATGCCTAATTAGCATGCAAACGTGGTTGAACGTATTCTGTGAGAAAATGAAAGAAGCCTACACAAACTTTTCAGTGCAGTGCTCCTCATTATTACAGAATGAATCATCATGAAATTGTATCAGACAGTATTTCGTTGTTTATTTCCATTTACGAGCCTACCCAACCGTTCATTATTGTGGTCTGCATGTGGAGACTAGTTATATTAATTTCAACTTAATTTTTTTCCTCTAGAAAATGGCGGACTTACCAATTCAACTTAGTTTCCCAGTGTCTTTAGTTGCAATTAGCACACACAAGCATATCTATCAACTGAAGCTGAGGGGCTGAGATCCATCAGGCCTAACAAGAAGGGCTTCCACTGCCCAGCCTCTGGAAGTTATTCAGACCAGTCAATAAATTGCAGGCACGAGCCATGCATCGCAGAAAATAGCGCCTAGAGCAGTGGGCGTCTTTCTGTAACTCTGATGAAGGATTTAAAGATCCCTGTTGAGCGTCTTGGATGAGCGCAAGCCAGTCTAATTACATCTGCATTAACACGCTCTTAGGCGCTCTCCTGAGCATTTTATTGCGCCTGTGATGGACGACTGCTATGTGAGTCAGATGAGTCCCAATGAGAGGCTAGGCATGCGGAGGTTCCAGAGAGAAACAAAAGCTCGGCTTTTGAATTGCTGTGGGGATCTGCGTTGTCTTCATGGTCCTAATTAACTTCTAACAAACGAAATTGAAGTCTGCTGAACCTCACAAACGAGGAAAATAGTTTTTTTTGGGAGGTTTTACTTTCAGTTTCATAGCGGGGTAGTCATCCAGCCGTGGATGATGCTGCTTGCTGCAGCTCGTTGAGTCAAGGCAAGCTCTTGCATAGTGCTGAGCTCTGTAAAAATTCAAGAGCTATTTGAGCCTCTGTGAAGCTGTGATTGTGCATATCATGTAATTTTAGTTCCAGCTTCGTTATATGTGGTACATTCTCTGTGTATATTAGTTCGGAGCTAAGCTTCATGATTCTTTTCCTTTTTATTACCGTTTCAGAAATATTATCTTCAAAATTATCGTTTAATTCTTATACTAGAAATAGCCAACGATAAAATATACGTTATTGCATGTAAAAAATGCCTGATCAGCATAGGGATGAGAACAAATGCCCTTCATATCAATAAAAAAGTACCAGAGTATATAAAATAAAACATACAATTTTACATTTTACAAAAGATCCACCAAAAACTTGTTAATTCCACGTTAGACTCAATCAGAAATTTAGATTTTTCAGGATTTAAGGAAGAGGAAACTTGAGGGAATATTAATGTTCGACTATTGCGTAACGTCTGAACTCCCCTGTTCCAATTTCTTTTTGTACTTCGTGGTCCTTTTTATATTGTCATCAAACATCTAAAAAAATCTCTCAAAATACTCGAGTGAATGCGATGTTACGTTTAGCAACTTAGTTTCCAAAACCACTTGACCCGAGGCTGATGAAGGTTTGTTGGTAACAAATGAACACGTTATTCGTTTTGAGAATTATTGAAACGAGGAACTTGTACTAGATGCTCTTCTAAATGTCAAGATTTAACAATAACTCGAGTCTGAAAATCTTTCTTACCTCAAGGAATAGCAACAAAAATGCCTATAAATTTACCCCAACGCATTGGAACTATTCCCTCCGCTTCTAGGACTTTTTTCTTCCCTCCACGAATGGCTATCACAATCTCTATGAGTCTTAGTTATAAATAGAGCTGATTCTCCTCGTCTGGATTGAATACGCCATAGTAGCGGCTCCATAAAAAGGGAGGCGCTTCAAAACACTGCCATGTTTGGCTGCTACAAATATTTCCATGAAGTGCTGATTGAGATTGTGAGGCTTTCAGGATAGCAAATGTTTTATAACTTCACTGCAATATCGGCTTAAGAATATTTTAAGTGAAATTGTGGAAATTAGGAAATTAATTTTCATCTGAGAAGAATTTTTTAATTTTTAGCATACATTGAAAGCCTCTGACATTTTCCACGAAGATAACGCATCTCGAGGTTAATTTTTCTTGTGTTTTTCGACAAAGTTTAGGCTACTTTTCTGGTGTACAATCATGGTCGTTAAAATGAGGCTAGATAGCCGGGCACAGCGTAACTATATCGGTAGTTTACGAATGGACTTGATTTTGAAAAAGATTTAAAATGTTTAAGCATGAGCCTCTGATTTTATAATCGAATTTCGGCGGTCTCGCCTTTCGTTAAAAACATATCGTAGTGATCAGTTTGATGAAAGCGATGTGCCAGCAGTTGCGATGCCTCAGACTATGCAAATTAAGCATCCAAAAGGAGAGCGGCTCTCACTGCCAGGGAGCCTAACTTTTTGCACCATTGAGCATCTGTCAAAGATGTTCTTTAGAATAGACAGCATTTTCGAATGCTTCATTTAATTGGAACAAATTCTTTGTCAAATTGCTGCAGAGACTGTAAATCTCGAGCAGGAATGTTTACCTAGAGGCTGAGGTATACAAAGAGGAGAGGCACTCGCCCCAATAATGCCCGGCATGCCCGCGTCCAGGTTTGCTGTACGAGCGCCTGGAGTGAGGTATACGTAGAGTAAAGGGTCATGCCGGGTGGCGCGCACCGCATTATTATATGGGATTTATGCTAATGATTTTAGATATCAGGCTCCGAGGTACGAGTCTCACTGTGAGCTATGTATTGTTGCCAAACGCAGTTCACCGCTCACCGGGCAATGAACTTAATCGCTGTAATTATCAAGTGGCTCCAGTTTGATAAGTCATTCCTTAATAAAGATGACCTTGAAGCAAGTACCTTATGCCAGGGTCAGTTGGAGTATTTATTTTCTGAAAGCAGGTTCCGTGATGCTATTCAAGATAATAGGAATTTCTAATGAAAGTTAGATAATAGATCATTCGTCTGACCGGCGACACACAGAAAGAGACGTTCAAAGTAGGTCTATTCTTAGTCATCTTTCAATGAACAAATTGATACAGAATTGATTAAAAATTAACATGAATAATTTTCTGGAAAGAATCTAAAATTTCGAAAATGCTTCTACTGAACTAAAATTAGCAAATTGTTAGAGAATTGTTAGAAGCGGGAATTGACAGGGTCATAATGAAATAGCAGGTCTCAATTTAATTTGTTTGGAGAGATGTTTGACTGAAATTAATTAAAATAGGCGTTGCACCTGCATGCCACCATTTCTGGGTGTTTGCTGCTGAAGTACTAGTACTCGGATACCGTCCAGTCATACCAATTTATAGAGATATGCGTCGCTCTCAATAATACAGCATTCATAAAATATTCAATTAAATTAGCTTGCATTTATAGAGATTATGATTATGGATACTGTATAATCTCAAAGAAATTACATGAAATGAAAACATTTGAATAATTCCGGGCTGTTTTTAAATTTACTGTGAGGCAACACGCGCAATATGGATTTAACCACTGCACTCCTTAATACGTTGACTGTGGTGGGTTAATCTGGAGTTCAGTGTTCAATTCAAATTTAAATTCAAAAGTTGTTAAAGATTTTATAAATACCAAATAGTAAATGGTTATATTAAATATAATTAATTTGAAAATATTGGGTAAACTTTTTCAAACTTTTAAACTTTTTGGGTTAAACTTTTTTTTAAACGACCCATATTGGTTAAACTTTTTTAAATTCGAACTCTGTAAGCTGAGCTCAAATTAAACGATCCCGCTAAGAAATAATAATGAAAATATCAAACATAGCAATGCAGAGGATCTCTTGTATATTGAATACAGGCTCGTCTTGATTCAGGGGCTGTGCTGCTAATGTCTGCGTCCGCTTCGACATCAAACAGGCGCGTAAGATACGTGTTATGGCATTTGTATTGACATATTTGTCGTGGAAAACGGTACTACAAATTGAAAAAAGTATTTCGAGCTGAAGATTAGAAGCGATTAGCTCTATGAAGTGAGCGCGCGTGCAAGAACTGAATAATTTATCACGGTAAAGTAGCAAAATATTTTGCATTCCATTATATAACGATGCACAGTTTATTTTTTACTTGATTACTTCATCGTTTCCTCGCTTTGTCTGCCTGTTTCTGCATGCTTCTGCCGTGACCACTCCATGATGACTATAAATATCTGTTTTGAATTGGACTCTACTTATGATGATTACATTTCATTAAAAAATTATATCCTTACACAGAAATAAGTAACCGGACGGTGAAAAGTACGCACTTTAAACAGTTCGTATAAGCTCAGTTTCCTCGAATGAATTATAACTCTGGCTGCAAAATATTGCAGTCTGTTTCAAAGGCGCCGGTACACGATTTGAAATATTTGTTTCGTGCACGCTTCTGATGGCTGAATGAGACGAATTTGGACAGGTAGTGAAGATTGTATCACAGATACGCTCAATACACATTTCCAGTCGTTCAAACGATCAAAAAAGCAATTCATTACATCATCTTGACACAGACGAAAGTAGCCGAAAGATGAGAGACCACGCAGAATCGCACGCCATAAGAAGAGATAAAAATATCTTAGCTAAGTTCCAGTGAGGCTGCCGATACTCAGGGAGAGCACGGGACCCGAAAACATCCATGCTTTTACTCGAAAATATTTACGAAAATTCTTAACAATTCTGTTTGCACCAAAAAGTAGCAAGTTTTACTCTCAAGCCTAACTTTATCCCTAGATGTTTAAATATACGTGAGTTTGTTGTGAATGTAATCTACCTTAAGTGAGTGTTAAGTGGACACATGTGTAGCGCTAAGTGGATTTTTTAAAATTTTGTTTTTTTTCGATCAAACTACCCTACCCTTAACTAACCAGATGTCAAAATCTTAACCTACCCTGAAATGATTGATTGAAACTTTTGTGATTGAAGTACCACCTCTGCGCTGTGGTGAAAATATGAACGCATATTGAAAGCTTTTTTTCAGGCATTCATGTTTTTTCTTCGCAGTTTTTTAGTAAAATTAATATAAAACATTAATATCACTTGAAAGACGGCTGTTCCTGGAGCCGGTGTAAATCTGATGAATGAGTTTTTCTCAATTTCAAAACCTTTATTGGTCAACAAAATAATACTAAAGCCACCGTCTACTTAACGTCGCGGTATAGACACGAAAAGTCTACCTAAGGTCAGTTTTGTTATTAATATAACTTCTTAAAACACACATGAGTCATATAAATACGAGTTTATATGATATTGGTCTGTAACGTTTAAATCTTTCGTTTGTAACAACTTAAAGTGTTGTTTGGGCATGAATGCCTCCATAAGGGGCTCTTAAATATATATGTATTTACTTGCTTAATACTTTGGAAACATCAATGATTTATGTTTAGTTGGTTGTTCGCTTGCTAGGTTAGTAGTCACGGTTCAAGCTCTGCTTTTAGTTACGAAAGAGAGCTTCATTCAGCACCCTGCTTTCAGAAACAGCATTGAAGGAACTGAAAACCTACATTCGAAAAAAATCCTCTGCATTCAAAGTCCTTTTTCGTATTGCATATTTCTCGCATTGTTCACTATAAGTAGAGACATTTTTGCTCTAATTGGTCCAACTTATCTTATACGCAAATTCCTATGAACGGCCCATTAAATATATTAAATTCAGAGCAATATTTTTGCCCTTATCTCTCCTCCTCATTTTTTACGGAATGTTTTAATTTGATATTTAATCATTTTGACTTCATGAAAAATATGATTATCAACCAATTTCTAGTCTAAAAATTTAGATTCACGGATGACATGATCCTGATCCTGTCACGGGCAGTCTAGTATGCTTGTAAAACTCTGATTTCTTGTTTATTTAATTGTTTTTTAGCACACACCGTTCACGCTTTGTTCACAGCAACAACGTACAAAATTGAACACCCTGATTCTCGTACACAGGTGGATGCTTGAAACTTCTTCGCGTTGTATTTTGGATACGGTGTGCTACAATCATTGAAATGACGAAAAAAATATCCTTAAAAGAAGTTACTCTATTTATGCTTCCTTACCCGACGTGAATATATAAAAAACACTGGTATTTTTAGATAAATAAATTTATTTGAAGTTCATGTCTGAAAGGCTGATGTAGGAAAAATTAAGAGAGAAAGAATCCTATACCAAACATAGACTCATCACACGTTGCACTCTGGTTTTGAATTAGTCAGATTTTGATGCTCTCTGTGAAAATAGTTGTGATACTAAATTAATAATCTTTATAGATTTTTTCCCCTCTAGTCATCGGATACTTTGATCAACATGTTATGAAGTACTTGATGAGTGTATCTGTAATATTTATTCCACTACATCGCGATAATCTATACTGTAATAACAGCCGCGTCCGTCGGTCGGTCTGTCTGTCTGCCCAAAGCCAGCCGAAAGTGTGTTATGAGCGTATCTATGATTCAAGCTTCACCAACTCCACTATTTTCAGTGTTTCATTAATCCTTCAGATTCGAGTAGGAATGAAGATCATGTGAATTCTTTGGGAATAGGAACGTGTTTCATGTTATTTATCGAACATTATTACACATTTTTGACGGGCCGTGCTCACTCGGCCTCATCAGCTCTCGAGCGTTTGAATTTTTTTATTTCTTACGGCCTTTCTTTCATTTCACCTTCTTTCTTAATCCAAATAAAGGGGGGGTGGACTAGTAATTATAATATTTAAATCACGTTTATTACTTGCATAGATATATTTGTTTAGTGAGGATGAGTTAAAAACTACTGTACGGAAAATTTACGAGATAGTGACGCCTATGCCATAAATTCGCTCATCGTACAATTTCCGCTTTTCAATAAATCAGACAATGAATATTATTCTATGCAATCAACAAATGCAATAAATAATTCATGTGCGACATCGAAATTTTTAAAATCGCATCATTTTTGACGGTGCGCTTGATATAGTGTGGAAATGTTTATCTAACCGAATCACTTATGCAGTTTTTAAATAGCGAAGCGCGTGAGTTTTAAATTTGATTGACTAAGAGATAAATCTAGTCGTCTAGGAGAAACCAACACCAACATGGTTGAATTAAAAAAAATCTGGAAATACATTGTACCAGCTCTTGAAACTTCGATGAGAAAAGGAACAAACCTTTATTTTCAAAATTAAAGATGTTTAGGCTACCTATTGTCTTTTTATAGAATTCTTACAGAATTTAGCACATTGTTTGAGAAGAACACGAAAATAGGTAAGAAGAGCTCCTCAAATTAACGTAAGTATAACAGAGTAACACGGCATTTCTGGGAGACTTCAACGCACGTTGGATACCAATCCCAATATGTTCTTTGCGAGCGACTGGTTTTGACGACATAAAATCTAAATCGTGACCCTTGTTGATAAAAATATTTATATATCTATAGATATTATTTTAAATTATGCAGCAATTAATGATCTGTAGAGTAAATGGAGATTATTTTAGTTATCCGATTTAACAATAAATCCTACACGCACTTTTTTGCACTTACTCTACTAAGCATAGAATGAGATTACACATTCCACTCCAAATAAATGCGTCTAATATTGAAAATTATTCAATAAATTAAATACACTACGTTTCAAATGTTCTTCTCTTGAAACGCATGAAGGGATCTTCAAAAATTTTACAGGAAGTAACCAGTTAAATTGAGCAAATAAGTCGGTCGACAAATTCAAAAACTCTTGCGGTTCGTCAGTGGATTTTAGTGAGATTTTTTCCACTATATTTTTAGTTCAATCTTCCCTCAAGATTAGTTTTTCCAGGGAAGTTTCTTAAGACGAGTAGTTATTTTTGAAAAATACCAATAGATTTTTTCGTTCATTTGAGTACTGAATAAAATTCGCACTGAAATCATGAGGGTTCAAATAACACTGGGCTTTTATTTCATTTACTCTAATAACATTTCAAGTTTATCTCATTTTTTCTAACAAGTATAGCGCTGTTTTTTTCGCAAACTTGGGCTCAAAGTAAACATATTTCAGCTGTAAAATATACAGATTATTTCTTAATGGATATAAGGCCCTTTTAAGATCGACGCTCTCTCTTCTTCGAAAATTTTGTGGCGGCGCTACATTGATAAGAAGCGGATATACGTTACTTATCGCTGGATTATTTATCTTCGAACGACATCCTTAATCACGTCGACATCCTTTGACGGGGCAAATTCGTCACATTCAATCAAAGTTAAATGTGCCGAGAGAATATTCCAAGATCTGAGCGTCTGTCGATGGGTGATCGAGCGTTCTAGAGTCAACTCGTCAAGGCCCGGGCGGATCATCTATCATTTTTGATCTCATCGATGATTTTTGACCTATGATCGTCGCCGAGATTTTAGCGGCCATCATGCCAAGCAGGATGGAGAGGCCAGAACCTCTCGTGCTTATGGAGTCCTCACTTGCCTCCAGTTACCTGAGAGACTTTGAGGAAGGTGTATGTGCTCCGCTCTCCAGCTCTTGGCACTCGAGACGGATGATAGGACGTCCGCATTGGCACTGTGTGATGCTCAGGGTAAATTCAGACCTGCGTACTCTTGGTTGAATTCCGAAAGCGGAAATAATTTTCCAAAGAACTTTAAGAAAAATCAAGTGCTGTGAAAATCCACTGACGATTTCAATCTGAAAAACTCTGATGTGATGCTATAGTGAGAGTTACGACCATATGTATTTAAAGAGGAACCATTTTGCCCGCCATGATTGACTCGCAAGGGAGAACATCAGCAGATCTGCTGTCTTGTGAAGTGGCAGCGTCAAATGGAGACCAGTACGCTTTTGTCGATGAAACTTTTTCGTTTGCTGAGAAAAATTTCTGTGCCAAACCTCCTTTAAAAAGAGGCTTAAAACGTACATTTGAAGACATAATAAAAAGTGATCCTTACCACGAATATGACCGTAATGCAAAACCACTTTCCGTGAATCCAACAACAAAAGGAGATGTTCAAGCGTCAAGTCAAACGTCGGCTAACTCTTCCAATGCCAATTTTTCAATTAATTTTCCTGCCAGTAAATCATTTACCACTACAAGCAGCACTCAGCAACAAAATGTAGCGTGCAGTGCAGAAAATCGAACTTCTGGATGGACTAACGCTACAGATTCTAATAATAATAGCAGTAATGATGACAGTTCCTCGAGAACCTCGAATGTTAGTACAGAAAGTGACGTGAGTAGCATAATGGGAGGCGGCGGTAGAGGCCGTGGATGCCATCGGCGTGGTAAATCATACGGGCTTCGACCTCGAGCAAATTTACGCAAATCTGCCGACGACAAAGAGTCACCTGAAAGACCGAATCGGAAAGGTGGACGCAGAGGGAGAGCAAGAGGGAACACTCTGTCCAAATATCGTCGTAACACGGCCAATGCTAGGGAGAGGGACCGCATGCGGGAAATCAACACTGCGTTCGCGACCCTACGAGGCGTCCTGCCTTCATTTGCATGTCGGAGAATCGCGTCCATGACCAAAATCACAACTTTGAAGCTAGCAACTTCGTACATACGAGCTCTTGCTGACATCCTGAAGGATCCGCCGCCTCAGCCTGAGCCTAACTTGCAATTCTTCGCTCCTCATCTGCCCACTGCGTCAACATCAGCGCCTGGTGTTCCTCACCCCGGGTCCATCGCGCCTTGCTTCGAGTCCGGCACCACCAACCTGCACTGCAAAGAACAAGATGCAAGGCCCCCGCCAGGAGCAACCACCGCGTGCTTTGACGGACGTGTGGAATCCCTAGTGGAAGGAAGGGTAGAAGGGAGGGTAGAAGGTCGCTGGTGGAGTGCTGTGGAAAGTGACGTACTGCAAGGCCTCGACTCTGAAATCGCCTGGGATGATTTAACTCTCCCAGATATGTGCTGGAGCATGAGCTGACACAAATTAATGGGCTAGCTTGCAACATTGTGTTTTTTAGAAAGTTTCTCTCATGTGATAAATGCGCAAAGTAATGACTAAGGCTCGACGTATTTTTTGTGAAGTACTGGGAAGACTTTCAGTTCAAATACAATACAAGTTTTGTATTTGAGGACTACGTTTACCAGTGCAAGTATTTATTCAAGCGTCTCAAGAAAAGATTGAAGTTTGCATGCAAGCTAACGTATTTATGACCCCTTTTTGCTCAATTCATTTAGTGAAGATAATTCTAAGATTTCTGACAGCTTTTACAATTTCACAACTCCGAAGTGCAGATATTTAATGTGATTGTAAATCAAGTGGTGTAGAAACATAATATTAAGGTAACATATTTTTTTTAAGGCACTTACGGGAAAAAATCATCAGACGCTGAATTCGTCGTACGTTGACTTTAAATAGATTGGTGCATGAATTCTCTCGTATGTATACTTGGCTGGGTAAAATTGAGTAAACATATTTCTAAGGTCTTCTTGTATACATCGGAAATTCTAACGTTGAATATTATTCACACGAAACTCTTTTAGAAATGGAAAATTCTGTGAAGAAAAATTGAGAAATCAGTGACAAGCCTGTAGCTTATGAGCAGTATCGACAAAATTATGTGGACATGAACAGTGATCAACAAAAATACAAGTACTTCTTCATGGTGGTCTTCTGGGCGATAAGTTTGCCGTAAGCGGCAATAAGTTTGGACCACCACAGAGAAGTTCCCTGTGACAATGTTCCTCCTATGAGCTACAGGTCCTACACTCGGGTTATCAACGCGCTCGACAAGTCCAACATGAGTTTTTGGTTGCTAAGATAGGCCGAAGGTTCCTCTACAAGACCCTTAATTACGAACGGCCTAGTTGAACAGTGCTTTTAAAGCTCTCCTGTGATTGTTCTTCTGTAAACCGGTGGTTGATGCGCGCTTGAATCAAAATCAAAGATGTTTCGAAGATGAAAAACTTGAACTCTAAATTCACCTTGCACGTGTTTCGATTTTTCAATTGAGATATTTTATCCTTTTTATTATGGCTGATTTCGAACAGGAACCGACTTATGAAAGTTTGAATTATTTTGTGATGCTCATTAAGAAAATTGTTTAGCTCTTGTTTTTGCAGATTTGGTTCATGTTCAGAGATTGCGGTCTGGTAAAATCGTCTGCCTGTGTCTGTTACATTCAGTGGGTAGGAAATCCTCGTGTGTAATAATTGTTTAAATGTTCGATTTGAAGTAAGCGATAACGAACATATTTTTCTTTCATTTAGGTCATTGTAAAGTCTCTCCTGTCGAATTACCTTTCTTTCTACGATTGCCTACAGCTTTTAAGTTAAATAGCAGTGTAAATCATCGTATTAAGAAACTGTGTGCAATCTAGTCCAGGCAATGTTCACAGTGTTTGTTTAGTAATAAGTATAAAGGTGATGCATGGCATAAAATATTCGGCCGTCAGTTCAAGTTACTCGTTGTATAATCACTGAAGGAACTCCGTTTTAGGGAGATGCCAAATTTTTTTTAACAGCGAGGACGAAATAAATCTACGGAATTGTGTTGCCATTTCGCTTACACTGAAAATGAAAGTTTCACAAATATTTTGGATCTGATGCGAGCAAGAAATTGTCGTTCAAGCGAAGAACTTATAACTCCCAAGTTTATATTTTTGTTAGTCTTGATACCTTTAAATGCGCACTCTATACCTTTGATGTATTATTATTATAACTATCACCTCAGAAACTGAGGAATATGTTTTACAGAAATTATGCAGACATCTTGTAATTAAACTTCCTTAACGAGTACGAATTAATTTTCTTGTAAGTTTTTTATGATATGTGTTGTTATTTATCTGTTCGCATCTTTTTTAAGGGATTCTTTCTCTTAGGAAAAACGAGAAAAAAATCAGGTAGTAATTTTTCTTGGATACAATCACATGTTATTCCTGTACAGCTTTCTAAATTATTTAACCTATAGAAAATTGTTATATTCATAATAAGTTATTGTTTTAACATCTTTCCCCATGTTCCATATTAAATTAAACATGAGAATACGCAGTATTTTTAACCTGATCACTAACAAATCGATACCCTGATCTTCTAATGATCTTTAAAATTATTTCCCCCTTAGTGTCCACCAACATTCCCCTCTGAAAGTACGACGTTCGCCGCGACCTTACTGCCAGCTCCACGCTTAAAGAAAGTTAATGACCAAACAACTTGAGGCTTTTTTTATGTGCGTGCTTCCAGAAAACTGCATTTAATGATGATTGATTGCTTTGTCAGTTTGAATTTGATTCCATGAACACATTTTATCCATTGAAATTGCCCAGAATAATTTACAGAAGACCGTCTGGAATTGTGTTTCATGATTCTTACGCGATGGTTATTGTTGCTTTAACCATCCACTCACTCAACAAATGAATGATAAAGTGAGTGAGAATCAGTGTTTGCCTCGAAAGCGTGAAAAAATTGCCATATTATTCGGTCTAATAATAATCTTGCACAAAAAAATTATTTAAATAGGAGTAATTACACAGGAAGACTTTCTGCTTAATTATGATAATTGCGTATTAATTCAACTAATATTCATGCGTTCAACATTCAGCAGTTGTGAAGACATTCCGTACCTCCATAAAATAATTTTTACCTGGTCTCCTCGAATAATTTAAGATAAGAACATCAAAAACTAACTTATGTAGAATGCGAAAACAAAAAGTGAATGTCACTCAGTTTTCAAATACATTGACGTATGATGTTGGTATACACATTTCAAGGGTATAATACGTATTTATAACTTATAAGAGTCACTAGGTAATTATGTTTGCATTTAAAAAAGAAGGCATAATTGGGGTTAACTGGATAAAGGAAAGCCATGATTGTTCCTTGTAATTTTTGATGTTTTCTAATCGTGCAACTTGGCAGTTTTTATTTATCATTTTGCCTTAAACTTTTCGGGCACAAAAGACGTTTCATCAGTAAGATGTGTTCGATGATTGCAGATCCAATGGTCAAGTCACCTCAAATATTTTTCACGTTCGAAATGATAGCCTGCAAAGCTCCTTTCTCCAAAGACCAGCAGCTTTGGAAGTGCGATGTTCGCCACGAATTTACTACCTGCCTTACTCTTAAGGATAGTTAATGACCAAACACTTGATGGCTTTTTTCTAATTCGTGCTTCAAGAAAACTGCATTTAAAGCTCTGAGATAGAAATCCCGTGAAGTGAGCTATCTCGATCTGTGATCTGTCGTGATCACGACCTCTGTCTTTCTGGAGAAGATTCTTGCAGGACCGACACGGAGCGCAGCAAGCTGCTCTAGGCTAGACACTTCGATTGCACCTATGACGGTCGAGTTCTTCACTCAAGGAAAAAAAACAAACTCGTAACAACAAACATGGCTTTCAAGTAGTTTTATCTGAGCTCTACCTTGAGAAAACAGCATCATCTTGAATAGAAAGTAAATCAATATTAATGTCTGAATGCGAAAATTAATTACATTTGAGCAACAACAATTATTGAAATCCCTTAGTAAATTATGAAACAATTGATCGTAAACTAACAAAAACACATCTCTTCTTACTCCAATGCAACAAAATAATAAAGAATAAACTTCACTTTTTTATATCACCACACGTTATAGTTCATAGTTATAACACGTTATAGTTCATAGTTATAACACGTTATAGTTCATAGTTATAACACGTTATAGTTCATAGTTATAACACGTTATAGTTCATAGTTATAACACGTTATAGTTCATAGTTATAACACTTTAACCGCTATGTGCGCCACCGGTGGTACGCGGAGGGAATTTTCATAAAGCTGCGAACCAACCTTTAGTCACAAACTAAAGTTTTATAAAGACTTATTCAAAGCTAAATGAAGGCTCGATCCAGTTAGTGTTTACTATTTTCAAAATTACTTACGACAAGTGGCTATGAATTTGAGTTAAATTTTGAACTTTTGTTAAACCCATGAAATTGAAATATTTAAACTGTAATGAGTACAAGTTGGGAAAAATAATGCGTACAAAATATCTTTACAAGTTAAAATAGACAGTTATCAGCAATGCTGTGTCCCTCTTGCTGTTGTTTATGCTCATGGATTTTAGTAAAGAAACCGACACACAAAGCAGCAATATTAGGAATACCAGCAGCGAAACTCATCTCGAGCAATTCACAGTTCCGTTGCTTTAACGGAGAACTAAGTGTCTGAAGTAGATTGAGAAGTAGCAAAAGCAGAAAATGAACATGAAAATTGAAACGCTCAAACGCAAGAAGCCAGTTTTTTAGAACGAATAAAATTGAAATGACCCTGAAGGGGGTGCGTAGTTTTTAGATTCCTAAATTATTTCCATCAGCTGTAACAAAAACGGCATTTTTTAAAATTGTTGCAAGAGGTGCAATGGTATTCAACATAAATAAAAAATAATTTGATTCATGAGATTGAGTAAAATATTTACTTATAATAACGTTTAATTGCTTAGTTTTCCGTACCCTAGTCGAAGAAGAAGTAATTGCTTTTTCACCAAAAACTATTCCGCATCCAAATACCTATCGAAACCTGTGTTTATGCTGGAGAACATGCCCCATCATTAAAATGAAGTAAATTAAACGACGTTGTTGTGTAGAAACATTATTATGAGATTATATGTGAGCTATTGAAAGAAGTGTAATGGTAAACCAAACGCAAAATAAAATGACTATCAGTAAATTCTTATTTGAGCATTTGACGGATGGAAAATATTTATTGAGGTGATTCAGAGAACATTACTGAAATACAACCGTTATAGAAATGTTTAAAATCATTCGAAGCTCTAGTTTTCCCCTCGAGGCTCGCTTCATGACTATGATTTGCCGATTTTTACCCAGGAAATATATTTTTCACCAATGGTTAAGTAAGAATTAGTTATCGCGAAAAATTATTGTGAAAGCTATAAAAAATAGAACCCATGTCATGCTCGAAAAAGCAAAAATGAAGTGCTGTTAAAGGCCTCTATATGACAGCACTCAATTACTACGAAAGTCTTCATTTTAACCGGTAGCGAGGAGAATGTCCTTCAGTAATAAGCAACATTAGGTAGAAAAATATTATGGACCTTTCTTATGTGTGGCTCTCAGAGTAAATGCAGTCTACTAATGTGACTTCCACGCAAATGTTAATCATTTCTGTATAAGCTACTGAGATATTAGATCGTCTATGGCCGAAAAAATGAAAAACAACTTTCCACAAAATTTTACTGATATTGAGTGCGTATCCTTATATGTATGCGACAAATTAGAACCAGGGTTTCAGAAAAACATAAGAAACTGAAATAACGGGTATATTCATTGTTCTCTTTCATTCATTGCAAATTTTGCTCGAGTCCTGCATAGGATTGTCCTTTGGCAACACGCACTGCTCGTTCGAGTAACCGTATATTTTCAAATGCGGTATGGTTGAAAAATTGAGTATTTTCTGAATTCGCAAATAGAAAAAATCAATCACTAGAGATACTCAAATTTATTTTCCGATAATTCATTTGTTGTAGCAGTGTAGCCAATAGAGAGATTAAAAGAAGACATTAATTGTTGAACAGTTAACAAATGTACTGTTTGACACTAACTACTGACAGAAGACACTAACTGTTAAATAGTTAACAAATGTACTGTTTGACACTAACTACTGACAGAAGACACTAACTGTTAAATAGTTAACAAATGTACTGTTTGACACTAACTACTGACAGAAGACACTAACTGTTAAATAGTTAACAAATGTACTGTTTGACACTAACTTCTGACAGAAGACACTAACTGTTAAACAGTTAACAAATGTACTGTTTGACACTAACTACTGACAGAAGACACTAACTGTTAAACAGTTAACAAATGTACTGTTTGACACTAACTACTGACAGAAAACACTAACTGTTAAACAGTTAACAAATGTACTGTTTGACACTAACTACTGACAGAAGACACTAACTGTTAAATAGTTAACAAATGTACTGTTTGACACTAACTACTGACAGAAGACACTAACTGTTAAACAGTTAACAAATGTACTGTTTGACACTAACTACTGACAGAAGACACTAACTGTTAAACAGTTAACAAATGTACTGTTTGACACTAACTACTGACAGAATACACTAATTGTCATACTATTAACTGTTAACAAACACAACCCAAGGAAGGATATAATGACGCACCCATCAGTTTTCTACATACGACGTAAGCGTGCTTGTGACTGTCCATTACTGTGATGTTCAAGTCTCATGCAAAGGCATCGATTATCTTGATTTTTTCGATCTTCAGTTCTTTTGCGCTTTTATGCTAGAAATTCATTTTTAAGAAAGCAAGAATTAAGAAGTGACAATTTTGCAGAAATTCTTAATGAATTCAAGGAAACTTATCAATCACAAACTCACTGGCTTTAAGCTGTAACTCAAAAACGTTTAACTCAGGTACAAACAAGCGTTTCGAAATTTTTCATCGATTTGGCACCACTTACATTGTTCATACATACTTCCACTTTTTTAAGCTTGGAACAAAAACCCAAAAATGAACGTTGATCGGTAATTAATTTACCCAGAATTCAATGGAAACAGAAAGCTCGTAGCTGACTAGTCTTTTAATATTGCTTTTTACTCTCTTTACTATCACTCTTTCAGTTCAAGAGCAAGTTAGAAGTTCATAGTTCAAAATAATGGATTAGATAATATAAACTCTTTTCATTCATGCACTCACAATATGCATTCAGCAAGAAGGTACAAGATCTTCATTATTTTTCATAACAAATGTAGTATCAAATGGAATTTAATTTTTAATACTAGGAATTACGATATTCTCACCTGACGACACGTCGTTCAATTCTTCTCCTGAAATAGCAGCTCGTTGTTTCAGGGCTTCTGTGCATGGTAATTTGCTTCCCAGTGTTTACAGCAACACTCCAGATAAGGATTTAGTTAAGTACAGATCTGAAGTTGTTCTCAGGATTTATGTAAAGTTTTGATGCTCCTCATAATGGGATTTCACCTTTTCGAGAGTGCTTTGTGTACTGTCTTTTTGGAATATAAAATCGTTTGGCAGCATTATTTTTGCTTGTCAATGTACAGAAAATGTCATACAAGAGATGTCGGTTTGCAGTACTTGCGATATCGGCAACAATTAGGTTTGTGAGAAGTATGATAAGTCAGACTGCGAATTGGCGGCTAACCAAGTGACTCTCATACTTTGTACTGCATGATTCTTCTATTTTTGTCAGCGATGTTCTCGCAAATGGCCGTCAAACGATAAGTCTTCGGAAGTTTAAATACAAACACATTTTATCGCCTGGTTATCGCATCTGTACAGCAAGAAATCGTTGAGAGTATATACATTTATCATATTGGAGATGATACCTAATCCTCGGGAAACTGTAATTCCATCACATGAATATTTTTCTATCACGAATAAGGAAAATATGGAAAAATTACCAGGTGCTGATTGTATAGGAGAGTGCTTGAATCTGAAGAATAAATGAGTTATGAAAAACACAATAGTAATTCGCAGAAATGTTTGACAATTTAATCTATGTTTATGGAATATCGTAAAGTGAAACACACGCCCAAAGCATGCCAATACCAAGAACCCTTGCCAATAGCGAGCCTCGCACTGTGATGGTCAATAATTTGCCTAGAAAATACTGATCCCAAACGCACATGTTATTTTGGCCAAAAATTTCTGCCTGATAAACACGTTCTACGGTCGACAACGTGTTCATTGCCCAAGTCACGCAAGGCCGTTTTTTAACAACTGTATTTCCTGCACTAACACAATTTATCATCCCCGGAACATGCTGTGCTCACAAAATATTTGACACTCGATGACAAAGCTCGACATCGACAGTATGTTAATTGTGTTGTAATTAACGTGGATTTTTGCCTCAGTTCTTCACACGAACTGGGTTGGACTTTATAGCCAATCTAAGTCCAAATATATCGTTGCACGCTCGAATTACCTCGAACGATTCTGAATTTATGTTCCCTTCGAGTTGCATTATCTTAGCTAGTCGAAATAACCGAAAAATTGGTCAAAAAATGAACTGTAGAAAAATTTATACATGCAATATAACTAGTAAACTTTAAATATCCACAAATCGATTCAATGCCGCGCATTTTTCAAATGCTTGAGTTTGAGCGAAAATATTTTATAACGGTCAAGTCTTACTTGGGAGATCATAAATTGAACAAAAACCTCTCCAGCTAGTCAAAAAAGCTGTGCACAGGTCCAAGCCTTCAATGTATTGAATTCGAGAACTTCAAAATAAATCAAACTAAAAAAAAATTTGAACGTATGAACTGTCTCAAAGGTATTTCTATAGTTTTCTTGAGCAATTATAAAAATTTTATTTTGAGCTTTTAGAAATTTAGTTAAGAGGTTAGGTTGCAGCCTAGAATTGAATATATAGTTCAGTAGTAATATTGCAGTTGGTATTAAAGTTGCATTGCTATTATTAATCGTAAAGAAATTTTTTTTTTAAGGGTCAATCGAAAAATCTATTACCATTGTACTGCCTAAAAACACAATGTATCCTTCCTTTTTTTAAGCATTCCAATTTTTCTGACAGTGCGTACTTTCGTAGACTTTATAAAGCCATTAAAAATCTTTGACTGACGTGGTATCCACTCTTCACTTCTACTCTCAGCTGAGCTGCAGTCCACGGTTTATTTGAGAATGCCCTGAGTGTTCTCTTCTCCTAAGCGCCGGCAATAAACCAGACCCAAAATGACTTTGCAGGGACACAAGGATCTTCAATTTACTCTTGACATGAAAGGAAAGGCAAAACGTGCGGTACTTGCATAGGCGGTTAACTTCTCTTTGATGAGAGGCGGCATTGCCGACGTTTTCCCTTGAAAATCAAACAACGGAATTGAAAATGGGCTGTAAATATTATCATCTTCGCAATCGACGGAAACCTGAAGAACTGAATTTTGCTCAAAATTATTTTGTATGGCTAGATAGGCTTTTTCATTTCAATGTAAAAATAATATCTTGCGTTAATTAGTAAAGGTTTTAAATTGTTGAACGACTAATATAGCTCATCAAAATTTTTCGGCGATTCAACAAGGACCTTCGTCAAATGATGATGTAACAAATGCCTCAAAAGAAATGCACCGAACATGAATAATGTTAATTTTCTTGATTTTGAGGTACTCGATTATTTTCTCACATGCTACATTTCCTCATAAGCCTCATGTATTACTCATAAATGTTTCATGCGGCTTTTCGATATAGTAGATTTCAAGAAAAAGCATCAAATAAATTTCAAAGGGTTAAGGTTTGCTGTAAAACGCCAATAAAATTAAAAAAAAATATTTAGCAAAAATATTTGAATATGCTCGAGATGGATCAACAGTCTCTGGAGACGTGAAACCATGGTTTTTAAGATCACTGAAGAAGGCTTCAAAAACTTGACTTTTCTATTGATCACGGATGCTTTGTCATGTGTGAGCGTGGAGGTTGCTTCTATAAGTGTTAAGAAAAAGATGAGTTCTGATAGGTGATGGTGTTGTACATCAGATCTGCTGTGGCTCGTAACAAAACGCATCGTGGACCTTGCGCTAACGAGCTGAAGTTTATGCAAAGAAGAGAAAATCTTTAGCATTTATTACAGGGTCGACCGTAACGAAATGTAGCTTACCTCCGCTAGTGCATGGGACACCTTCAGCCCTTTGCAAATATGCCAGGCAAAACACACCTTCGAATTGTTTAACAAGCAAGCAAGTGGTAGTTTTGAGATCTCCTTTGCCGCCCAGGGCAGCGAACAAATATTACTGAGAGGAAGTTTAAGGAAAGAACGACCGGGGAGGCTATGTTGGCTGGAGAGCTTAAGCTCCTCCACTTTAGATCTGCCGATACCTGCTGACGTAAATGCTAACTTATGTTTCGCACAATATTTCTGAAGCTCAAACCGAAAGTTCCGTCGAAAGTGTAAACTGAGAAGAAGCCTTTCAAGACAGGGCTGCTAACGACTCGGATATATCACACGAAGCGAACGTCGACTTTTTAAGCACGAGCTGTGGAAATTCACAACCTCAAAATGAAATCCAAAACTCTGTAAAATATATTTTCTGTAAAAGTAGAATGAATTCAAAAAATTTTCTCATTTTTTTTTTAAAAGAACTTGTGAATTTCTTAAATAAATCCATGTTGGATTTACCCACCAAAAATTCCACGTGAAGTTTAAGAATAATTTTTTAACATCACTGCCTTAGTGTGCACGTTTTCTTGAAACCCAGACGCAAAATAAGCATCAAAAACTAAACAGAGTGACTTAAAAAAAGTGTCAGAAACAATACAGTTCAGAACAATACTCGTAAATGCAAATAACTACTTCTTAGAGCGCTGAAATTACTATGTTTGTCAATGTCCAACGCGCAAGCCACGAAGCTGAGCCCGCCAAAAGCCATGGGCCTGGACATAACTTTCTTCTGTGTCAGGCGGCGGGTAAGTCTGAGGATTGCAATCTGCGAGACTGTTCTGCAGAGATCCCCATTTGAACGTCGACAACTGTAGGCAGTAGACATTCAATCATGCAGGCAAATTTTGCAGCAGTCGCTGGCATTAATTTTAAAGCAATAAGAATTTTGTTTTCTTTCATATATGTATTATGCTTGTCAACATCCCCATGCTTGCTTGTGCAACAGTGATAGGTATGTTAGAAAACATTTGTTGGAGTATTATTGTGCTTACAATGTTTGTTATGGATTAGCCTCGCCTAGTGGGTTTTGTGATTGACGGACAAAATATCATATAGTCAACGAGTAAATCGAAAAAAAATGAAAATAAAGCTTACACAATTCTTCGACAGCTCGTAAAGACTTAATATTGAAATACTGAACATTAGAAAAACAACGGGCAAACTAGCGACTCACGTGTTATTCCTACACGCTAAAATGTCTCTAGCTGCCGCTCAAACCACTACTGCAGGTACCATAAAAACTATAAAGAGGTTTCGTAAAAAAAGAAACCCTACTGAAAATTTTTCGGCCTGAACTGTCGCTTTGCATTTTTTCACGCTTCAAGTGGCACTTTGTTTACTAAGGTATTTTCTCTGCAGGTAGAGAAATTCTTTTCAAATCATTTCTTTAAATAGCTGAAAAGAATTGCTCTGGATGTTTAAGTCAATTAGAGAGCAGAAAAAATAAAAGTAATGAATCAGAATGCAAGCGAAAATGAACAAGTTGTGTGCATAGAATATTAAATTTTACTAAATTAAACACTTTCTACTGAAAACGAATGAGTTGTATGCATAGAATATTAAATTTTGCTAAATTAAACCATTTCTACTGTTTCAGTAGTAAACAAAAGCATACTGCAATGTGTTTTTGGCTAATTGCATTAGACAGCATAGAATTCTATCGATTCACAATTTTTTGGCAATCCTCGGGTTAACTTAGTTCACTCAGAGGAATGCTATTCAGGGATTTGAGGAGCTTTATGTAGATGATTTGCCACTTTCTGAAAAAGTGGATGAACAGAATTTTATTTTCCATGAGCAAAGGTACTAAAAGGGTGTTGATTTTTGTGCACTCAAAATTATATTTTGGTGTCTTTGTAAATTTCAAACTTAAAACTGAATTTCAAGCATTTTCTTGATTTTCTCACCACTAAAGCTTTCTCCTACTCCCTCTCTCACAACATAGCTTACAAGATATTTACGTTTCACTGTTTCAATCGCGTTTTTTAATCTGGACCCATCACTGTGGCGATGAAAATTTTTTTTAAGTTCCTGGACCAACTCAAATATGCTTTCGTCACTGAACATCACTACGTCACCACGCGTAGTACATTTTCATCAAAAATCAGGCTGTGTTTCTGGTATGACCTCAGTGAGTAAGGGCTTCTTAACAAGAAATTAAGCTAGCATTTTCTGGTCTTTCATCAGCCTAAGTTAAATCGTTCTTAAAGCGACTGTTTTAGAAAATGAGATGTTCTTTCTTATAGGCGACGGTGTGTCTAATTGAATTTGGTATTATTTTTTATTTTGAGAATTAATGCAAACAGGAGTATTTTAAAAATCTAAACGCCAAGTTTTCTTGGTGGTACATCATGAGAAAGGTTGTAGCAGATGCTTTTTTAATGCTAGAAATGGCCAATCTTGTGGCCTAAAAGTCTGCTACCTCCTCAACACGTTTTAATGACATAATTTCTTGTGACAGTGTAAGAGTTTGATTATTATTGTGAATAAAGTCTGGTATAACCCATTCTGATCATCATAAGGCGAGTTAAAAGGCATCAACGTCGGTGAAAAAGTGCAAACGAGGCGTTAAGAAGCAATGTACAGAAATTCATTTCTCACCGAGCTCAGGCAGCTCACTGATGCGCAATATTTAGGCGTACAGTGAAGCAAGACGTTCTATGGTACGAGATCTCCACCTTCGTAATTTTTCAAAGTCGAAAGTCAGTTAGATCTGCATGTAAAGTGCGTGGACATATTTTTTCCATGCACCAACATGAATGCGGAACATTCTTTCCTTGGAACTTCAGCGGTGTTCCAAAGATTAAAAAGGGAAAACTTTATACCTATCAGAGTTAATTCAAAAAATTTTTTACACAATTTGATTCGAAAATGCCTTTGTGTGGTAACCATAATGCAACTTAATTAATTCTCCTTGTTGCATTATGGTTACCAATTAATTCTCCTTAATTGGTAACCATTACGTAAAAAATATCATAGCAGCTAGATCAGTAGCTAACGAAAGGAATGAGATAGAAGCATCAGAATTTATGCACTTAGTTTACTTCGAAATTTAAAAAAGCTTATTGATTCTGGCAACAAGGAAGGTTTTGGCGCTGTTAAGAACACCGTGGAAGGCACGGTTTCCGCATTGAAACAAGCTTGAAGGACGTTGTAAAATTTATAATAAAATTGAATCAGAATAAACACGATTATATGATAGTAACTGATACTATTGAAATATTAATCTTGGGAGTGCATGAATTATCGCACAGAACAAAAAAGTCGACTGCTTGGATATTGGAAACCAACTATTCATGCCTACATGTGAGCAAGTACCTGATTACAAGCTTGTCCATTCATGGAGGACTTGTTTTACCACCCGATCAAATTTAAGAATTTTCCTTCCTACATTATCCTGGCAGAAAGGGATTTTTCAGAATCAAAAACCGAAAAAGATCGACAAAAAGGGCTCACAAATATATTTTACAGCTCGAATAAAACGTTGAAATTAATAATTCGCATTTGACGTTAGAAAGAAAAATATCACCCTTGCGCTGCGCTTGGTATTTTCTGAGAATTGCTGGTATTTTAGAAGGTCAATTCAGTCACTGAGCATGAAGGATATCGAGATTGAGAGCAAGCACTAACAATATAACAATTTGCACTCACAAATTCTCGTTTCATAAACACACAATTTTAATTATATTTCAAGGAAGGGAATCATAATTCATCAATTCTTGCTTCCAAAAAACAAAAGTGGAACATTAATATTTCTTAATTCTAGAATTGAAAGTACCTAGTTTTTCATATTTACAACCCAATTTTTCCTCCATTATTGGAACGTATAAGTTAAAAGGTACATTAGGGCTTTGATCGATACCGAGAAACAGTCATTAACATCTTAGAGCGTAAAGTTGTAACGTAAAGTTCTATTGAGCTGCTGTCACCGTTTGATTATGCATCTTGAGTGTAGATTTCCAAGTAGAAGTTCGACCATTGAAAAATTCAAGCACTTAATGTAAAGTATGGCTTAGTGATAACTTATCTTGCATCTCTGAATACAACAGTGTGAAATTGTCAGCAAAAATTTGCTACACCACAGAATAATTGGCAAAATAACTGACGAAGTATCCAAACCTAAATTACGTCAATCTGGCTACGTTACGAACAAGTGCACTTGATTAGGTGACGACACAGGGAACAAATTGCGTTGGATTAAACAATTGCTCAACAACATGCTAATATTTGTGAATGTACGGAAAAAAGCGAATTTTTTCATTTTCAGCTTATGTCTGACCTATCGAAGAATTAAACAGTCTCATCTTTCTGTATCAACAACATAACTTGTGTAAACTACTTCTGACTTCAAATTTGTGTCTTGGATAAAAACTTCAAATAATCAGTTCCTATATGGAAATCTGTGTAGTTTTTCTTCATTTCAAACGCATGTTTCCATCATGTAATAGGTTACGAATTTTTGGAAGACTATGAAGATGTTGCCCTTCTGAAAACTTTCAAAGAAAGCTCTATTGAATAACAAAGCGGATTCACAATTTGGATTACAGTTTGGAAATACAAAATTATTGATATGCTTCTTCAGTTTAACTCAATTATACATATACTTCCATTGTTTCACTTGACCTAAAAAAAATTCAGTTTGCACACATAGGACTCTGGAAGACCTTTACCAATACTATTTACGGTAGAAACAATCAAACGGGCTTTAGTTCTAAGTATACAAAAGATTCAATTCCAGCTTTCTAAAACACTTTGCGTCCTAGTACACGCAACTGAAAAGAAAGAAAACGTGAGAAAGATTTTAAAAGATCGAAAAAATTAGCAGCAATACTCTACCCTTGCATTATTTTGTGGTTAACATGCGAGGTCTATAGCTCGGTACATCACCAAATTGCGGGGCGATCATGCCATGATGGCGGAGAGGAGCCTCAGCGGCTGTCACGGGCATGACGGGGAACACTGGGGATTAGCGACAGAAGTGACGGCTCGAGGAGGAGGATTAGAGCCTTAATTAACACGAAGACTGGCCTCATCTACGAGGCATCACTGCCACCACTGTCTTGCGGTTCTTGATGCAGTGTTATGATGGCTCCATTCAACATCGAATAAGGAACCTGGTTATATTCAATAGCAGCAATATATACAGGGTGTTCGAAAAAGGATTACTAATGGAATGTGTTTGATAACTCAGAAATATTAGGATCCAAACGAAAGACATCAATCGATATTATTAATTCGGCAGTTCTGCGCAGTTATTGCGCGAGCAAAGGAAGCAATTTGTAGAAAGATGTAAACATATCTGGATCATATTCCTTTTCTATTTACATAAAACGCTCTCGTCAAGATGGTTTTCGAAGCTAAATCTTCGTTTGTCAGAACACAAAAGGGTTTCACAGTTACCTCTGGAATAAATTTCAAAGCTGATTTTGTAAAATTGATAAATTCTAATAACGGATTCAAAAGTAAATCAAGAACATTGGTGGAGCACCGTTATGAAAGTTTCTAAAAATATGATTGAAACATTAAAACTATGCAGTAACGAGACCAGACTTCACCTACCAGGGTATCGTTTATATTCGAAAGCCCTTTCACGTGTAAAAATCAAAAATCAATTTAAGAAATTATCAGACGTATAGTATTTTATTCTATTTCTATCATAACCACCTAGGTACAAAAATATTTCCAACAACCTCACTTCTGAGGATCTCTGTACAAACGTCGAGGAAAATAAAACCACCTACGGGGAGATTTCCAAACGTTAACGTTCAGTTTAGCCAAAAACATAAATTTACTCGCCTACTTGGCCAACGTGACTTTTTTTCTGCTAAATGTACGGTCTTTTTTTTGGGTTATTGCCAAATACTAAACTTTGCACATGAAAATTATTTAAAAAACAGGAAACTTGAAGTTTTAGCCAGGAAAGCTAGCACGTAAGGTAGCCAAATTGGCAGGTGAACTTTTGCTGTCGGCTTTGCCGCTGCGTTAATTTAAACAATTTAAACAATTTTAAACAATTTAAACAATTTATTTACCACAGGAGATACAGAGGTAGAATGTTTCTTAAGTCTAGTACAATGGACAAGTTTGAATATAGCTACCTGTGGGCCCGAATAAGTTCAGCGACTTCTAGGGCATCCTACCATCACGCTATTCTAGGGTGTACAAAAGTTTAACCTAGTTCACTTAACCTAGTTTCGCATTAGACTGATCATTGAGATAATTAACTCGATATCTTACAAGTCGGCTATATTTAACAGTATGTTCGATAAAACGATTCAAGAGCAGAGAGAAGATTGGTTATGGTACACAAGGCAAGTTACATTATGACATTATCATTAGTTACATGTAGGAGGCAAGATTTCGACACGGTGATCTTACACTACTAGTATTCTGATAGGAAGTGAGACTCAAGATGTCTTTTGAATACTTTGTACGAATTACATTCACGGATCTCTGCAGGTATAGAGTTCCAAGTTTTGGTTCCAACGAAGAGAATACTGTGTTGCGACCTGGCCTTTGAATAATAAGGAAGCATGAATTTACTTCTATTTCGGGTTAAATGGTCGTGATGACCAGTTTGCGCAGTCAATAATTGTCTTAGGCTATTGTCGCCATCATTTCTTAATGTTTTGTAAATGAAATTACAGATGGAGATTTTGTAGAGATCCGAAAGTTTAAGTATTTGTAAATTTTTGAAAGAATCATTTGTGTGAGCATTATATTCTAGGTTCTTTACCGCTCTGACAGCCCTTTTCTGCAGAGTAAAAATTTTGTTGGTTTTATTTTTATCAGTTCCGTGCCATGCTTCTATTCCGTATTGCAAGTATGGGGAAATGAGCGTACGGTAGAGCATTTGTAAAGCTGTTTCAGGCAGAAAATTTTTAACTTTATTTAGGATTCCGATGGATTTTGATAATTTAGAACTAATATGAGTGATGTGCTCTTTGAAGGTCAGATGTTTATCTATTATGATGCCCAGAAACTTACATGAGTTGGTTTCTTCGATTTCACCTTCGCCAATTTTAATGCATGGGAGAGATACATCTTTCTTGTATGAGAAAGTAATATAATTTGTTTTATCGATATTTAGGCTTATTTTATTGGCTTTGAGCCACGATGAAACCTTGTGAAGTTCAGTATTTATACTCTCCACAATCATAGCAGGATTTTGGTTCGGAAGGACCGCAGAAAGCGTACTGTCATCGGCAAAAAGTATGAATGTGAAGAATGATGTAGATTTTACAATATCATTGATAAAAATCAGAAACAAGAGAGGCCCGAGAACAGATCCTTGTGGAACTCCATGGCTAATTGTCTGTGGGTCTGATTTTGCGTCGTCAATGACAACGTATTGCTTCCGATTTGTTAGGTATGATCTGAACCAATCATGGGCAATCCCTCGAATGCCATAACAGTGTAGTTTCGATAATAGTATTTTATGGTCCACACAATCAAATGCTTTTCGGAAGTCAAGAAATACAGAGAAGACAGGCTTTCCTTCATCTATATTAGAATAGAGGAATTGTAAATGATTTAATATAGCCTGTGTTGTTGATTTTTTAGAGCGAAAACCGTATTGTTTATCGTAAAGAAATGATTTTTGTTCAAAATAAGAGTACACTTTTTTATACACAATCTTTTCGAATACTTTGCTAATAATTGGTAGAATGGAGATAGGTCGATAATTGTTTACACAGGTTTTTTCACCACTTTTAAAGATAGGGGTTACTCTAGCAACTTTGAGGGAGTTCGGGAAAGTGCCTAGTAAGAGAGACTGGTTAATAATATTTGATATCAGTGGGGCTACAATGTCAGCAATAACTTTAAGTACTTTAGTCGGAAACGTTTGTAACCCACTCGATTTATTTTTCATGTTGTTTATGCACGTAATTACATCGGAGGAGTTTGTAGGCGTAAAGAAAAAGGAGTTGGGTTCTCGAATATGATCCATAAATTCCAGGTGATCAGTAGGTTCACTTGGAATACCATCAGCTATTGTTTTCCCTACGTTTACGAAGAAGTTGTTAAAGAGATTAGCAATTTCTTTCTTCTCATGATATTTTACATTATCTTGAACAACATATTCAATTTTCTTTTTATCGGCATTATTCGGTTTACAGCAGGAGTTAAGGAGATGCCAAATCTTTTTAACGTCAGTTTTGAATTGAGTAAACTTGAGCGTAAAGTAGTTCTTTTTTGATGTTCTTATCTGGTTTGTTACATAGTTTCTAAATCGGTTATATGTTTCTCTAGATATTCGTCCTTCGCAAAGGAGGGCTAGGTACGCTTGACGTTTCTTTATATTTATCACGATGTCTCTGGTAATCCAGGGCTTATGTTTATTTTTCGGGGTAACTGTACGAGTTACAATTGGGCAACACTGATTGTATGCGGTCATTATAGTTTCAGTCAACTTTACTACTGCTTCATCAATGCTCGTAGTATTATTGTTTTGTTGAGAGATGTGCAATGTAGGCATTGATTCTTCTAGAACGGTGCGCATTTCTTCAAGATTTGATTCGTTTATTTTACGATATGAGTAAGTTTCAGCCCGTGCCTTGGTGCAAGCAATATAGACATTTTTCTTAATAAGAAAAACTGGGAAGTGATCTGATAAGTCAGAAGTAATTATTCCAGCAAGAAAATCACTAGGGTCTGTCATAAAGATATTGTCAAGCAGCGTAGCACACTCTGAGGTTATTCGTGTAGGCTTTGTAATGATCGGAAGGAAGGATTGAGACTGAAAGGTAGTTAGGAAATTAGAGATTGGTTCATGGCTTTCATGTTTCAGTAGATCATAATTGAAGTCACCGCATATTATTATGTCATTGTATAAGGGCCTGTTGAACTGAGAAATAATACGATTCAATTCATTCAGGAAGGATATAGGACAGGCTGTAGGAGGCCTATACACCGTTCCAAGCACAATGCGTTTACCATCTCTAAAAAGTTCTACGAAGAGTGATTCTATATGATCCTGATTCATGGTTGCACTTGCTATGGTTCTCGAGTCTATGTGGTTAGATATATATGTGCTGATGCCTCCGCCCCGCTGGTTTTTTCTTAGCGAATGGTAACTATGATAATTTTCAAATCGAATCATGTCTTTAGTCGAGTCATCTAGCCAGCTTTCGGTGAAGCTAATCACGTCTAGGTTATATTTAAGTTCAGTAATAGTACATTGTATCTCTTCCAATTTTGGATAGAGTGACCTACAGTTCCAACACAGGAGTGAGAAATCATTAATGTAAAATGCTTGAAAATTTCACCCTGAAAGTTGACCAGCCTTGAAGTTACACCTAAAGTGGCACTCCGACTTTTAACTGCACATTTAAACAGCACATGGAACAAATCAATAATTATTGACGAAATAATTTATTAAACAGAAAAATACATAGAGCACAAAGTAATAGTTTAAAAAAATAATTGCTCTACAGGAGTAATAATCATTATTATGGAAAAAATGAGAACAGTATAAGGAATACAAGTAATTAATTAGTGTGCATAACTGTGATATCCTGCAGGGACAACGTTGCCAAGTGCAGACATAGAAAAGTGCTTTAATAAGATCTTAAGCTCAATAATAATTCACCTATGTAGGCTATAGAAATTCATGCGCACAGCCTCATATTTGTTTACGGTGATATCGACTCGAGTGTCCATATTTTCCCCGCACCATATTTCATATCAACCGGGAAAGAAACACCTCGGTATTATTAGGGGCTCATTTTTTGGGTGATCAGAAAAAATTGGCTTGATGGATAAAAGCAATTAATTTTTCAGCCTTCTTTTGTATGATTTCTTCCGATTATTATGATTATTTCGATTATTTTTTAATCCAAGAATTATACACTTTTTATACGGTGAAGTACCAGAACTATTTATTCATATTTTCAGTCACGAAATAGGTAAATTTGTCAGCACATACCCGCCTCCATGAAAAATATTTGAAAATGTGAGATTGTATATTCAATTAAACTTTAATTTTAAAATGCAAATTGTTTTCATTTAAGATAGCTACAAGGAATCATGATTCACGTTCAGTGCTTGAATATGAGTGTTTTCAAACTCCGGTAAATGGACGAACGACAGAAATAAAGTATGGAAAATATCTGACTTCGTGTTGTACGTTCACAAGATCTCAGCTCATTCTGTCAGATTTTTAATTTTGATTGACGTGCCAGTGCCTGATTAGCTCCTAGGTAATTGGCTGAAGAGAATTGATATTCGGAGAAAAATTTTAGAATTAAAATTGAATTCGGTACTCGACTAGAGTTTGAAAGAGAAACTTTTCCTCGGAAGTGCAGGTATGGACCCTGTCTAACTTTTTCGCAGGAACATGCATGTATTTCGCCGCCTAAGTGATTTAATTACTTCGGGGGCGAAAAACATGTATGCAGGCGGCGGAAAAGTTAGGCTGGGAAGTAAAGAAGTAACGACTTCAAAGTGCACATGTATCTGACATGATCAATACACAGGATTATTTTTTCGCGGAGAATCAGGGAGAATCCGATTAATAGCGTTTACAAAGGTGTTCAGACACTATTAACAGTTCGTGTTTTATATGATCGTGCGCAACGCTGTTAAAAAAGAACAATTTAAATTTTGATGAGAACATTTGTATGTTGCGTGAGAATTTCAAGGTTTTCTTCAAAGGGAGTCTCCATTGTCACCGGAAAACTCTTTTTCCAATCATCTTTCTCGACGAAAATTTTTTGCTGTTCCTGACGAAATTCAGGGACTTGGTCGTCTAATGCTGAGAGGTGGCTTACGCAAAAAAAAAAACACATCTTCGACTAGTGTCCTCGTGGCCAATTGAGCCTTATGGTTCTGACTAAACAATTAAAAAGAATACCGCTAAAATGTCAGTCGTCTTTGATAATGTTTTCCAGATATCCACATTCATTGTTACCTATGTATAAATTGAATGAAATGTTTTTTATCTATATCGGAAGTTAACTCAATGCAAAATGCTCTATTCTTTTCACTTTTGTACTATATTATTGTCTCATATCACCCTCCGGGCAAATGTCTTCTCCCACCGACCCGAGCACGATGTGTCATTGTTTCGTTGTTCAAAAATAATCAAATTTATCTTTATTTTACCATTTTCAAGAGATTTTACTCTTGTCAAAACTTGAATCTAAAACCCCATCAAGTGCAAGTCCACTTTATGAATAGACGAAATAAAGAACAGAAAAAAACTCAGAACCGCGGGAAAACAAACGAATTGTCCGTACGATAAAACGAAGTCAAGCAAAAAAATGCACTTCAGTCGACGTGTCTCTGACGTAGTTAAAAAGATTATTTTTGGTCTTGGAGAAGATGGTTATATTCACCGGGCTCGAAGTTCCTGGTGATAGTGAACAGGTCGCGCTCGATTGTAGCTATGAAAATTAAAACCCTAAGAGCAAAACTTTCCAAGTCTCGAAACGTTGATGTTCTGCCGCCTTCACAGTTAATCAATATGCTACTGTTATCACAGTCCATTGCAGGCAACAACAATGGTCATAACGCGTCATAAATCTCTGTAAGTGCCTATTATTTATTGCTTCAGTTCATCTCACACTCTCTACAACCAGCATTCTATTCTAGAGCGAAAACCTACTGTAGTCCACGGAAAATCAACAATGAAAAGCAATTGTATTAGGTGCTCAGAATCTGCTCAACTTAGCAGAAGACTTAATAGTCCGCCAGAGTGCTCCCAAGTCTACAACCTCCGGCAGTCTATCTCTGAGTCCTTATCTACGTCAATAATTTAATGCAATCTATTGAAGTCTACAATCAGCCGTTGGTTACCGCAAAACCTACAGTCCACCCTACAGTCCACTACTGAGTCCACAATCGTGACGACTCTGAGTGGACGTCCAAAGTCCAATGACGTGTCGGTCGTAGTACATCAAAGCTTGGAATGCCGCCATTTGCATAGACGTCCAATCCATTCAATAGTTTGCTAATCGCTAATTCAGTTTGGTATGCCTGAGTACGAAAGGAAAATTCCTTCAATGGTTTGCTCAAGAGGCCGAGAGCCATTCGATATGTTCTCTTGAATGGACCGGCGTCGAGTCTCGATGCAGGGATATATTCGTCCAATGTCGCTACTGTGGTACGAGAAATTCCCCGCAGCGATTGTTGCAATGCTCGAGAAAGTGGTGCAGTAAACAGTTCTGTTTCTCTTGCATTGATTATTGTTTTCATTAGCGCAAATCACCCGCTTAAAAACGTAAATTATTTTACGAATAAGGTTTCCAGTGAAGGTCTTTTTGCCCACGATTTACAGTTATTACTTTGTTCATTTATTTTGAGCGTTTGTAATGCGATAAAAATAATTGAACTGAACAGGAACTTTCAAATCAGCATTGGAAGCGAAGCTTCATTGTTTCAAAAATAATCTTCGCATTTGTAGGATTTAAACAATCATCTTTGGGTAGACCTCTTCTCGCTCAAAGGTGGCACGTTTTTTGATAGGGCGTACAAAGCTTTAGAATAGAGAACCTAATAATTATAATAGTGTCTGCTTAATAAAACAAAGACTGCAGTTGGTCAGCTTGATGAGGAAGTCAAGTGGCGCTTAACTCATTGCCGTTTTTTACCGATACGACACACGGAGCTGAACAATAAACTTTTCAAACAGCGGTCTAAATACTGCAATTATATAAATGAGATTGCACAGAAAAAACTCCAGCCTTAGTATTCTATAGATAGACTGCTGTGTGCAAAAGAAACTTGAACTAGAGATGAACATCAGTAAAGCCCCATGAAGAATATCTTAATATCTCTTAGATGTTGTGGTCATTCTCGTGCCATACTTGTAATAGTAAGCATGCTATTGGTGAATAAATTATTCAAATCATAAAAATCATTCAAAAATAAGTGTCTAAATTAGATTCATCACTCTTTTGTTTCGACTCGTTAAATTATTACGGTTTTCAAAATATAAATAGTAAAGGGTGAATGAAGAGGGCTTATGTTTCTCAGGAAGTTGTCCCTAGGAATTTTATTTTGATGAAATCACAATTCTACTTTCCAGAAAACTAAATAGGCTTCAAAAAACTGTGGTTATAGAGCAAGATCACAAATTTTGATGAGCCACACACTCTGATTTGAAGCCCATGAAAGATTTAGTTAATTTTGAGCTTGCAACAAAACTGTACTGCACTAAAAAATTAGTACCTTAGCCCAGAATTTGAAGAAATACGAGTATAATGCAACTGATGAAAAACTTTTAGGATAATTTTTGACTGATGATTTGTTATAACTCATCTGTTGGGTGCAATATACTAACCATTTTTTCGATACCAATTAATATCGACTAAACAGGATTTATCTACAGCTGTACAATTTATGATCATCCATGAATGTTCCACTTTAGGCGTCTCTATTGTTTCCACGCCTTCAGTGAAAAATGCAAGGTTGTGCTACGAAGTTGAGTTTCATTAAATGATTCAGGCCATAGAGTTTTGCAGAACTTCACACTCTTCTCTACTTTCTTTGCCCTTCCATGAATAACAGGGTATATTTGTTGGTCTTGATTAAATGACAAAATTGACAAGTTTTTGTATATTATTTTGAAAAGAAAAGAAATGAAAAGTAACAAACATAACAACTTCTCGAGATAAATTTCTCCCGACTCACTCAACAGTTTCTCGTTGCCATCAACAAGAATATGAACTCTAATCAACAGCACATCGGTCAACCATTCCATAAACTTACGAAATTGCGTTGGCGCAGGAAGAAATATAAAATGAGCAGTAATCCCTAACTAAAAGTTCGGATAATGATAAAACGAGAACGTATTCGTGTGCTATTACATGAGACTGCAGATACTGTTAAGACATTAGTATTGCAAAATTTCTGCTCTTCATTTCAAATGAAAACTCCTTAACAAACGCAATGATTCGTTATGGCAGTTATTAGTATCTAATAACTTGTGCTGTATATGTAGTAAAGTAATCTGTTGTGCAATTGAACGTTAAAAATAAACGGAACTGTTATTTCATCATCTTTTGGAATAAGAAAATGCAGAATAAGAAGACATGCCGATCTGGGAGGGGATATCAAAAAATCAGAGCACCCACCGAATTTTTGTGGTGCGCTGAATGCGAGCGCGTCGGAGGCAGAACAGGCCGAGTGTGCGTGCTGGGACCCTCCTGGACAAGACCGACAACTCCTTATTATCGTGTGCGTGAATACAGTATTCCTGCGCATAATCCATGACTAAAGGCCGATATATGACTCGTAAAAACGTATTTGATGGCGAAGTATGGCCAAATCCTTATATCAAAATGTACGGTGAATAGAAAACGGGCAACGATTTGAAGTATCCACGACATCGAGGTCTAAAGATAGAAAACTATGGGAGCATATTTGCTACAGAAATTTTTTCATTGATCCTTATTGGAATATTGAGACATTTGTCGCTCAGGCTCATACTGCATGCACATGCTTCACAACATGTGTACGAGGGACGGAATTTATAAGCTTTTGGACACTATATCGAGATAAAAATTGATATTTTTACTGCACATAGGTATATATACTCATATATATATATATATCATTCAACATTGGAAAAGTAATTCCAGCATTCAATGTGAAGATTTCAGATTATACAATCAGTTGTTGCGCTTTATGATGTCGTTTTTGGACAAGTCGCTGAAATTGCTTGTATTTCTGTCAATATATACCAGTAGTGAAAAACGGTCAAGTTTAGATAGAATTGCTGCTCTTTTCAATAGTTTGCAAAGGTTCCACTCCCTGCCAAGAACACCTGCATACTATTTTACTTCTGTAACATAATTCAACAGGATCCACACAAACGCTATGAGGACGAAGCCTAGAGCGCAGTAAGTTTATTGAAAAACAGACTTCTGCTTCCCAAAGAACATTAAATTCTCTCCTCTTGATAAAGCGAGTGGAACCAATGATAAGAGTTGATTATAGTTCGATGAGAAAGCACGTTCATTGTGTGGTGGAGTGCTTAACGAGCGACCTGATCGGAATACCGAACCTGGAGCTTCTCGGCAACTTCGGTCATCGATCAGTTATATGCAGGAGCTCCTATTTCCAGCCATTAATGGACTAACAAATGAGGAGTTTGAGCGCCAGCATTCATCTTTGCCAAGTTAAGCGATGCCTACGGGTCGAATGTAGGAGCTTAGCCATGTCAATATTCTTGGGGGTTAAAAAGGTTTTAAGTTCGAATCGAGTACTTTCGTCAATGCCTATACTTTTAGCATCGAGTCTTAAACTTCTTTGCATCACTGTTTAACTTCTGGAAAATCTAGCTTATTTTCGGTAGATATGGTTTAAAGAAACTTGTGATAGCAGAGAGACATGAAAAAGTAAATTAATGTATCATGCCAAGCTACAATAGTGCGTAGGAAGAGTTTGACTTAATTGGCAGTGGATAGCGAATTTCGTTTCATACTAACAACGCGTTTCTTAAACAACATACATATAATTCATATTTTCAGTTGCTAAACATGAGCTGAAAAAAGAGTAGCCTCGCACCTAAATCTCCGAGTTTTAAACTAATCTAAGCATTGCAACTTTCGCTGCCTTCGTTATGATCGCTACTTCGGTCTACAGTAGAACTCTGGACTTCGATGTTTCGCGCGATCTTGCCGTGGCAAGAAAGATGGAACTTTCGGTCAGCTGGAAACTTTTAGCTGGCTATCGATAAACTTGCTGACTAAGGCCCAAATACCTGGAATAAAATAACTAATTCTTTAGTTATACTCAGAACTAAATATGGCCTTTCATATAGAAGGATGAATTCGACAAGTGAAATTTTATCTGTTTAGTGCTTCAATAGTACGATTGTTTATAATAACCAATAATGAGATCGTGTTTCACAGCGGAAACAGATTGTTTATTTTCGTGAGAGAATATTATCATTGATTGCTCTAATTCTGTGACTGATATTTATAAAGGAGAGTGGGAGATAATTTAGCTTCTTGCAGGTACTTTCTCAATGTCTAAATTTATTTTTAATAATTTTGAATCGAACTAAGGAAAAGTCAGAGAGTGCTTGCCATGAAAATGAAGCTGGCGCTAATGGAGTTACGAGTTATTTGTTTATTTAATGGTAGAAATTTCCCCCACTTGTTCAAGTTTTCTCCAGAATCGTGGCAAGCCACACTTGCAAGACAGCTACGGGGAACTGTAATAATTTAGACTGCATTATTGAGTGTTTGCATCCTGGAAATACGAGTACATAACTCACCCCACAAAGTGGATTGGGGGACCAGCTTTCAAATAAATGCATCGTACAAAATTTGAAATCATGATTCAAGTACTATTTGAAATTAAAGACTCTATTTACAATACTTATTAAACGAAAAACTGTTAGGAAATTTTTTCTTCCGTAAAATTCAGGTTTGAATAGTACCCATAGAAGACAAAATCAGTCGAACAACTGGTGCTTCCCTCATTCGTCGGCAATACCGGCGTTTAGAATTACAGTATTTTCTGAACCCGCTCCTTCATTTGCGCATGTCAAGTAATTTTATTCAATGAAGACAATTTTTATTTTGCGAACGTTTTTATGTTTTGTAGTTCTCTAAGCATCAGCGTAATGGAATAATATGCTGAGGCATAAAAATGGATTACCCGTCGACCGCAGGAGACCAAATGCGCAATTGAATTGAATTTGCGTTCAATTGAATATAATTTGCTACTTTTTCTAGGTTTCTCAGCGAAAATGTGTACCTGTGCCCAGCAGGCTGCAAAAATTATATATTCATGCACCTTTCAACTGCATGGATTTCATCTGAATTATCGAAGTTTGGCTCATTATCTGCTAAGGGAACCGACTTTGCACTGCCCCTATTGCCCTTGGGTTCTTAAATAGCTGAGATGGTTGTGGCAGATCGCAAAGAATGGCCACCAGCACACTGACCATCGCCCATCACTGCGGACTCGAGCGTAACCAAAGTTTAAGTAGTGACCTGGCACTAATGACTGCAAGTCAATATAACGAAGAGAGTCGCATTTTAGGCTCGAGCGGTCTTGTATTTTATGCGGTCAACCACAATTGACTGCGACCGAGATCGGTACTACGGTCTGCTTCTAGTTTTCTAAGGGGGTACGATGTTGACTGAAGTTACGTTCGTTCGCGCACGTATGAAGCTCGTACGGATACTCGTTAATTCGATTTTTACCTATGTGACAACTTAAAAGTACTTTGCTCCTCTTGAATTGAAATCTGCATGGAAAAGATAGATTAGCGGATTTTTACACATGGGACAGGTAGTGTACAATTTTTCAAACCTATAAATTTGATAGCTTAATGTTCTTGTCCACACACACAACAGCCAAATCATTTGAAAAAATTTGAACTTTTCGCATACAAACTTTAAGTTTATTCAAGTTGTGAATTAAGTTTTCCGGTAAGGTTATAATCCTCTAACTTAAAAAATATTTTTACTGATATCCAACTGATAACATAAACTAAATAAACATTCTGATGAACTCCATCGGCATTTTTTGTAGATGTAGCTGAACTTTCATTGCGGAAAAGAAAGTGGATTTCTAAAGGCTGATTGGTCGATTAATACCATCGATTGTCATTCACTTACCCGCCGAAGCCGAGGTCTGAGTGAAATGCATTTTCTTTGGCACTTTGGTAGAACGTTCGATCGAAAATAAGTACGCAGGACGAATTAAATAAATTGTTGAAATTTTTTTCGACCACTCGTGATGCAAGTTTCTTAGAACCGAATCTTTACGTTGGGTTTCGTGTTCTGGGTTCAAAAAGAAACCAGTCAGAATATCCTTCACAATATTTAACCAGCAAATCTTCTGCATTCTCTGGTAATAAATAACTTTTAGCCAATATACCCGTCAGATCGCGCAAGAAAAGTCTGGGTTTCATCATATTCTGAAGAAAATTTTAGCAAAAACATCTTGAATAGCAAAAGTTAGCGCAAGTGAGCTTGCTAGAGCTGCGTGTTGTGCGATGGTCGACTTGAAGCAACCTTTGCTCAGTAACTCGCATGAGCACAGATTCGATGCACTAAATCACTCAACACGCCCAAATTGAGAGTTTTAAGAGTTTAAATACTGTTTTTAAATACATCATGAAGCCGAATATTAGTACGGTAAAATAAATAAACGCCTTCAACTTCAAAGTTGGGTGTAAAAATAAAAATACGTAATTTTTCTCTTGGATATACAAGTACCGCCTTGTATGTATAAACTTTGCATGTTATAGCCACACATATTTTTTCAAATATACATATACACTTAAGCGGGCAAGCTCCAGATCCGGCTTCTGCTGCCAGACATTAGTCTTTAAAACTTTTTCCATGTTAAAGATTAATATTATTTTTAACAATTGTTCTCTTACTCAGTGACAGCTCGTAGTCGTGCGAGCGTGTTCAATTTCTCTTGAGTATTCTCACCTTCTTCAGGAACGGCATTCCAGCCTGGAATTGGCTTCACTAAGCTTCGTTCCCGAACTTTAATAGGAACGTCAAGGCGGATCCCTTCAGAACGAAGCGTGTCTCTGAGGAGCTCAACTTCAAGTGTGTCCATTAATATTCAAATGAGCAATAAGCCGAAACTCACGCAGGGGAACCACACATGCTCTATTTCTAAATCATGGTTAGGGCGTTTTGTTCGCAGCATATTTTACACTCAATGGCTGTTCTTGCCGTCTTGTCGTGCGTAAAAATCTACTGATGAATTTATTTAGTTGGGTGAATACTTCGGCTGCGGAGTAGTTTCTCTGAGTCGATTGTTTTCGAGTAACTACATGGCATGGGAACGAAAAAGTAGCGAAAGTTTTGCTCGTTGTGTCGGTGCCGGAAATTTAAATTAGTAGAGAAATGTTTACAGGGAGGCTTGAGATCGAGTATGTAAAATTTGAATGGAACAAAAGAATAAGGCGAATTGCCTATATGGTGAATACAATTGAATGCGGTACCTCACACTTAACGAAGAGATCTTAACTATTCGTTAAAAAGCGTCAATAGTTGTGCCTAAAAATACAGTTAATTTTAGTACAATGTTGGTTTGTTTCAAAAGTTTTGTACTGACCTAGATATTGCAATTGCAAGGATGTCCATTCTATACTTGAGGTGAACCACGTAGCATGTAAGTCGGCATGCTTGAACCTGATTCCGAAATTATTGACGCGTCGTTTGAGAAATTATTTAAATTGTAATTTTTCCCACACGTATTCTGGAGAAAAATAAATAAAAACGAAAACTGCTTACGGCTGAACCGAAATATTTTTTCTGTTTCAAAATTTGTTTGCATCTCTATTTATTCCAATGACTCATTATTACATCAACATTACCTGATTTCTACTGAAAATTCGGTTTCTAAGTGAAACACTGAAGCCCTTTCGTACTCTACATTTTCAATTGAAATCTGAAAGTCTTTAAGCTGAAATTAATCTGGAAAAATGCTCATGGAGGTTGAAAGTATTGCAGTAATTTTCATAATTGACAACCATGGTGCACTTATATTGAATAGATTATTTATTTCGAAATGCTTTTCCAACTGAGCCTAATAAAGTGCACAATTGTAATTTGATATGGAAATGCAATTTCTTGAAGGACAGCAAAGTTCGAAATACCCGTGAAGCTTATGAAAAGATGCTAGATGCCCGAGTGTGGTATTCGTTGATTAGTTCGAGCATGGTCTTATATTAATGTTATAGCGTATTGGCATGCAATGACAGAACTTTTTCTTGCATGTCCCGTATGCCAAGTTCGCGATCATCGATGATTTCGATATAGCCCATGACAAGGGAATTGGGAGGAGTGAAGGGCTATGGAACAGGGTATGCATTCAATGGAGAAAAAAAGTTCCCATTATGGACAATATCGTACGATTATATGTTCATTCTGTCTTCTCTGAGGTTGAAACAGAACCGAGCTGTGTGGGTGAATAGGTAAAAAGCTTTTCTCAGAAGGTCTTAAATTATGTTGAGTTCCTTTTTATGTGGCAGTGCATTCTTCTTCAGAAACAAAAAAAACTTTTTTTCGGAGTTTCCTCGCGATTTCGAGTTACCATCAACTGACACGCTAGAAGAGACACGCTCGCACTAAATTCAAAACACAAAGTCCGTGAAGACTTAATTGACCGAAATTTTATTTCTTTTTTTGGAAGACGAGCTCAAAAACTTTGAGAAAGACTCACACATCTTGCAGAAACACAATCAGTACGCCATAGTTCATTATAAGGCTCGTTCACAATCTTACCCTTTCTGTTAACAGAAATTGATCATGAAAATGAGACTATTCATCAGGTGAAACAGCGCCTGATTTTGAAGATCAACGCCTCTCATTTCAAAGCCACTTAGTCTCAGTAACGTATAGCATTTACACAAAGAGTAAAATTGGGCATGGGTACTGAAGTTGGAGGTCTTTTGAAGTACAGTACCTCTTTTAAGCCGAGCTGTTCCTGAATATGGACAGATAGATGTTGGCAAGGTCATCAAGCTTGAATTATATTTTTGTTCGCCTTAGCTATATCTGAGTGTCGCGGGTTCTCTCACAATAATCTCATTTTTGAGTTAAGGGCTGTTAAGGCGACGTTCAACGTAGTCCACGGACTTGAGAGATTCGTTCCTCTTACGGTGTTTCTCCATCTTATGCGTGAGATGTTCCTCTTGAAGGAAAGGAAAGTCGTGTTTTGTTCATTTATTACAACAAGCCAAGATGACGAAGGCAAAGAGGAGGTGTCCTTGGCAGCACAGGTTAGCTTTGCTTCTGTAAACCTAACAGAGAATAGGCGATCGGTCTGACGGCCTCCCGTTTGATCGAGTGTGGACCGAGTTACCTCACAGTTGGTGGACCGGCCCCTTCCGACCGAACGTTGTGCATGCTTACTAAGGGAAACACACACTTTCAAAGTGAACACGAGAACTAAGAACTAAGTATACTCGTGAACTCAGCAGAATTAAGCGGGCGGGATTAAATAGTTTAATTGAAAATTTTAGGTGAGATCTGCAGCAAAAGGGCAACAAGTCTGCTCATTCTCATACTCTCTTCTCACATCTCGAGGTAATACATTAGTAAAATACTGATTGCACTAGTGTAATCATTATGGTTGAAGTTTAAAAAAGTATGACTCCCTGATAGATATAGTTGGTTTCGTCTGAATTTCATAACTGTCGGTACAGTGAAAAATAATAAGATCTGTACAATCAAGTAAGGATTCAATAACAACATAATTTTCCTGTGGTGGTGTTAGTAAGTACCGCGACAACAATGTACGCATCATGTTGACATTAGATAATATTTTCAGTCATTGCGAAAGCTTAAATAGAAAGTAGTGCCATCTGCTCGTCTCTCATGTGATGAGCCGCCAGATTATTGCCCTGCACTGCGACTCCGGTGTTTCTTCTTTTTGGGAAAAAGGATGAATTTATCCATTATTTTCCACAAGACCAACGTGTAAGAAATAGGTACAGGCTCAACCGAGAATGACCGTCGTTGTGGCTTGGGGTTAAGACAAAGCCTTTAAACAACATGGAGAGCTTGGAAGCGAGGGTCTCTTAATCAGAAACAACTTAATAATATAAGCTAATGCCACCATAGTGATTTGTGCTTGCAGGATAACAGCATTAAATCAGTGTGTATCACACTTTTTGTAATATGTACAGTATCACTTCCCTCAGAATTTGTTGTCAAAACTCAACGCTTGCGTTGAACAGTAAAGAAATGTTGTTAGAAACAATAAATTAAGATATCTTTTTGTGGCCTCAAATCTTGCAATGCCAATCGTGCTTGAATTTTGATTGAACTTCAACGCACAAGCTAGACTTGAAACCGTTGACTGGGATTTAACTTGGTTTGTATGAAGTTTCAAAATCCTTAATATGTGTAATCCAAATGAAGTAATAAGTTTAATAAGTAACACTGTTGAACTTCAAAAAGTTATTTTTTGAATGCAGTGGTAAGTAGATAGTTATTCATTTCTGATTACCGCTACATTCATTAGATGCCATTCTGAGAAAGATTTGAAGTTATTGTTTTTAGTTTGACGAATGGCCATTGTTTTAGTTTGACGTGACCGAAGTGAGGAGTGACTCAGAGATACATATGCCTTTCTGAGACAGATTTGAAGTTGTTAAATCAACGGACCATTGTTTTAGTTTCATGCGACCGAAGTGAGGAGTGACTCAGAGATACTCAGAGATACTCAGGAGTGACTCAGAGATAAATATTCAAATCTGTCTCAGCCTTTCTGAGACAGATTTGAAGTTGTTAAATCAACGGACCATTGTTTTATTTCATGCGACCGTAGTAAGGAGTGACTAAGAGATGGGCACCAGGCGGAGGCATCACCGTCTGCTCGACTGCCTGCACGTTCTTCCTGGACACGGTGTGCTCTGGCCTCATCTCTGACCGAGAAATTAGGTCTATAATAATTATAATTGGATTTGAAGTGGCTCCTCCATGCTAATCTCAGACTTGAAGAACTGCGCAATTTGTATAAGTTCTACTCCATTCTTTGAGCTACAGCTTTGTTCTCAGTGATGCGAAATTGAGATGAGGGTTCAGTGCTTTTTTAATGTGTTGAGAAATTTGGATGAGTGTTCAATATATTTTTAAAGTGTGGAGAAATTGGGATGAGGGCTCAGTACGTTTTCAATTTGTTGATAAACTGAGATAAGGGTTCATTATATTTTCAATTTATCAATTTATTATAATCGTGACTTAGTTCTTCGGCATTATAAAATACTAAAATGCTGATATGCAGTAAGCAATTAATTATGGTTACAGCATAAATGATCATATTCGACTTTCGGTTCAGGAAAAATTATAATGTTACTGCTCAACGAAAACAGGCAAGTCTCAAATTATTCTGGCGATATTCATCTATATACAAGAGTTTTTACCACCTATGAGGGGGTTTTACCACCTAAGAGTTTTTACCACTACTATTAAACCACTCTTGTAAAAATGTCAGCTAAGTGAATCACAATTTATTGAAATCTTGTGTTAATATCATATCATGGAATTACATGATATTCCTTTACATATTTATTTACGACTACAAAATAGAACAATAAGTTTTTAACAAAAATTTTTAATTTTATTGACTTTTAAACTAAATTGAAAAAATTGAAACTGAAAGACTTGAAATTGAAAAGTTGACTTCTCAATTTTTTCCATTTTTAATTTCGACTAAATGATAGAACACTTGGTTTTTCCAAAATTTTTGAAATTTTTTTTGTTGACGTGTATTTTTCCCTATACCATTTCAAAGGAAAAGGCATATACTGAAATTCCCCATCCTAAAATGACGTGAATTTAATTCGTTCACTATCAAGAAATTATCCTTGTATTCCGACACTTCGAGCTCGTCTGAATAATTCTAGTCTCTACACTTGTTTTTTCACAAATTTGAACTATAACAATTATTTTTTCATGTGCAGAAGGTCTAGATGAGTAGTTTTAGCTCGGTTCGCCAATAAAAACTTTCTGCGCAATTCATCGAAACTAGGGTGAGATTTCGCAACGTTTCATAGACGCCTACGAAGAAATTAATGTCCGCCAAATAAGATGATACTGCACCAACGCCAGTAGTAATTTACGGATAGATCCAATATGATTAATTCCTTTCTTAGAGGCTGAAGAAATTTACAATTACACTTACAGTTAACATATTTTCACTTATTTCAAACATAAGCAAGCTTTACCTCCCACTTCGCATGCAAAACAATTAAGAGAATTCTAGATTTCCAAATCAATCTCGTGAATCATAGCTTCACGGAAACCACGCTCCGGCCGCTATCGAGGTACAGCGACCCAAGAAAAACCCAAAAAGGCTCGTTGGAACGTTGGAGCTTGATTAATGTACAAGTTTTTCCAACGTTTGTAGAAGTGTGTTTATTTTAAACGCACTAATCAAAATTATTGCAGAAGAAAAACTTCTGTTAAGTCTTCTCAAATAAGCTTTAGGTCAACAGACTCAAAGTAATATATCCTATCGAAGTTTTTCCTCAAATTTTTGCTAATACAAATAGCTCGTGTAGCTCAAAAGCCAAGGAGGAATGTGATGTTCAGTTTTAATCCAGCATACTCCTTGGAAAATTGAAGCGTGTTTTCTCAAAAATTATTTGAACGCGTGAATTTATTGCCATCATCGATGAACACGCTTACAGACTGTGAGCTCGAATGACTGGCCTGGATTGCACAGATTTTCATTTACTACTACAAATTGCTTGCTGAAACCCTGTGAAAAATGTCATTTTATTTAGTTTTTAAATGTTTCTTTCAGCATAAATATGTTTCCAGAGGCATTTTCGCATGATGAAATCATTTTAACTAAGGCAGTTGCGTGTGAGATACTGATGATGCGTTGCTGGTTTAAGTGCAAATATTTTTGAAACGCAAAACAAACGTATTTTAGTGCTTTAATGGGACAAGGTTGTGTCTTTCTCAAACTTTCTTAAATCCTTTCTCATAAGTTTGAAGGACTTCTTCAAGTTTAGTGCAGGTTACGACAAATTTTCTCAAAGATTTTTATTAAAACCTGTTTTAAAATAAATTTAGTCACTGGCACGTGTTCTTGAAGTTTTCCCCATGTCTCGGTCAAGTATTGTTAAAGCATCCTCCAAATGCTTAAGTCCTCGCCAATTGAAAAATTTATACCAAGCCTCCACCAAGTCTTCGTTAAGTTTCTTTCAAGTCTTTGCCGAGTCTCTTCGCAGTCATCATTTTCGATGAAGCTCTCAATAGCAGCTTCCCGACGTACCTCTTTCTCAGCTCATTGGCAGGTCTTGACTCGACCAACAGCCGATTAATTGGCCAGAAAAATTCAGAATCATTTATTTACACCCTGGGATGAATTCCTGTGCCTTTAAAATCTTCAGCCAATGGTACGTGTAAGAGTGGTTGTTAAAATTCCTCCTCCATTACAGCTCAATTTATGATCAACGCTTTTGATTCATCCGTTCATTAGGAGCCTTACGAAGAACATTACGTGTGCCTATGAAGGAGCCTACTCACTTATTCAGTGAATAGCAAAGATTCAAAAGATGCACAATCGAAACATTCATTACTGCCCACCAGTTAAAGGTTCCGAACAATTTACTCCCAATTTAAGCCCATCGAAAGGCGGAACGTTACGCGCATCAGCATGCAAGGCAGACGCGTCAATCTTAATTATAAAAGAAGAATTATTTCTATCTGAGCCAGTATTGGTGAACTCACTCGATAAATGGAGTGTCTATATTAGACTTGAGTTTGAAAGTGTTTGTCTGACCTCAGCAACTTGGTCTAAAATAATTTCCAATTATGCAAATTGAAAAAAAACATTAACGTCAGTGTGAGTCGCTTGTTTTATATCTCACTGAAATATTATGGGCCTTTGAACTGGAGGCCTATCGATGTAAGTAGCGCCTACCGATTATGATTTTGTGTGCACAATTATTTTGAACTCTCAGTAGTGGGTCGAGCTGATTGTTATAAGAATATTTATTATCTCAAAGCTGTCTCTCAACCAAAATCAACCCAGCAAACTAGAAGCACACGACAGGTGTGATATTCATCGCATGAGACAATTCGATAGCAGGATAGTTTTGAAATTACTGTTCTGGTGTCTTGCGCTGATAATACAAAATGGATTAATAACTTGTGAATTTCGAGCATCAAGGTTGAAGTTCAACACAACATTAAATAATGATAGACGGACAATATTTTCCTTAACGAGTGTAGAAGGTGATTGGTGCTCAAACATTCTGTAGCGGTTAAAAATTCCTTCTTGAGAGTTGGATAGTGCCCTAAAACTCATGTCGCAGTTTAATAATTAAGTTTAAAGTAGTAACATTAACTAAATAGAGCAACTATGCCAGAATCTTCAGTAGAGACGCTCGAATGCCGTTATCAAGTTTTACAACGCTCACACTCTTGAGGATGAACCCTTACATCAACGTAATGTTCTCTTCTGTACAATAAAATCCTTATCATCTCCAATAAAGGTTATTCTGGAGATATTTCACATAAACAAACCTGACAGCAGCGAATTGTTTGTGTTTTAAGAGCAATTTCGATTTACTTTAAGTGCTGATTCAAAATAGCCAATTTTATCTGAAGAATTAACGTCTTTATGCAAACCAAGTTTGTACACTTCGGTACTTTTAAGGGAACCTAGCTTGTTTTTTAAGCTAACTTAGTAATTTTCTGCCGAAATTATGAGCAAGTTTATTGTCAACTCGGAGCATCAGCCAGACCCGCTCTGCAGGCTCCAGCAAGTGCACTATATCCGCCTGCCTACCTAGCATTGGACGATTGACGTTTTAAATAAATCCTGGGTTTATTCCTCACCATTGTCCGCCCTTAATTTCAATTACAGAAAGTGTTCAAAGATAGCAATGGTACTTACTGTGGCTTAAATAAAGTTTTATACAAATCCTTTGCTTATTCCTTCGGGTCTGTCGCTCTCAATTTCAATCGCGCCAGAATGTTTGATTACCTCAATGGACTCTTACCATTGCAGTTACAGATAGAGACATGTTTGGCGACTTATTTAACTTTTCACATTTTATTTTCAAAGAAGCACCAAGTAAAATATTTGAGATAATCTGTTTAAAACCGCTATGCTTCCCACGACAAACCGATGCTCGCCACTTGAAAAGTTGCCCAGAAAGCAAAATAAATTGACACGCGACTTAAATTTTTCACCTGTTATTAAGGATATAATGCGTATTATGTTTGTCCACGCACCCGAAAACAAACACGCTATGGAATAATTTAATGATGGTTCATGGTGGATAATATTTTGAATAAGGATGTTCCAATGCTGTTTTCATAATCCTTCAGTTTAGGGAAATTTTAAAAATTTTCCTTTATAACAGGACTTAGGTCCAGATTCACATTATTTCAGTAAAAATGTTGATGCAACAAATTAGAACAATGCATGCAGCTCTGGTAGATGCTCTGTCAATTCAGCGCCTCTGAAAATGAATATTTCGTGAATATTCAGGCAAAAATGGAACATTTTCATCGCCCTGGAAAGAGTGAGTGTAACTTGTTATAAATGCGTGGAAAATCAATAATTGCGAAAGTGCAGACACTTCGCTTTGTTACTGGTTGTGAAATTACACTGCAATGATCCATATCTTATTTTTAACAACTGAATCTGAAAATTGCACTGGTTCAAAACATCGAATAATTTATTTATTTGGACATCTTAAGTTGAATTTCGACGGCCAATAAAATAGCCCAGCGATACCATAGAGTTATTTGGCCATAATTGCTGACCATTACATGCTCTAGGGCTTAGCCACTTGATCCTCAAGTAGCGAATCATTATTCTCTTCAATATTGTGTTCTTAAATTTTGACCGACTGCATATTCTGTGAAGAATATTATTCAACCCAAACTTTTCACGCCCGAATGAAGAATTCAAATTACTCCGGCTGATATGGCGAAAGTCACAATCAATTTAAAATTTAAATGCAAAGTTTCCTTGTTGGTGCTGGGGAGAAGCTTCTGTAGCAGGTGTAACACTTTATGGTAAGCTAAAATATCTCTGGAATAAATATGTGAGTGGGATGAGAATTTCTATTGACATTCAACATAAAGTCACAAATCACTGCTTATTTTCTCAGTAAATTTAAAATCATTTGTATTGGTCTCTATCAAAAGGTCGACGTTTCAAGCTTGAAGCATTTAACAAAAATGTTGTCTACGTTCAATAACGTAGCATTTTGTGTGAAATCACCAAATTGTACAACAAAGCTCTCTAAGTGAAGTAGCGAATTTATTTCACGCCCCGTCGTTCATATCCAGTTGATATTTTCAGTTAATGGGTTACTGAAACATTGGGCTTCTCATGCATAAATCTCGCCCACTAACAGCGGACTAAATTGCCTATGCTGCGATCCATCGGAGGGTTACAATGAACTTCAATTCCTCTCAGCTCGGAGCAATGCAGCGAATCTAGCCGACCTTTCTCCCGCAGAACACGCGAGGCGGAGAAAACAAGTGATGAGATCGGGCGAGCGACGCGCACTGCGACAGTGCACTAACTCGTCCGACGAGTTTTAATTTCTGTGAAAACTGGAAACTTAAAGAGCAACTATGCGAGATATGCATCGAGCTAGGCAGTTTTTAGCGAAGGACATAAAGAGGCGGAGGAGCCTTGCTAAGTTCACTAATGAACTCTTAGATTCTGTCTGTCGAGGCGGTCAGTGGGCCTTCAGAGGTCGGTATCATTTTTACTGAGGCAATGATAAACTGATAAGGGACTGTCTGGACGCAGATATGGGGCAGATTAGAGGCTTAATTGAGCCGAGTTGGGGAGTGTTGTGGTGCTGCAGGGGCCGGGGTGGGGATGTGAGTAGTGTGTTGTGGTGCTGAAGGGGCGGGAGTGGGGTTGTGAGTAGTGTGTTGTGGTGCTGAAGGGGCGGGAGTGGGGATGTGAGTAGTGTGTTGTGGTGCTGAAGGGGCAGGAGTGGGGATGTGAGTAGTGAGTTGTGGTGCTACAGGGGCAGGAGTGGGGATGTGAGTAGTGTGTTGTGGTGCTGCAGGGGCAGGAGTGGGGATGTGAGTAGTGTGTTGTGGTGCTGAAGGGGCAGGAGTGGGGATGTGAGTAGTGTGTTGTGGTGCTGAAAGGGCAGGAGTGGGGATGTGAGTAGTGAGTTGTGGTGCTACAGGGGCAGGAGTGGGGATGTGAGTAGTGTGTTGTGGTGCTGCAGGGGCAGGAGTGGGGATGTGAGTAGTGTGTTGTGGTGCTGAAGGGGCAGGAGTGGGGATGTGAGTAGTGTGTTGTGGTGCTGCAGGGGCAAGAGTGGGGATGGGAGTAGTGTGTTGAGGTGCTGCAGGGGCAGGAGTGGAGATGTGAGTAGTGTGTTGTGGTGCTGCAGGGGCCGGAGTGGGGATGTGAGTAGTGTGTTGTGGTGCTGACGGGGCAGGAGTGGGGATGTGAGTAGTGTGTTGTGGTGCTGACGGGGCAGTAGTGGGGATGTGAGTAGTGTGTTGTGGTGCTGAAGGGGCAGGAGTGCGGATGTGAGCAGTTTGTTGTGGTATTGCAGGGGCAGGAGTGGGGATGTGAGTAGTGTGTTGTGGTGCTGAAGGGGCAGGAGTGCGGATGTGTGTAGCGTGTTGCGGCGCTTAGGTGCTGAGCTGGGGTTGTGGAGAGCTGCAATACGGTGCTGGGGTGCAAGGATTGAGATATTGAACGGTTTTGTACGGAGGTGTTGTAAAAAGTGGTGTGATGTAGTGAGCTGTAGGGATCAAGGATGTGAAGTGACTCAGTGTGGTGATGTGGTTGGTTGTGGAGTGTTGTGAGGTGGTGTTACTGTAGGATAGATGACAGATAAAAAGTTTTGCGTGGTTCTTCACTAGATTCACACAAGGATCTGAAATGCTAAGGAATTTGAACTCTGCAAATGTTACGAAAAGCAGTCTTTAGGCAGAGATGAAACAGAGATTTAGGGAAACCCGTAACAAATTTACTGATAACACAGTATCAAAGAACATTTTTAGTTTGCTGAAAGGAGATCTGAAGGAGATCTAAAGAGCTTCATTTCGGTAATAGAGGAAAACAATACAATGAGTTATGGAAGTTAACGCACGCGTATTGAAAGTGAAACACATATGAGGCTGCTAGATTACCTGTTTTTGGCAGCAAAATTGAGTTTTATTTTGAAAAATATTGCTCACTACACGTAGGATTTTCTTAATAATCATAAGCTTCATTTTGTGACGGCAGATGTACTTTTCCGTAGCATTCATTTCAATGTTTTCTGTCTTGGGTCAAATGGGACAGTGCCTTTTTATGCTTGAATTTTCATTTGTGAATAAACATTTCAACTTGCTCTTGATCCAAGTACTGCGGCGTTCAATGCTAGTCTATCCATGAATTACTCACGCAGTGAGGATGATAAATTTTGTTACATATCGCATACTATGGTCTTAAAATGATACTAAGCTATCTAAAAAATTAACCTAGTAACTTCCCCGGTGGTGCAATGATCCGCCAATTAGGAAGCTCTCGCATGATTGCTCGCAGAGTGATACCCTATCAGCTCAACGATGACGGTGTTTAGCATCGACGAGAATTGCAAAAAACCTGTAAGGGCTGATCCAAAGGAGGTAGTCCGGCCAAAAAGGGCAAAGTTTCTCTCCTCAGGTTGAAGGTTTGCCAGTTTTCACCATTTTTGCGAGTTCTTCCTCCTTTAAAATTGAGATAGAATGTCGTAACCTCCAATTCGGTAATTAACGAAATTTGTGGAATATAATCTATGTTTACTGTATCTGTTATTATCATGAGAGGACCCTTCAAATTCTATTGGTGGGGGATTTGTATCTAAACAAAACTTGAAAGCGCTTGGTATGACAGTATTCACACGCTTCCCTAGTTTTTTATTGACGGAAAGACACCGACTACTCACGAGATGCTACTTACTTTTTGGCCGTAGATACTCGTATATGTACTGTATTTATAGAGTCTGCTTCATCATATTATTCAACCTTTGCAAAAGATATAATTGGAAGTTGTTTTTGCTGACGTTCTCATATTCATGAAAAGTAGCTGCTTGCCTTTGAAAATTCTTTCTAGGCTCTTTGAGTAAAAATGGAAAGTGAGCAATGCTGACAACCAAAGCTCGACTCTAATGGCGGAATTGTACCAAATTCATCACCTTGAGACTCTAATTTGAGTTTTGCATATGCCCCACGTCGAGATAATCATTTTAGGTATGTTGGTAGTGAATATGAACCCCATAGAGCATTCGTTTGGTCAGGCCCTCCTAACAAATCGTGTCCGGAAAACATATATTTGGTAATGTTTTTACCAGCAGTGCCCACCGAGAGGTTAACAAAGCAGATTGCATCACTCTTTCTATCTTAATTGTCCGTGCATGAGTATCTCCTATCTTCGAATAAGATGCATTCGAATTACTTACTAATCAAACTAGGATTGGGCAAGCAGCTGCTCCAAGCCTTTTGTACGAATTTCAAAACCTACAATTATTATTTGATATTAATTTTAAGGAATGATATTTTCCCATCGACGAACGAGAATAGTTAGCGAACTGAAACCGATGGCACTAAATTACAATTTCCGTTTTGAGAGAGTAATTTTTCATTTGGTGGTTCACAATGAGCTCATATCACTCTACGAATAGGGTCAACTCAATACATGATTGGAATTATCATCTATAATCCATCAATTTATCTTCAAGCCTTCTAATTACACATATAACTGTGCTGTGTAATTATATTGTATTCTACAGGGGGGTTAGACAAAATAATGGAAGCACCTAACATTTTGACAGCATACTTGTGCTTTGAACATGTTTAAACAAGCAAAACGTGACAGATTTCAAGTTTTTTCTTGCCATTTTTGATATTTGATATGTTTATTTAAAATTACTGTCTCTTAAAGATATTTAAAAAAACGTTGGTTATAGTTTTAAAAAATGGGAGACCTCTCGGACATTCAAATAGGCCAAATTGTTGCTGCTCGTAAGGCAGGCGCTAGTGTAACAGAAACTGCCCGAATACTTACCATTTCAAAAGGTATTGTCTCAAAAGTAATGACTGCCTTTGAAAGAGAAGGAAAAACGTCCTCAGCGAAGCACAAGTCCACACGTACGAAAGGTGAAGTTGTCTGAGAGAGACCGTCGGACTCTAAATCGAATTGTTAGAGAGGATCGCAAGACCACGGCTCCTAAAATCACTGCAGAGCTCAATCTACAGAACCCAGTTTCCACAAAAACTGTTCTTCGGGAGCTGCACAAATCTGGATTCCACGGAAGAGCTGCTCTCAGAGACAAGGCTTGTCAAGGTAACAATTACTTGGACCATTATTTAGTCCAACCCGTGTAAACGGCAAATATTGTTGCATGAGCGTGATCCCCAACATCGTGTTATGTCAACAGGAGTTACCGTTCACTAGTTCAGTCATCGCACTCGTACATCTGGAATATCTTAAGTTATGAGACTTTAAAATACGAGATGAATTTGGTTTCTCTACGTGAAGCTCACATAAAAATAACCTCTACTTAATCTACAGGAGTGTAAAATAGAAATGCTCAACGACCAAACAAAAAAAATTCCCAATACTGCATTAGAAAAAAGGATTCAGAACTATGTTATGCACTTATCTCCAACTCGAACGAAAAAATTCCGTACGAGAAACACTGAAGCTTTCAAGGAGGAAAACATTACGCGAAGCCACTTGGTGAAGACGTCATGAATCATCATTACGTCAAAAGAACGCAACCTTGCTGGCTTTAACAATAGCACTTGGACGAGCCGTACAGTTCGCGCGTGATTTGTGATTACGGCGCTGCGAGTACAGCATGCTTCTTTTCATGTTAACGCACCCAAAATTTACCTAAAATGAATCGTGTGTCAATTATGACCGGTCCTGCGACAGGTTTTGATGAATCTCGTGCGTCCGAACGCGAGAGTTTCGGGGAGTCGCTCGACGTTTTTGCTGATGAATTATTTTTGGCTGTGATCGGGAAGTGTACTTCGGCTGTGCATATTATACTGCTGATGCATTTTCTCGGCAGCGACAATTTTTGAAGTGTTCTCTCTGTTAAAAAAGGACCTTGTTGTTATATAGAATATGATTGAGCGATTCTTTTTAGCGACTGAACAATAAACGTCACTTTACTGAATAAATCTTAGAATTACGATTTCAAGGAGAATTCAGGGAATGGGAGTTTCAACCATTGCAGTTTTTGATGCGCTAGGAAAAAATTTAGCACATCTTCTGGAATGCTTGATATTCCCATGAGCTGTGTAAATGCTTCCGAAGAACATGTAAAATGTTAATTGTGGTTTTATGTTTTTTTGAGGATCAAATTTCTGCAATTGCTCCGTAAATGTTGCTAATTACTTCACTATTTTTTCCCAAAACGATAATTTAATGATTCATTGAATTTAGCGATTTCTCTCAATAGATTTTTGCTGAATATTAATTATCACTTTCATATGAAATACTGAAAAATCTGAATTGAAGTAAAATTGATTCAGTGTTTTGTGGTCATGCCAATTAGCAAGGTTGTCACCAATAAAATACTCGTGAAAAAGATTCATATGTGAATATATAAAAATTTCCCCTAACGTCGCGGAAGACCCTTTTTCGTTACGAAGGTAGGCATAACGATTTATTTCAACGCTGTTCCGTTGCTTTTTGCCCAACGCTGACTAGCATTAGCTGTTTAAAATCTTCAACGCTACATTGCCTATACAAAATGATAAATACGAGCGCACAATGATCGAGAGCAATAGGAAAATTGTAAGAATACCTGTCGGGTGACGGTCGATCTTTCGATGACTTGTAGTATAGGTGGGATATCTTTTACGAGATGATCGAAGGAAGAGATTGAGGTGAGCTTGCTTGTTTATTTTAAGAGGAGATGCTCGGTCTGAAAATACCGCAAGCTTACATTCACTTTGTCTTGGTTTCGTATCAGTTTCACTTCGTTTAATGGGCTGTAATTTCATAACAGCTAAATTTATTTTTTACTCAGGTAAACCTACTTACAAAAAATTGCGGTAAAAATCAATAGAAAAAAATTGAACATATTTTTGAGGTAAATACGTGAACTCGCAGCATATGGGTCATTTACATAAAATTTCACCCTATATTCAAAACTTATAACTCTCTTTGGTCATCCATAATTTGGAGCAAGTTTTCAGCATTTTTTAACTTTCTCCTCCTCCTTTTCGTAAAATTTTCAAAATTTGTCAAAATTTTCAAAGTTTGTCAAAATTTTCAAACATGTTCTTGATGTTCAAACATGTTCAAAGTTTGTCAAAATTCCAATAGTACTGTTTTCCAAACTTTTTTACGTTTTATCGCACATTTCATCAAAATTCACGTTTTTCTAACGTTTTCAATATTCTCAACCAGCATTTAATAAAAATTCCCCGAGTTTCTCGTTCTCATCGAGCATTCGTGCAAAACTCCCAACGTATTCACACATACAAATTTTCTCAACGGTTTCAAACTTAGTGGCTGTCAACTGCCTGAGATATTAAAACAAATTTGGTACCGTTGAAATAAAAAAGTTAACGACAATTAATGAATGAAATAAAAATTATGTTTGGTCATTAAATTTACGTATCCATGTTGGGTTGTTTTGCCCTCTCTTAATTGTTCTACGACATGTAGGGAAATTGAACTAGCAGTATGTATCACTGGCTTCGAAGTTAAATTAATTGCAAAGTGCATAGGAACAACCTGAAACTGACAAGTCTACGGAAGGAGGACGCCTGTTTTCATACATACAATAATTTAAAACGTCCTTTAATTAATGAATAAATCGTACTCTGACCCAGCTTTAAAACGTATTCGTGCATACTGTTCTCACAATTAGGATATATAAAACATTAATAAGAAAAAATTATGAATTTAATTAGGAATACGTATTATAGGTTTGGCTATAATTTTTTTATTTTGATGCCGAAAATACTGTGCTTGTTACGGACAACATGAGGAGGTTTCTAATGCAAATTTACCTCCTAATGGTGGGTGAAAATATCGAGCTGAAAGTATCTTTCTAAGTTCAGTGACTTTGCTAGCGTAAAAATACAAATTAATTTCTTAAAACGTATGCAGCATCTACGTGTGGTTCCATGAGTTACTCGTGTTTAAAAAGTCTTTATTTAAGACAAGAAAATGGGATGGAAAGAATATTATTATAGTTCGTTACTGAAATTGAAAGAACGGGCAAAATATATTTGAATTGCTCAAGTAAATGCTACGAATACGACCAAACTGGCTTGAAATCGTGATTAATGTTACTTATAAGAAGTGTTTTGAATATATTAACAGCATTATACAGGGTCCTGCAAGTTAACTTCCTTTTTTAAAGAGAGAGCCCTGAAGTTTACAAGATCTTCAGGCAGGTACAGTGATCTCGTTCGAGAGAGGGGATTATAAAGTTGTGTGAATTTGTAGTTCCGTCGCCATCATTCGTTGGGATGACAAACAACGTGCGCCTGCCGTATACGCCTATTTTTACATCAAAAGTTCGGTGGTGTCAACCCAGTGCTCTTTCCAAAATCGATGCAATGGTGTGCCTTTGGGACCTGTCACGGCGCAAAAATATACTTTTTTTTGTGGGGGACTACGTTCAGGGAAATTGGTCGTGAGCAGAAAATATCATAAGTGGAGACTTCAAGATCGCTGTGCTGCGGAACTGCTTACCATGCAGGGCTCCTTATCTCACTGGTGAAATTTGGAATGGCCGGCGCTTTCTCCTGATTTGGCCCCATGTAATTTCCTTTTGTGGAGGTATTTGAAATTCCTTGTCCACACTTATCACCCACAAACTCAAGTATTCCTGAAAAGAAACGTTCAGAGAGAAACGGCCAACGTCAATATGCTGGAGAGAATGATGAGAAACAAAAGAACTCGGTTCACCGAGTGTATCGATAATGGCAGGCGTCCCTTGTCTGAAATGATTTTAAAACTGTAAAAACGATAACTTTATATGTCTAACCTTTGCGTAAAAAAAGAAATAGAAAGATATCTTTACTAATTTTTGTTTTAATGCAAGACAAATTAAGAAAGTTAGATTGCCGCACCCTGCATAAGAGTAGGAAAAATAAGGACACCTATAATGCCTCATGAAAACATTCTTCGAAAATTCATGGTATACGAAAAAAATTTTATCTCAGTAAGCTTAGAAGAAAAAATTAATCTATTTCCCAGTATTGTCTGTCGAATCTACCACAAAGATGAGATCAATTTGTAGTTGCTCTGATGCAAAGATATCGTTACAATATTCATTTTTCCTATTTGAGGTGCGGAAGAGTACCAATATTTGGACGTGGTCTACTGTCTTTTTCTCTAGACTACTGTCATTCAGAAAATATTTTTACCTGCACTTCGTTAACGAAGAAATTAACCAAATCTAATGCATAAATTCTTCAAAGTGGCTGGTAGGTAGAGTGAATGTCAGAAAATCCCTGCCCTAGCATGCTCATTCACAATTGCAATCGGGATTTCCATCGCTATTTCGCGGTTCGAATATCGCGGATTCACGACTTCGTGGGCTTCTAAAATATGTATATGGAATTATTTCGTAGAGTTTTTGTCTAAAATATAATCATCAGCTGAGCAGCAAAAGTCATCACCAGCTTCATCGTGATCATTTCTTAAGTGTTATTGCTTGATATTAGTCCCTGTTATTATAAAGGATTTTTTTTGCAAAACAAATTTACATCATTTTACCCTGTTATTAATAGATTCCTGTACCGGAAAGAGTGGGTCGTTAGCAGTATAGGGAGGGTTTTTAAAATTATAAATATATGTTAAATAAATACAGTAAATATGCTGTCCTTACTTCGCGGAAATTGTGATATCGCGGCCGGACTCAGAACTGACCAACTACGCTAAACGAGGCATCAATGGAATTCCTTTAAATATTCTCCGGACGAGTTGAACAACATATGGATTATCGCTAATTTCATGAGTAAAATCAATTATTTATACCTCATTCATGCTGGAGTTATTCACAAGAGAGGTTTTGCTTGACATGCCTCCTTTTACGCGATTACCGAAAATTTCTTCTGAACTTGGTTCCCGATTTCAGAACAACTTGCATTGTTTTCAAATTCGCATACGCTGTCAATATCTACCATAAGGTTTAAAAAAAGTTCATTTTTGTCTCCCTATTTTTGCTTATAGTTGTTGCCATATGAGTAATGCAATTTTCCTGATCTTTTACCTCAAGTTTTAGCTGCACGAATTAACTTAAAAAATTCGACCCTCCTTTCAGAATGAGAAGAGCAGTAATTAACGTTTTTTTGAGGTATTGATTCATATCTTTCTCGACCCTCCAAGATCCAAGCCACTCTTCCTTAGGGATATTCATTCCTGCAAGGATTTTGAAATCACTACAGTTGATGAGACATTTTACCGTTTTAGAATTTTTTTTTTTAAGAATAGAGCTCAAACAAATGCAATTCTGAGACCTCGAAGCCCCTCTAAATTCTTGTCTAAATCTGATTTATTATCGGGTTAAAGACCTTTTGCTAAAACTTAGCACAGATACTCTACTGCAGCAATTAATGCAGGTATTGTACTTGGAAATTTCCTTAAATGAATAACATTCAGTATTCCTGTATGCTAACTATTTCCATTTGATTTCATCAAAGTGAAATCGACGGAGCGTCTAAGTAGAACTATTCCTACAACATTGGCCTAAATGTCCAATTGAGGCTCGTGGTATCAGTGTAATCTATAGTCAGGAAGGTACGTTCGAGTATTTTAACCAAGAGTTTCAATCTAAAATAAAAAATGACATTCTTTAATTGCACATGCTTACAAAAAATCCTCACGTAAGTTAGAACTTATCTTAATTCCTATCATTATAAAAAAGTCTAGCTCCTTTAACTAAGAGTGCTAAAATGTTAGAACCTTCTTTATTTCCAGTATAACATCAAAATGCACTGTACTTTGGGAAAAACCTACATTAGTTCGAAAATGGCTTCAGCTGACGTCCTCTCGCTAGGTCACACAAAGCTCGCAGGGACACCGCGAACGCCCTTCGATGTGTATATAAAACCTCTAATCTTAGACGTTCCTTATAAAAAAGAGGACTTGTGGTTCTGATTTGGATCTTCATTTTTGCTAATGCAATGGGAAGCGAAAACAAACAGGAAATTAGTGGGTCGAAAATAATTTTTCAAGAAAAAGCAGCAGCGTTGAAAATCAGTAAAATTGTTAGCAACGATTTTAACAAGTACAAATTAATAGCTACAGTGCAAAAGATTGCATAGTTTTCGCAAGCTTCGCCCGTCCGAAGTGATACAATCGTCCAGTAAGAAGCTGACCGCTGCTGCAATAATTTTTCAGGGGCTTGTTTGACGGTCAGTTTCTTCCATATTATTATCAGTTCCAACTCTGAATAAAGAGGCAAATGATATGCACGGCAAACAATGATAGGCCGGATTTGCAGGATGCTGGTGCGAGGCTTTGTTTAAGATCAGTAATCGGTGCTTGGAGGCGAACCAAAGGGGGCCAGCAGCAATTGTCTCTCTTCAACACTGCAAAAGAAGTCCAAACAATTCATTTTTTCTGGTACTGTTGTTTGAGTTTCTGCAGCAGTAAAACTGCATTACATGCATTAAAAACGTATTACTTTTTCCCAACCTACGAACGATCCTAAGTAACCACAAAGTTTTGTCAGTTTGAGACGATTCAACTTTGTAATATGAATTTTAGATGGATCTACCCATGCACCCATGCGCTTTCATCATCTTATGTCAATGTAGATATCTGGAATACCTATTACCTCAATTGTGCCTATTTTGATACATCATCTCAAAATTTCAATTGTGTGCGATCAATGATGATTTGCATGTCACCCTCAAAAATGTCATTCATATTATAATTTAGAACATAAGTAAAAATTCATGAAAACATACTAGAAATTGTTTTCCATGCACAATAGCTTTTCAATTTTGCTGTAGTTATTTTCATAAACGCCGAATATCTAACGAGAACACACGGATTTTGAAATGAGTAATCCCCAACTCTACACCAGTTTCTTCAATGCAAGTTTTTTCTGTTAATATTCGTACGACGTCCGACTCTTCGCGAACAATCGACGAGGACAATCTCACATGTCAAAAAAATTAGAGTATACAATATTACCTACGAGTTAGGTAGTAGAAGAATTAATTTAGTAAGTGGAGAATTATAAAATGCAATGTAAAATTTTCCTTTTATGTCAATTCTATTAACATTCATCTTGTTTTTTTTTTATTATTGTTATAAGAAAATGAGTAACCAAGGTAACGGGACGCAAGATATGATACGCTTTCACAAACAATACATTTCAAAGATTATAGCATACCTTAGCAAAACTATAATGATGCCTAACATGCATACAAATAACTTGAAATTGTGAAGATAAAAATCTTGGTGTATCGGCCAGTATCTAACGTACGACGTCGCGCCTGCTGCTTTATCTCTATAAACGTCATGATCTCGCTTATGATCTTTTATCATAAACTGATTAAATGTTTATTTATGTGTTTAAGGGGGACAACTAAGTGATTTGGTCAAAATTATTACGAATTATCAATTTTGCTGGAAACGAGTCCTCAGGTTGTGGGCTATTACGTCCCAAAGTTTTATGGGGCTACGGGCACTAGAACTCTCCAAAAGAGGTCTAAGCTCCATGGGAATGGTCAAAAATCATAATTTTCGACCCCCATAGCAAAAGAAAACGAACACGAAAATGAAAAAGCCGGTTCTATATCTTTGTTATAAATGTTACAAGGCTTCTAAAACTGTCTTTCCTTTTTTCTAGCAGATAAAATCATGGAGTTATATTCTTTTGAAATGTATGAGAAAATTACATAAATTACAGAAAAAATAATATTTCCCAATTACTCAGAAAATTAGGCCAAAATCAAAAAAGTTTCATTGAACAAAATATGTTTCTTTTTAAAAATTACATGTACCGGGTAAATTTCAAAATAATTAGTCCACAAATAAAAAATTTAACCATGGTGCACACAATAATAATGAGATATAGATGAATTTCATTGATTTAATTTGTACTTGTAATATGTAATTCACAGTCAAAATGTGAACTTATGCATGTATTTTATTTGTAGATGATGCTACAACCGAAATACAGCGATCAAGCACAAAAAGCACAATAATAATGAGATATAGATGAATTTCATTGATTTAATTTGTACTTGTAATATGTAATTCACAGTCAAAATGTGAACTTATGCATGTATTTTATTTGTAGATGATGCTACAACCGAAATACAGCGATCAAGCACAAAAAGCGCACCATATGACATTTCACCGCAAAATTCTGTATTTTTGCCTGTTTCGTTGATCTGTAATGCCCCACTAAATATGAATAGAAGTCAATGAGTCATTATGCTAGAGAAACCAGACAGTTTTAGAATCCTTGTAACATTTCTAACATAATAACAGCTCAATATTTCCAATTTTTACTTCCATTTTTTTCTCATAATTCAAAACCGGAAATTTTGTATACTTCTGTGCGTAATTGAAAATCGCATACGAAAAAAAAACGAAAAGAAACAGAAAATCCAGTTCTGTAACTTTGTTAGAAATGTTGCAAGGATTCTAAAACTGTCTTAGTTTTTGTTCCAGCATATAAATTCATGGACTTCTTTTCTTTGGAAATCTCCGAGAAAATTACATATATTATAAAAAAAATATTTTCCATTTTCTCAAAAAATAAGGCTATACTCGACAAAGTTACATAGATCAAAATGTTTTTCTTTTAAAAAATTGCAAATAGTCGACAAATTTCAGAACATACTGTTCACAAATTAAAAATCAGCCGGTTGTGCCCGTTAAGTGAATATTTTTGAGGTATGGATTCAGTTATTTATGATTTTTGTTTTGTTCAGGGTATCATTTTCCTCGCACTACTCCTACTTGAATCGATAACCCGATTCAGTGACTTGTTGCTTTATTTAATCAGTGTAATTCGGTTAGCATCCTTGGTCTTGTATTGGACTTACGGAATTGAGACTCATCCTGAATCCCGTTAGGAAATTGAAATTATTACAGCGTCGTTCATTTAATAATTCTTCTTAGAAATTTTCTGTACATTAGCCAGAATCTTCCCAAAGAACTGACGATCAGATGAGCGCCATGACAGTGTGGGATAATGTTTTTGCTATGCAAAGAAAATAGTTCGATGAAGTGCTCTAACTTTTTTGCTCTATCGTTCTTCAATCGGCAAAGTTTTTTCTTGCTTTTGATTCTGGCCCTCATTAATTATTACAAGTATACTATTTATTCTCGTCCTCGTTTCACACTCGTAGAGATAATGATCACCACCATTAGGAATAAGACAACTAGCTGTACTTGAGAGGAGCGACTATAATGGTGTTCGCACTCACTTAGAATGACACCAAAAGGATAAACTTAAATTTTAGCGCAGCGTTGACATAACTGCTCATTACTGGAATTTAATTCAAAAATAAAAGCTTTTATTACAAAATATTTTCACGTAAACTTCATTTTTGTTACTTAGTTGAATATTGGTACTTGAAAAAATAAAGCTGACTGGTGTTATAACTGCTGACTAATTTGAGCTAATTTGCTTTTATAAAATCAGAACAGCATTGAAGTATTGTATCAACTGACAGGACAGTATTTTTAATAGAGAGAGAATAAATACTTGTTTTTGATGAAGCCTCCTGAGTTTAATGTCTCTTGAAGGACTTGCGGTAAAATTATTTGGCCTGATTTTTTTTCCCCTACCCGCGGAAGCATTTCCATGTCATTTATTTTATAAAAGTTTATTTTTCTGACAGGGAAATTTCTTACATCGCTTCAAATAATGTTATAAATGCGAATCGTACATTTAATCCATTTCACTACTTGATAGAAGCAAGGAAACTTTTCTTCGTACAATTAACGAACACATGAGAAATGTTTGAATGTATCTCATTGAGAGCTGATCCGCATCTCCAAATACCATAAAAAGTCGCCAACCATGTTTTCTCTTAAACTTCATCTTCTACGCATTTCCGTCATATCATCTGTTTCTTGACCGCCATCAATCTCCCGACGTCTGTTCTTTTAATTAAAATGCCATCAATGCGCCATGTGATAGGTATGTGATGATTGCCCTATTTTTTTCATTAATTAAAATGCCATCAAGGCGGCGCCTCAGCAAATAGGGGAAGACAATGCTGGCTGTCAGAGCCTGGTGCAGACGGGCCTCTTGACGACTGGACTGATGCCCGGTCGTGACCGCAAACCTGAAGTCGTGACTTAGAATTTAACTCGCGCTCGGGAATCTGTCAACGCCGTACAGATATCCTGTCTGGGCTGGGCGTGGGAGGCCAGCAGGTGAAAGGTTGCTGAAATGTACGGGATTTTTCTTCACCAGGGAAAAAGTAATTCTGATTTCGTATACAACACTGATAATATAATGTATATTCGAATGTTTATCTGTACATGCATGTGTAACATGTATATATATTTCAAAATATGTATGTAAATAGATATTATATACAGATAATACTACATATGCACATTTATTCGCTTACATCTAAATAAGTTAATGTTTTGCTTGCTTCGCAATTTTACATAAAAAGTTAAATACTCAAAAAATCCAAGGAAATTAATCATATTTCATCATATACGTTTAGGAGTCCAGCTTTATCATTAGTTCTAGTAAAAGATCATTACATCTATGAAATAAAAGATCAAAGTACAGTGAATGAAATAAAAATGGAAATGTAGTATAAAAAACTATGAGAAAAAAATAAAATACAGCATGTAATAAACAGGTTGTTACCATTGACTATATTTGGAAGAAATGTGAGCTGTCAAATTGTTCAGGCTAGGTTTTCACTCAAGAACATATGTACCGTGACTGAAATCTGAAAGTCATTCCAGTTGAAGCTGAATTCTAAATGTTGGATAAAGAGTTTATAAGTGGTTTACTTTTTGAAAATTCGAATTATAAATAGAAGTGCAGAGATACACGTCTTTGATGAGATCATAACTTTTTTAGGAAAGACAATGAATAAATATATTTGGAACATTTCGGCCTCCAGAGTCATCATCAACCTGAAAACGAGCAGGAAAAACTAGTCAAATGTCAAATTTAAATCAAATGCATCAATCATGGAAGAGGAAAAGCAAAAATCACACGAAAGAAACAAAAATAAAATGTTCAGTACTGATGTTACATCAGTTTCAAAGGGAAAACTGATTGCATAGCATTTTAAACCAGTTTTTCTTTTAAAATGTGAAGAGATTCTGAAATGGGGAGATTTGTTTGGTTTGATGCTGAAGAAATTTCTCTAAAATCGCCTAATCTAACAGGAATATCGCACTTCTGAGCACGAGAGTGGACTGAAGAGTAGGAAGGTGTGGAAAGTAACTGATTAGTTCTAAAACTCCTGCCGGCATGCTCTGCAACACGAATACCGAGGGCCCGAGTACACGAGCCCACGTACTCAGACGCACACTGTGCGCAACTATATTTGTTAATCGCAGATAAGAGCATAACCTTTAGGATTTTTATCTTTATAATTGAAACATGATCCTAATAAATACGTATTGACTAACACTAATTTAAAATCAAACTGCGGGAAATTTTTCGGAAGAAGAACGACAAGGTAATTTTCAAGCTCCTGCGATTGTTGACGGAAGAGCGGAAACGAGAAAAAATTCCTGATTAGGAGCGCTAGGTTGGGTCCACATGTCTCTTTTTTTAATTTTTGCAATGGGTCTTTGGATTAAGCAATGGGATTTCTCTCTCTCTTTTAGACAAATGAGTTCTTCTGAACTTTTTGAAAGGTCAAAGTTTACAAAGAGTTTATCGATATTTACAGAAAAGATTTACGACCAAGTTCGCAAGTCGAGCTCAAAATTATGGTTCGTAATGAACCTTCAGTAGACCATTCGTAGATGCAGAGATATACTCGAACTTGATAACAGAGTTTTTATAAAGTAGCGCAATCATGCCCAGCTTCTTAGCGCTATTTTCGCCATAACTGATCATGGGTAGCCTTAAATCACCTCCGGTTTCCTTTCAAGTTTTAGATTTGCATTATAATGTAACATGAGTGCAGCTGCAGAGCCTGAGGATAGAGGTGCTTTGCAACGCCTATCTCCCCTGATCGACTTCATCTTAGTTCAGTCGGCTTTAGCTAAAAATTAGCACTCACTGCTTCAGAAGCGTCTTTTAGTGCAGTATTCATTTACTAAAATATTATGGGAATATATCATCAACGCTTCAATGCAAAAGCTCCCATCGTTTCATTCACCAGCAATGAGATCGAAGATCGGGAGTTTGTGTCAGTTGTTTGTACTGTAGTTGTGTTGAAAGGCATACTTGAATTAGCAAAATGAGCTTGATTTTCAGATTCTGAACAAATAATATCGGTTAATGCAATGCAGGCGGGAAAAATGGCACATACCAGACAATGCTTGCCATCAGTTGAGCTGACTTGGTTTTCATCTATCAAGTACAGTGTCGAAAAGAATACAAAATTTGTTATTCGTTTTTGCTCAGAATCTCTGATAAAATTTATACATTAGTACAAACACCATGAATCTGGAACGAGTAAGTAATTCAACGCTTAGTGATCAGTTGCGCACCTCAAGTGATTAATTATTATTTTCATGCACTTGTTTCGAACTCCTAAGCCGAACCAGACCTTTCACAGTGAGATACAAGTAAAAAAAATGGTATGAAAAATAGTTTGAACTTTTCCCAAACATTTATTATGTAAAATATACCTCATTGATTGCTGGACAAATGACTATAAATTCAACTATCAATCAGTTTTTAGAACTGTTTCATTCATTCTGCGATTACGCATAATTTTCATGACAGAGGGGATAAATGCCTTCATGCTAGATTTATTTCATATAATAAGCGGTCAAACTAAAAGCGATAAAACACAAATTTCACTCAATTGAATTTTATTCAAAATATCCTTCTTTGGCACGAATGACACGCCGGAATCAGCCCGTAACGTGGGGAAAGGTTGCACGTAAGGTACTGGGGTCTATTTCATCCCAGCATTGAAGCAATTTACGTTTTAGGGAGTCAACGTTCGTAAGGAAATCACACTGGTCATTTACTCTAGCATTGACCACACACCAAAGTCAGTTGAGTTTAAATCTGGTGAAGATGGAAGCCAAATTTTCTTTGACCAGAACTCTTTGAAACTTTCCTGACAGAAGCTGTAACTTCATTTTTTTGTGGAGATGACTCTTGAGATCCTTTTTAAGGAAATTTTGGATCGTTATATGACTTACATCGGCCTTATTTGCTATTTTTCTGGTGTTCGTGTATTTTTCTTAAGTTTGTTCCTGATGGCATTGATCAATTTTAGAGTTCTTACTGGTAGAGATGGGGTGCTTCTCACCTATGAAAGGTAACTCCAGGTATCTTTGAAGCATTTTATGGCCTTATACCACGGCTTCTACGTCCCAGATTTGCTCACGAAAAAAGAAAATAAGAAAAAGAAAAACACTTTATTTCCAATAGAGATGGTACAAAAGTACCATCATTGGTTTTTAAAATATCTTAAAATTTATACACTTAGGTGATACACACACATGAGTATTGTAATACTCATGTCACTAGTCGAAAAGAATTGAGTGAGGGCTATGTACTCCTAATCTTGCTTAATCTGCATTTGACGATACACATAATGATAATTCTAAGAGATAACACAATTTCATGGACGATGCATTTTCATTGTGGGTTGAGAACACCTTTGACAATTTACGTATACATGACATAAAACTTCGCAATTCTTGAAGCCAGGACATGATATTAAAATGGTTTGTTTCGGATGATGTTCAAAAATGTAATTTTAAAGAAGCACGAAAAAAATAAATATTCATATCTATAAGCATGAGGACCACGAAAATTACAAGATTTGTGTTTCTAATTAAGCAATTTTAACACAAACGGTCATTAGTTGATAAGCATTTTATTTGCATAAAAATGGATGATCACACAACAAATGTATAGTTTTTTACGTGAATGCTTTGCAATAATAATAAAGAGATGACGAGTTAGGCGATGATACAAGTTGAGAGTGAACAGAAAGAAAAATTATCTCTAGTTAAAATGCCAGTTGTCAGTTTAGTACACACGTATGTGCATATATACATGTAAATATATACACATATACATGTACATGCATACCTACGCACATACATACACCTAATACGTAAACATACACAAATACATTTCTATGCATCGAGGCAATCACAATATATGCGCGTTCTATAAAAATGCTGTGCTATGTTCTGAAATATAGGATAATGAGCAAAGGAAATTCGTGACATCTTTTTCAGTGAGTGTTGCTGCTTTCAATTTCTAATGAAATATTGTAACGACGTTTTATTCAATATTGTATCTAAAAGATCATTGGTTGATAAGCGTCTTATTTATCATATGTGGGTGATCGCGCAACAATTATATTTGTATATGTATATTATATAAATGCTGTACAATAATCAAATGGAATGAAGTATTACGTAGTAGCACATTCACCTATCTACGTACGCATAGCGTGCACAAGTACACATATACACAGGTAAGCATGTGCGTAAATATCAGCGTAGACTAGTCAGTATAAACTAGCATTCCAATCGAGGGAATCGAAGAAAATATCTTTCATTATGGCATGAATTTTATCACATTTCCGTACTAAAAATATTGGCACAAAACAGTCTACCTTAGTCAGAAACATGAAAACGATTGTTCTACAACGGTTCCCAAGTACAGAATATTTCCATAAGTACGCGAGGCTTAGGTGCGGTTGTTATAATATACTCTAGAGGGTAAGAGCTAGATGATAGGATAATTTGCACTACACTAGCCTACCAGGAGCATTTTTGGACGTGAAGAAGAAAGAAACATGAATGTTCTATAAGGGTGTCATATTAGGAAAAAAATCACATTATCTTTGAAATATGGCGCAAAATGACTGCAATTGATAAACATACATAGGTACCACATTTTCCATGAGTGACTTCAAGATTGTAAATATTTCATCAGCTGTTTTCCCGTTTTTATGAAAATTCGCAATCAGTTCACTTTTGCTGCTCATTCAGCCAGAGAACTGAATTTTGACTAACAGAGTATGTGTCATAACAAAGTTTTCAACAAAAATTTCATGAACTATATTTTTTGTGATCGAGCTCATGAATTTCGTTGAATACTTTGTGTGTCTTTACGTCAGAGTAGACTAGAGTAATTTAGTATAAATAATAACTTAGGACAGTTGAGTATGAGAACACTTGTTGCGTTCGGGTTAGTATGTAACAGATTTGCAATGAGTGATGGAACCTCTCATGTGAAATGCTTTCCTTTTTATAGAAAATATGAAATAACAATTTATTCGTAAAAAAATATACATATATCCCGGCTGTCCCACAAAAGTGTCCCCCATTTTTTAATTCATAATATCCACGCTTCAAATTAACACATTTGAATTTTCATCTTTTTCACAATGTAGTGAATTTTTTTCCTTGTCAAATAATTTAAGTTTTTGAAAATCGGTTGAAAATCACTTTACAATGCTCGATTTACTGAAAGAGGTAGAAAAGCTAATGGTTCAAACGAAAATTTTTAAAAACAACACTGGTGTTCCTCATTTCTCAAAACCTACTGTTAAAAATGATTTCACAATGATGTAGCCTACATACCACCGAGTATGTATCATCTCCATCATTATTCTTCGACAACGAATCGAAGCGGTGTTTCAAGAGCTGAAAGAAAACTGAGAAATAATCCGCAAACTCTTCGTTCAATGGTGGCTAGAAGTAATACTTCCCTTAAGAGATATGGAGAGTATGTCGAAGAATATCTAAATTACATTATTTATTGGAACGTTATTTAAAGTCAAGATTTGTTACTCTTTTGATTTTTTATTTGTTTGATTTTTTGGAAAGTACAAAAAGGAAAGAATATCAATATTATTTCAAGAATTTTTCCATTGAACAATTCATTTTTCTGCCCCTTTCAGTAAGTCGATCATTGCTAAGTGCCGATTTTTCAAAACCGTAAATTACTCGAAAAGGAAATAAAATTTACTACATTTTAAAAGACCATTCAAATCCGTTAATTTAAAGCGGAGATATGATCAATTGAAAGCCCGGGGACATTTTTGTGGCACACCCGGTATATATTTGGAAAATCATAGGTGTTGTTACTTCATATCATTAGGTTTGAGTTTTTAATGGAATGAAATCTAATAAATGAGATGTATTATTTCACACCTTATGTTTGATTTTTCTTCATGCAAACTGAATTGTGAAATATTATATTTTGTACCGTATTAAGATGGTTCTCCTGTGAATACACTTAGAGTCCATCACCAGATATTTTTTTGCCGTTACAACTCTTGGTATACTATCATTGTAGGTTGAGTATCGTGAACAGGAATAAAAACTTTACATTAGTTAATCTTGAAATGTTTTTTTCTCGAATAAAGAAAACTAAGACGTGCACAAATAGATTACTGACTAATGTAAATTGGACAGCAACTTGTCCAGCAAAATACATTACATACATGTAAATAAATTACAACGGTGCTCAATTTCCTATTTTGTTCAAATTTATGAAGATTTATCCGTCGTATTAACTGGAAAATTTGAAGGCATAAGTGGTTTTAGTATGCTCTAACAGACTTAGTCGTGCCGAAATCAATAAATCATTTGTTTTTTGGACGCTTTCTAACCTCGGCTTGAAATTACAAGTTGTAATTAGGTTTGTAATAGCATTTAGTAATTCGAACTAAAAATAAAATTTTTCAGTACTAGTAAGTAATTCGAAAAAAACTTATAACACTTCATAGGAAATTAGATGGGTCCCTAATAGAAAATATATAAAAACGGAAACTAAACTAAATCATTGGGTGTACAGGGGCACGGCAATTTGATCGGTGTTGAGCTGCGGTCTATGTTTGGTTATATAAAGGGATTCTAAAATTCTAATATCTGACTCCTGAACTGATCCTATGATTTCAAAATTATCTATTGAGGACGAATGATTGGTCTGTTCACAATGATGTCTGGGAGGAGAATGCGTCAAGGATGCTAGAGGCCGGTTTGTTCTGAAGGAACGGCCTATGTGTTGAAAAAATCTGATCTTCGACTGTTTCTGAGTGCTTCCGATGTAAGAACTTTGGCAAGTTCCGCACGCAAATTTATAGACAATATTCCAAAGCAATTCAGAGGGCAGCCTGTCTTCATACCTAAAGAATTTTCTAATTTGGAAGTCATTCTTTAAAGCAAAAATAAAGTAAATCTGGGGGTAAAACTTAGAAAATAAATTCCTAAAATACCTAATCATTTCTTCAGATGAGGGGCCTATGTAAGGAAGAAATATGTACACCTTACATTTACTTACCGTGCACAAGTTTTTTTCGAATACTTTGTAATTTTGATAGTGAGTAATTCATATACTATAAAATTTTGAATAAGTCATGGACCCGGCTATGAAATAATATATTAATACAATCTCTTTCTGTTTAATTTTAGCGTTTTCATCTATTCAGTGAGCTAATTTGAAATTTATTAATTTATTAATTGTTAGCATGCTAGAATTGAAAACATAGAAAAAAATACAGTCATTCATTTTCATGAGAAGTTAACTTTCTTCACCAAAAGGCAGCCTATTATAATAGAGCTTCATTTGTGCCACCTTCCAGAAAAAAAGCTGTTAACCTACAGTAGCCTATTATTATTTCTAAGATAATTTTAATATGTATAGGAAGCAGTAAATAGTTTCTAATGGTGAACTCTAAAGGGCATTGTCCGACATATTCGTGCGTTTAATGCACTTGAACGTAATTTTTTATCGCAGACATTTTTCATAACAAAAAAGCATAAGTTCTGACAAACGTTTCAGAGTATGTCAACGCTACATTGACAAATTAAAATGAAGCAGGTGATTGGGTACAACAAAAGATAAACCTATGGCTTGGGTAATTTTATTTTGAGTAAACGATAATTATGCCAGAAATAATAGCGTCTGAGATGAATAGCTATTCTTTTGAAGACGGGCGAACCTTTTTTAATCTTACCTTGCGAAAAACCCATCCTTCAGCATCCCACCTAAAAACAGCGTTAATCATCTCATTAAGCTATGTGTTTAATTTGGGCGCAGAAGTTCCCGGATCCAATTCCTTCAAGAGCGAGGTACATCTAGAAGATGCTCTATTGCTGTTGAAACTCCGAACTACGAGCTCGTATTTCACTCCCACTCACAGAGTTATTACCTCAAAAACCTTTACAATCTCGAAAAAATGCGAATCTTTATTGATCAAATGGTGAAGTTTGTTATCAACGTGTTTCTTTTTCAAGTCTCCTGTTTAAGGTCAAAATTTTTATAGTCTGTGTAAAATGCATTCAATGCACAATCATGTCTGAGTTAGGGTCTTCAAAATTATCCTGCTTAGCAAAAAAATCCCCGAGAGCAACGAATTTTTCCATAAATTCAAGTACTGCGTAGCTGACAGACAGTTTTAGAAAAAAGCTATTTGAGGACATTTTCTAATATCTTCCATTGTGAAGTCCTTAATTCATTTGATGGTAAATTTGAAAAGTGCACTCAGTGTGAATCTAGGTTAGAGCGCGTGTGTCAGCAAATGGAAGCAACCTCTTTGATACGCCATCAACATACATCTGCCAATTAAAAATGTGTGTCGAAGTTTATCATAGACTACATTTCATTATGGGACGCCAGGGGACTTAACAAGCTGAGGCAAACAATTGATTGCTCTTCTTTAGGTCGGAAATAACTTCGTTGACAAGCAGAAGTCACTACACCTGCGCAGGTAACAGTGCAGCACCCGATGGAGAAAGCAGAGCTTATATAGCTAGAGGCAAGTAGAGAATGTTTCTGAAACGACAAACATAAAATTAAAATCAATGCGGTAAGGCTGCGCTTAACCAATAACAAACCAGCTTTTGACGGCGTAAGCACCGTTCCTGGTCACATTAATGTACAAATACTTGTAGTGTACCTACTATGATTACGAAAATTGGAAAATGCGTTTTCCTCCACAAACCAAAAAACATCAAAAAACACCAAACAAAAAAGCAGTGGGAGTTGAAAAAATTTCAAGTCAATTGACGTGGAAAACCCCTACGGATTAAACGTACTGGAAACTTACCACTGCCAAATCTGCTGTCACGGCTATGCATGAAGCAGGCCATCAAACTTGTTGACAAAGGTTGAGAGTTGACTGGACGAGAACACACTTGAAAAAAAATTAGAAAACAGCTTGAAACATAATTAAAAAAACAGCACTTAATGGAAATATGTGGGAAGCCTTGGCTCCTCACACAGAGGTGTCAATAAAGGTTTTCTGCATCTTGTTTGAGGGAGAATGTTTAGTGCTGAAGTGCACGGGACCACTTGGGAGAGGTGTCAATAGACAATAGCTTACAATAGACACCAACATTAACTCGCCAGTAGTTATTAAACAAGAATTACGCTTATGGTAGAAGAACAGAAGCTGATGCGAAAACCATTTTTTAGTTATTCGTGAGGGCATTTTAGTGTGAGGTGACCCAGAAGTTTGTAATGAAAATAAAATGTGATGGCGGTGAAAGTGCTGAACTGGCAAGCATGCACTGCGAGTGAGAGCCATAATGAAAATTAGATGAAGTTATCTAGGATAGAACTTTATGATTCTGGACATCAATATACAGTTTGATATAAACTTTCCATAGGGAAATAGCGACAGCAAGTATCATTTCTATATTACTGAATCTCAATTTGTTCGATTCGATGAATGGGTGATTCACATTAACCCTTCCAGGAAATGATGGCTTAGTAGAACATTAATCAAGGTATACATTACAGAGATTCGTATTTAGTACCACCATTCTTGATGCGGTCAAATTACCTAGCATTTCTTTGTGATTAATAGTTGTGATTAATACACAAGCATTTCCTGTAATATACATTCTCGACTTTCATTTATCCTAACCGGGGTTTCTAAACTACGCTAACAAAAATATTTTTTTCAACTTTTTTCAGTTTCATTGAAGTGCCAGGTTAAAAATTAGAATTAGAAGCCGAGCTCCGTGAGCCAAAAATGAACAGAAACATTGATGATACACAGTTCACACGCTTCAAAGCTGATGAAACCAACCCAAATTTCAAGTTGGAACTTCGCGACGTTGACTGACATACCCTCAAAGACTTGCGTTAGTCAGTCCTCAGTTGAATAAAGCATGTTCATATCGTTGAATGGTTACTTACAAGGAATCAAATTTTTAAAATTTGATTTGATGCGCCTGAATACTTTTAAGTTCTCTCTACTGTTCTTGTGGTCGTTGTTTTGTTTCTTTCACATTATTTCTCAAGTTCAGTTAAGTTATTATTATTATGTTTAGCAATTGAACGAGTACAATCATCGTTTATTAATTTTTCAGCATCATCTTCTATTTAGTTACCACGAACTTGAATGGTTCTCCAAATCTAACATTTCATCATGCTGCATCGAATAAACAAGAGAGGAATATTTTTCACGGTCTTCTGTTCTGGCCCAGAGCTAGGCATCTCTCTACCATATTTAACGAGTTATTCGGAACGAAATGCGACTAAAACTTCAGTAGTTTTTGTAGAAACCTGCTGGTCAATCAGACTCACATTGGTGATAGGCAACTGACCTTCTTATGAAATCACAGGCAAGACTTTGCGTTATGCTAATCAGAAGCTTTGACTGAAGCTCGATCAAAAGCACGCTTTCACAAATTATTGATGAATGACGAAATATGAAAATGTAACTTCTAATGCCAATTATGATTTTTGCATTTAGCTGTAATGAACATGCAAATCCAGGAAAAACTACATCAGAGTCGTATTTTCGAATTATGAGTGTGTGGTCATTTTAAATCCGACATTCGAAGCTATAGTTTCAGCGGTCGCCGCAGTTCCACAACTACGACCGAAATAATGAAATCTCAGGAATAAATTTTTGAAATCTCACTATATTACATAACAAAATTTAAAATAGTAATTGTCGAAAAATATAATATTTATCCGCAACCAGAAATGTTTTACAAGTAAGTGCTGTAATTCATCCATGAAACCCGTCTTTGATTGGACTTTTAAAATGCTCATTATTTTTGTCCTTCAATTTTTAACATTTGTTTTGGGATAACATCACAAATGATTTCATTAATTCAAATAAATCGTTTTTAAAAATAAACTTACACTCATTGTGTAGCATTACGGACACCAAAAACGGCGCGAGTCAGGCCGGTTAAACCAAGCAAACAAGTAACCAATCATATATTCTTAAAAGGGGGCTTATTTCAACGCTCACATCCCTGTGCTCACTCACGACAATGAGGGTGACGGGAGAGAATCGAAAGGAGAACTTCTGCCAAGGGTTGCTCGCCCACTTGAACATTTCTGAGTCTCCTGAAACCGCGAGGCTTTCGCTCTCAAGCGATATTGCGCTTTTGGGAACCGAGTGAGAGTCGCATTTTTTGGATTGCGCAGCATTGCCTGTACAGCTGCTCTTGCTTGTCCCCGGCTCTGGAATTATTCCCCTCACGCATCCACACGCTAGAAAACGAGACCAGACCTGTGAACGATGTTTCACCTTTGGCCTCTTCGTATATTTCATTCACAGCAGTGTATGACGCAGTAGACCTAATTGCAACCTACGCAGCGTTAACGCTTTGTCTTTGCAAGTCTTCTTTTCTACGTGTCCATTCAACCTTCGACTCAGATTACTTACAAAGCAACTCTCAATCATCGGTTTCATTTACATTTTCAATTACACGTTACTCATTCACAGTCACGATATCCCTTATGAAAAATAGTCTTTTCAGACTGACAGCTCTCTTATACTGTCAATATTCCTTTGTTCTTGGAAATGCCATTCCTACTACAGACCTACAATTTGTCGTTTACAAAATTTCCTTCTCTGAATTATTTACGTTCCTAGGACTCATGGATACGCGGTCGGAAGAGATAGAAGTAAATAAAATTAGTCACTTGATAATATCAACGCTCTCGAAGAAAGTATCTTAAATTGTGCGATGCAAGGCTGGGGTAGGTACGGATAAAGGAAGCTAAATGGTGAAATTAGGACACCCTCCTCTTCTTGCATTTTCGAAGAGTTCCTGTCTGTTCGCCAAACTCTACGCAGCAACAGTCTTCAGACTTCGGACGTCTTGAGGCATCAAAATGAACTTTCTTCAGACTTCGCTGCTTGATGAGAGAATAATACATAAGTTCGAGACGAGCTGGCAGCCGTGATGCAAATTTCTTAGAAACCGATGCTCGAAAAGAATACATTTCGCCTGATTATTATGATCCCCTCAAACCAACCCCCCGAACTTTTACGCAATAGCAGCGCAACTCGGTATGTTAAAAATTCAAAACGTAAAGTCAATAAATAACTAACGATAGTGTTATACTACCAGTCAATGCATATATAGAGAATACGATTTAACGCTGTTAATAATCAGTATGAAAAATATTCTACAACAGATTCATAATGAAATATAAGTACATAATAGAATTATCTGAAAATTTTTTAACAGAATCCCATTAAAAAATACTCGATTCGTTTTCTTAAGGTCTAAGTTCCCATAATTCGCAAGTAAAACTGAGTGAGGTACGACTAGAGGCAGATTTGGGTACTTCGGATTATCCCGGTCGTGGTGGTCCAGAATTATTGATAGATCGCTGCAATGGCAATCAATACCCAAGTCATGCTGTAGATTCCAGATTCGTTCTTAGGAACTCGTAGCAGAAATCAGAGAGAAGTTTTTGGTTTAACGCGATTATGGATTTACTTCATCAATTTGGTTAACCCATTTCCCTCATTTTTACAAACGGCTTAAAGCATTGTACCAAGGGTAAGCGTTGCGATTTCGATGTTTTCTTGTAAGTGCTAGTTTTCCTAACTTAACATCATTTCCTTTCAGTTTCAATCCTGTTATTTGAGAAACGTTTCCAGGATATTGCAAGTTATGATTGCGTTCAAGTTGGTTATTTTAAGGAGAACTCTACCGTAATTTCTTCTCAAAAGTTTCTTCATTTTCATTGGAGTACTTGAGGCTGAGGATTGAAATCGCATTGCAGTGAACCTAACCAAACAAGCTCCTCATACCACGTCTTATTACCTCCCAACACCCAAGCGATGGCATTGTTCATAACATCAAACGAGTCAATTTATCCTAAATATTTTTATATTTTATCTGTGGAGCATTTCTGTTTAAGAAATAAAGAAGAGTGAGGTTAAACAGTCCAAAAAGCGCTAACATTTTTTTTCGAGTAATTCGAGTGGTGAGTTTCTGTTTGTAGTCAGTCGTATTTTCTGAATTTAAATTATTTGCATTTTCTCTGTATTTTAACAATTGCATTCGTGTATTCCCTTTACGCAAAGTTTGAAAGGCTGATTGTCAGTTTTTTTCGACTGCCAGCATCGTAGGTGAATTTTCATTCATTCGGAAATTAAATTCAAACATCTATCTTATAACTCGTAATAAATTATAAAACGTGTGCGCTGCAAGCCAATCATCATTTGTGAATCCATCACCTCGCAAAAACGGGCCAATGTCCGTGAGTCCTTACTTTGCATTGGCATCGGAAAGTCCCGGCCCAAGTTTGCCGTATAATGATAACCGGGGCGCTGCATTTGTATCACGTCCGTAAAGCACACGCTGACCTTAACAGAGCCCAACAGTCCCGTTTCCATCTCTTCCGCAAGTTAGTATAATCCGCAGGTCGCAATTTGTCAGACTGGAGTCCCACCAGTCGAGTACTCCGCGAAATGATGCGAAGAGCTTCTAGGTCTTCCTTACTCTCGTCTAATGCAAGTAGTAACTGTCCGTTTTGGGTTTGTTATTTCAAAAAAGGCATTTCAAGAGTGTAATGTAATTTCTATGTAAATTAAAACCTGGGAATATTATTGGGATAAAACCCTGCAAGTATTATAACAAGAGACACTGCGATGTCTGAGGGCGAAAAATAATTTCAGAAGGCAACTTCTGCATTTAGCAACAGCAACGGCACGAAAGTCAGGGGCCTGTGGTCATCCAAGGGCTCAAGGAACTGTCCGGAAAATGGTATTGCCGGCTTGTTGGACCAGATATCTCGGAGACTGCGTGGTTTTGCTGAGCTATCGAAGCCAAGAGTGCAATTTTCTTTCCCAAATGCCCTCAAATGGCTGGGATTGGTTAGTTTCCACGCGCCATAAAACAAAAGATAAATCGGTCTTTTCCGCAGCATGTTTCAATGGGACCGTTTTTGTTCTGCCTCGGTTGTGTTTCATCTCGAGGTCCTGCTGTTGCAAAATTTGACTTGAAAGAACGATGTTAGCTAGAAACGAAATTGTACACAGTGTAAAAGTGCCATATTAATCAGAAGCATTGAAGCATACATCAAGAAACATTGATCAATTTCTAGTCATCATCATGCAGTAAAAAAAAATAGTTTTAGACCCACAATCGGTGAGCCCTGAATTATTTTTCCACATCTCATTTCCCTATCTTTAGAATTTTCTGATTGTCAAGCATCAAAGTTTAAGAAGTACTAGTGTAAAGTTAATTTTAATACGCCATTCAAGGTCTCATTTATTTCTGGGAACATAAAGATTTTCTCGTAATTTATGCAGTCAAAGCAGAGTTGTTTGCCGTGTTCTGTATTTTCATTAATAAATGTCCTTCCGCGCGGAAAGTGGGTCAAAACGCACAAAGGCGTGGCATATTGCTTCAATGTATTGTTATCGCAAAGTATTGGATGTACGTCTGCAACAGTGAATCAATAAATCATTAAGTCTATATACAATCAAGTCTCCACATCCCAAAAGGTGATATTAAAGGCAGGTAATTAAGTTATGACGGATAACTTTTCACAATTGCCTCACGCTGTATTTCTGGTGCCGCAGTTTGCGCTGTTCTGTAGAGGCCGTGTGGTCGTCATTTTGCGCGGCGCGACGGCAGTCAGTTGTCTGTCGGATTAGGGCGTAATTAGTCGGCTACGGACATGCGAGACATGGAAAGAGACCACAGCAAGAGACGCGAGTGCTGCAAGAGACTTGAGCTCGGATGTTCATCAGCAGAAAGTGATTAGTGCGATGATTGCTCTTTGTCGGGAAATGGTAGATTATTGCGCATTATGGCGCATTATGTTCTTGTGCAACGCTATCACGTGCGCTAATTAACTCTGTTAAGCTGAGGACAAGCTATACAAGAGTAGTTCTCAATACTATAATCGTAAATTAACTCTAAAAATTGTGTTTTCTTGGCACATTTACTCGTTTCAAAAACTGCTTTAAAATGCCTGTTAATTTACATCTTACTCTTTGTAGTACTTGAGTAAATCTCTGTTCTTTTGTAAAATAGTTGATGGGAAATTCTGTGATCAAATTTCGAGTCTTAGTGGCAATACACTGCGCCTATCAGCATGTTAGGTATGTTTTCTCTAATATGCAGGAAAAATTTATGTATTTTTTTTTTTAAACCAGTATATTCACTGATTTTAATATTTCCACGTGAATTCTAAAGACATTCACACCTTACAACGTGTCATGAAAACCGGGTGACAGAGCATGACAATTTTAAAGCAAAAAGATCAATCGAGTCGCTTAAACAAAGTTGTATTAGCAGCTGAAACAGTTAAGTTAACAAGCTGCCGCTCAGTCCACAGATGAACGAAAGTGTCTGGGTGTACAAAGGCTCATGAAATATATATGAATAATAACAACGCACAGTGCATGGAAAAATGTTCAAAGATTCGTATTGGACAATGAATTTCTTCGTATCGTTTTGCGTTTCCTATTCATATGAAAGAACGGCCATGAGTCATGAGAAAGAATTGTTCCAATATGAGCGTTTGAATAGCGAGTTTGTTGAATTAAGTCCTTTGAGATCTGACGATGGCCTTCGCTGATAACAAGCGTTAAATTTGAATATGCCCGTGTTATTTCGCAATGATTTTAGGAGAAAAGCACTATATCGAGCTTCTTTTCAACTTTCAAACCTTTTAGTTACATCGCTGCATGCTCTCTGTAGATTGTGTTGCATTATCATTTGTGTAATATTATGGGGATTTCGAAAATTCGTGCTGGAAGATTGCAGTTTTGTGAAGAAAGTCAAATAAAACATTCTGATGTCAGCCATGGGAATGGGAAAGACTAAATTTGAAATTGTTGAGCTCTGTTAGTACATTTTTCCGGCTAAAAATGGTTTTCATTAACATTTTGTGAAATTTGCTGTTAAATTTTATACAAAATACCTGTAAAATGTTCGCAGTTCGGCATTTTACAGTTAATATGTTCATGGCAACGATACTTACTGCATTGACGAAGAAATTCGACAGCTGATACTGCTAAGAAAGGTATTTAAGGTATTCCAGTGCATGCACTTCCATGCTGAAGAATACCTAAAAATATATAACTTTTGTAACAATTGTCTATGCGGCAATAATTTCAGGCGAGTTTAAAATGGTTTGTCGAAAGTGAGTTAGGAAACTAAGTAGAGAGCCGAGGTACCAACGAGAGCACGAACGAGAGCAGCAGCAAAAGGAGGCGTAACTTATCTCTGTTACTCGGATGCTCAATCTTCTGTAGTAAATACGGCAGGAACTTGAACGAGATCTTGATATGATTAAATATTTTTGTATCATGACGTTGTCATATGGCTCTAAAAGATGCAGCACAAGACCGTAGTAAATCATCAAAAGGATTAGTTGTTTCACTGACTCATTTCTTGAATTGGCTGGAGAGCCTCGTTTGTAAAACAGAACGGTGTAATAGTCACCTGATTCATAGGAAGTAATTTCTTGACTAACCCCAAACACTGCATGATCGCAACGGGTTGCATCTCACCAAACCATGAGATGTTGAGCATGGACGGCTATAGCAGCTTGAATGAAAATAACCTTGTTCTAACGAGTATTCAAATTACGGATTTTGATTCCCCCTGATTCTTCAATACCGCAGTAAATGTTTTCAGTAATCACTATTGCGTAGAATTTCCTTCCCATAAAATTGCAAAAAGGCCTAATGAAAGAAAACTGGCGCTCAGCCTCTCGTCTGATGAGACTGCAAATTCCATAGAAACGGAAAATTTCTAAAAAAAATCAATTGAGTGAGATATTGTTGTCGTACTCCTCACTTCATTCAATTTCTGAAAACACAGGCCCTTGTTTTTATTAGGGATTTCCTGAACTTTGCGAGGTCATATAATTGCACGGAATCACTTCTGAAGGCTAATTTCAAGATAACTCTCACGTTATGGATGATCCGAGCCTACGTTGCAGGAAACAGCTTCACAGACGCAAGCTCGTCAATCGAGAGAAAATTTTGAATTTATGAAACTCGTTCAGAAATGAACAGATGTGAGGGACGATGTCTTAAGGAAGCTAAAGCCACAGGGGTCCTACCGTAGCTTCAGCATTAGCTCTTAAGGTCCACATCCGCATTTCTAATTAGAGAGCCAGTGGCGTGGATTAACTATTTGCAAAGATGGTCCTCTCGGCTCCATTAGCTCCATTCGCAAGTCTTTAGCCGCTGTCAACGTTCCTTTAACAGGACAATTAGGCACTTCCGTAGGCCCTTAGCTCGACTCTCACCGAGAACCAACCTTCCTGTCGCTTGTTCTCATTAGCGCGCTTACGGCCTCCTAAACTCGGCCGCACGGCAGGCTGCTGCTGCTGCTGTTGGTAGTGCAGTGTTGCTGCTGGTAGTGCAGTGTTGCTGTTGGTAGTGCAGTGTTGCTGGTAGTGCAGTGCTGCTGGTAGTGCAATTTTGCCGGTAGTGCAGTGAGCTGCTGCTGGTAGAGCAGTGTTGCTGCTGGTAGTGCAGTGCTGCTGCTGGTAGTGCAGTGTTGCTGGTAGTGCAGTGCTGCTGGTAGTGCAGTGCTGCTGGTAGTGCAGTGCTGCTGGTAGTGCAGTGTTGCCGGTAGTGCAGTGCTGCTGCTGGTAGTGCAGTGTTGCTGCTGAAAGTGCAGTGCTGCTGCTGGTAGTGCAGTGTTGCTGGTAATGCAGTGCTGCTGGTAGTACAGTGTTTCCGGTAGTGCAGTGCTGCTGCTGATGGTGCAGTGCTGCTGGTAGTGCAGTGCTACTGGTAGTGCAGTGTTGCCGGTAGTGCAGTATTGCTGCTGGTAGTGCAGTGCTGCTGCTGGTAGTGCAGTGTTGCCGGTAGTGCAGTGCTACTGCTGGTAGTGCAGTGTTGCTGCTGGTAGTGCAGTGCTGCTGCTGGTAGTGCAGTGTTGCTGGTAGTGCAGTGCTGCTGGTAGTGCAGTGCTGCTGGAAGTGCAGTGCTGCTGCTGGTAGTGCAGTGCTGCTGGTAGTGCAGTGCTGCTGGTAGTGCAGTGCTGCTGCTGGTAGTGCAGTGCTGCTGCTGGCAGTGCAGTATTGCTGGCAGTGTAGAGCTGCTGATGGCAGTGCAGTGCTGCTGGTAGTGCAGTGTGCCTGGTAGTGCAGTACTGTTGACAGCGCAGTGTCACTGGCAGGGCAGGGTGCTGTCAGTGCAGTGCTACTGGTAGTGCAGTGTTGCTGGTAGTACTCTGCTAATAGCAGTACAGTGGTGATGACAGTGCAGAGTTGCTGTCAGTGTTTTGTTGCTATCAGTGCAGTACTGCTTGCAGTGCAGTACTGCTTGCAGTGCTGTACTAATTGCAGTGCAGAGCTACTGTCAGCGCAGAGCTAATGTCAGCGCAGAGCTACTGTCAGAGCAGAGCTACTGTCAGCGCAGAGCTACTGTCAGCGCAGAGCTACTCTCAGCGCAGAGCTACTGTCAGCGCAGAGCTACTGTCAGCGCAGAGCTACTGTCAGCGCAGAGCTACTGTCAGCGCAGAGCTACTGTCAGTTCAGAGCTACTGTCAGCGCAGAGCTACTGTCAGTTCAGAGCTACTGACAGAGCAGTGCTGCTTTTTCCAAGCTGCCGGTTCGTCCGTCGTTGTGTTACTGGCCAGCCGAATGATATCAAATGGTACTGCTACTGTTATTGTTGCATTTACTGTTCCTCTCAGTGCTTCCGTTAGCAATGCTGTCCCTGATGCTGTCAGTCATTTCTTCATTTTTATATCACGAAAGTGACATCAGAAAGCTGACCTTGATATTTAAATTATCTGGACAAATTTTTTGGTTCAACTTGTTATATACGAAATTTGTCATATTTTACTTGAATTTACCATTAACTATTTACTTGACTCGTGTTAACAACTTCATTGAGTTTTTCTGTAATTCAAAGGTTGAAATAGTCCTAATTTTGCGTGATATCTACGCATTTGTGTTGTGTACCGAAGTCAATCCTTCACCATTGATAAGGACAGTGGACAATTGTACATGGCTTGTTCATGGGTTAGAATAGCCGATTCTTCAGCAGCCGCAGTCTTGCTATAAGCATTTTATTTGTAAGTTTGAGAGTTACTGTCAGCATGAAAACTAAATGTTTCGACACCGATGATCTATTTTCATCCATTTCTCCAAAAACTTTGAAAACTAATCATGAAATATTTTCACTTGTACCTCTATAATGGGAGAGAGCAGCAATAAAAACGAAGCTTCAAAACTGTGCCGCTGATTTTGTGTGATTATGTGTGGACGTGATATCCGACCGCTGTTTCACAACCAGTTGAGAGCGACGAACATTAAGGCAGGATATTTCGAAGACTTCTCTACGTGCGTTGAAGCTCACGACTTGTCAATCGTGCGGCCACATTAATTAGCGCTGTTCTTAAGGTTGAGGATGAAGTTTGGCGCGGCTGTAAGACACTTCAGCTCGCAACGAAACTTCAGATTTTCGTAGAGTCCCTCGGCGCAGATAATACAAATGGCACTTTCAAGTTTCCGGCGAAACTTTGCCTCTCTGATGCCCCTCTTCCCTCAAATCCTATTAATCGCCACCACACTCTGCATCATAAGTTTTTGCGAATGGAGATCTGGAATCTGCTTACGCTTCTCAAACTCAGCCACCAAAAGTTAGGCTGCGGATTAAAACCGATTGTGAGGGAAGATTAGTGGATGAACGAGCCTTCGAGCTGGAGAGAGACCCTCAAAGCCGCGAATACAAGCTTCCTAGGGAGTGATTTAGAGCTGAGAACCACCAGGTCCGTTCTTTGCATACCGTGAGTTCAACATGAATACGACGGTGGTTAAAGCAGGTTTTGCATTTTGCTTATGCTCAACTGAAAGACTGATCATATTTCCGAAGTACGTTGATGGTATACGAAAACAATGGAAAGTGATGTTAAGCGGTAACTGTAAGTCGTGATAGTGCTTATGAAAATTATCAAAATCTTATGCGATATTCTCAAAGTACAGCCTCGTGTCCAACATCGTTTTAAGAAAATTTCGCATGCACTGGAATTTATTGGATTTTAGCATGAATCTTTAGCTAACCTAAGCATAAATTCTAGTCTCCAAGTAAGCGGAGAGGGAAATTTTGACTGAACGGAAACCCGATCGCTTCTGATTAACGAAACAAAATTGTTTCATCAATTTACTGTGCATGATGCATGCATTCAGTTATCATGCCTAGTGTTTAGCTTTAATGCTACATCATACTCGTATTCACGGAATCGCCAGATTGGCTTTCAAAAAATGCATGTAACACAGCCTTAATATTTCCGATTGTTACGGAGTACTAAATAAAACGTAATACAAGCTCCTGAGGGAACACCAGCCAGCGTCGAACGCGAAGCTAAATGAAATGCTGTCTCTTTTAGAATGCCTGTTAAAAGTTCTGACGCGTGCAATATTCCGTGGAAATGATACCAGGGAAATCTGTGACGTTCATGAAGTTGAGTTCATAAAGATTGTCATTTCGTTCCAGTGCCATTAACGAAGGTAAATTATTAACATTTGCTTTAGTTGTAAATTCGATATGATGTATCAATGCGTAAATGTGCATCAAACAGCCGTGATCTGAATAGAAAATTTATACGATCATTTAATTCGTTAGAAATGATCACTCATTGTTACTTTTTGATTTAACGGAAGAGCTCAAGCTCTCGATTGAAGAAACTATATCTGCAACGATAAAAAAAATCGTCTGCACTGCAAACTTTTAATTGAATCTACCCGGACAATATCTACTCGCAAGTTTGGATTGCCTTGCGAATACCCTTCAGAAAAGATTGACGGATGGTAGCAGTTTTCTTTTAAAAGTTTCTCTCCCGACTGAAACAGGAATAAAGTTGTTTTTACGAAGTTTGCTACCATATTTGCTTTGCAGTAGAAAATTATCTTCACGTGGCCTTTTCAAAGTGTAAACCGTGTCATTTATACTACAATTTGTATGAGCTTATGGACTTGAAATTCCAGGAAATTACTTCCGATATATTGCGTTAGATCTCACGGAACTCAAATACTTTGGGTGGAAACTTCAACTATACTTTCAGAAACCTTAAACATAGTATCATTCAATTGTAACCAGAAAAAGACTTGGAAAGATGATCATCGTAACTGCTTTCTTTGTCTAACTTGACAGAAATGTTTTCTAGACATTTATTTTTTGAAACTGACTATGTATCATTCAAGTGAGAAATCAAGAATGCTGTTTTACAGCTATTTATTAAGAAAGAGAACCATGAAAAATATAGCCTTTCTTCCCGTGTATAAAATGGTGCTGCATGCATTCCCTTATCCATACTATAGCGCTAAAGATCCACCTTACAGAAAAATTATGTAAAAATCCTATCATGTTTAATTAATAAATTCCAATTTATATTTTTGATATCAGAATAATTCAAAATTCTCAATGTGCTATGCACTTTCGGGACATTGATTCCACCAATTTCGCCTGATTTTAGCAGGTTAATTTTACCCATCATTTAATATAGAGAACATCGTGTATACGTATAGTCGATGAGCGAAACTGATCCAAAATATCCTTATTTTCTCATGCTGATATGCAAACTAAAGTTCTGCATGCTCACTGGAAGAGCTATGACACCCTCTACACGTCCATTTCAGCTGCGCTCTGCGTCCTTGGAGCCCGGTACTGTTATTGCCCGAGTCAGATAACGCGCTGCGGCTGGCTCGACCCTAGAAGGGTAAGACTACTTTGCATAGGGAGATGGTCGTCGATTTAAGGATTGCCTCCAAATTCTGGGCGGGTGAGAAAGAGTTCAGTTGGCAGGGCACTAAAAGTGGCTCCTTGCTGCCGCAGGGCTTTCCCCTTCAAAAATTTACTGCAGCGAAACCTGTAATGCCGGAAACTTTTTACGAAGTGCAGGTTACTTAGAGGTTATCTCTGCTGCTTTACTTACGTCTCATTTTTATTTCCATGTTTTAACATAATTGTATGTTAAGCGTTTTGATTATGAACGAAGTAAAATTATTCGGTCAAGCAGAAATTCCGATATTCATTTGGAATTACTGTACCTAATTATAAGCTGTTAAATTCAACCAACATTAATTTACTGTGTTTCTTGCGAAAGCATTCCAGCAGTTTTACGTTGTAACTAAATAAGTGAAACATTAATTGAGAGTAAAGTTTATTTACCAATTGCATGTTGTTTCTTTTCGATAAATGTGTAGAAAGTTCACCTAATAATTCTTTTAGTCTGAGTTTTCTCTAAATTTTCAACCAGTTCTTCACACAAGCACCCATCACAACATCTATGTTGGGCCCTGTAGTTCAGGCCGTCAGTTCTACTCTAAAAAAATTATTATTTTTTTACTCTGGTGACTGTCTGGATTGCGGTGCTCGAGAGAAATGTCCACATCCACGTTTGCTATTGTCGACAGACGTCCATCCACAGCAGCGTCCAGCTTTGATTGTGCGCTTCGTAGCGAAAACCTGAGAGCGGGCTGCTCGAGGCGAAAGAAAACAAGGTTTTCTTTCCAGCAAGAATGGATTTCCAGACCCCAAACGCTTTGAGGAAATTTAGTCAGACTTGAAAGCTCTGCCATGAGTAGAGGAACAAGAATGAGTTGGAGATCAATTTAAAACTGTTTTTTTTAGCTAAAAAACAGCTGCGCGGCTCTGCTCTGAAATGCTTCTACAGCACAGCAAGACTGGGCTCTGATAGATTTCAGCTACGCGATGCAGTTTCCAAAAATTATATTGTAAAGTTGCGCTTGAATCACCTGTCTGAGATATTCTTGAACAGAACAATGAGGAAAATTGTTCAATGAGGGATGATATGGGTTAGGTAGAAATAGAAAATATTCCCGCAGCTAAAACTAAAGTAATTATTCATGAAACTAGATGGTAAAAAGTCGAGGATGAGACTTGTATAATTTAACTTTACATTCGCAATTGCTCCTTCCAACGGCAGAGTTAATTAACGGTCAAAAGTTAGATGCACACCAGTGTACTCTATTTTGAGCTGGCTCGGGAAATTTAATGCAGGCTCAGTCTCCAAGCAACGTGAACGATTTTGCGACGGACATGAAAGAAAGAAACGTCATAATGCGATTCACTGAAAGTAAATTATGACAACGGTAAATCACATTTGATATGATCATGGGAAAATAAATGCTTATTGTTAATAGAAATATGACGAAAGTACCTTTCAACTTGAAAAAACTGGAAAAGGCATCGTGATGACAGAATTTTTTACACTCATACAAGCGTATATTATAAGCCTTAATAGCGATATGAATTCTTTATTCTTACAATTACCAATAAGGTTAAATGCTTGGGCGTCCATGGACAAGTGACGAAATTCAAATAGAGCGTCGGCTCCCATGGACACCCAAGAGCATTGCCATGATGAATCACAGGAAAAAAATCCCGACAATGGCTATGATTAGAACATCGGGTATGATTAAAATCTCACTGTTACGCACTGTGAATGTTAAAAAAATCGTTGTAGGCGCTACCGTTTCCCGTATCGTTGAACGCACGGCGTGTACTTTGAGAACTGCATGGAGGTAATGGTCGTATACAGTCCAACTGTGCTGGGCGGGAGAGGTGCTCCGTTACGTTCGTGTGTGGAAATAGATCTATGATGCTGAATAAACCATTCTTCAAGCAGGCTGAACTGCACGGCGGAAAATTTAATTGAGTATTGGTTTAGCGGGTGAAATCGCTGTCAATCAGTATGGAATGAAAACCTTTTAGAAAGAATTAGCATGTATAGTGCAAATTATTACTCACAGAGGTGATAAACGTCAATTCTGCTTTCATACGAACAAATATTATGAATCTTTTTTTTTTGCTAAAATGGGAAGAAATTGTATTTTCATTCACGTATTTATTTTCGTACAGATTTGAAAAGTTACATTCAGCTTATTTTTCGAAACGCAGGAAGGTTTTAAGCTCAAGTGATAATGCTTTTTCTCATTGGTGTAGATTGCTTGTGCCATTGAACAGTTTTAAACGCCACATGCTCATTAACTTTCCTTTTCTATCAGAATCAGAGCAGTAAATTTTCATTTACTGCAAAGTACTTTGTCTCCTTCCAACATCTGATGAATGTAAATTCAATAATATTTTCTGGATGTATTGCTATAACCGTCAATTAGCTCTGTACTTAGTAATATTTGCGAGTAAATATTAAAAATGCAGGAAATCATAGAGGTTTTGGTTAGATGAAATCAAATGGTTGTTTACAGAACACAATGGCAACCGTATTATGTACTTCTAGGAAACCAGTCTCGACAGTATATTAAAGTCTCGATATACACGGTTTAATAGGCCACTAATCAACTTATCGTAACCGGTGCAAAAATATATATATAATTACGGGTGCATGGTAGAAATTTCATAAATATGCAGGTCAATAAAGCGAGGTTAATTTAAGCCATGCGCTGCTGGTGCTGTAATAATTTTTTTGATTTCTTTCATAGCTGCAATTAAGAAATTTTTTCTTGCGGCAACAAATGGCCTTTCACTAAATTACAGAAGGGAGGTGTGTGACAGAGGGGAGGTGTGTGTATTCGTGGAAAACTGTCATCTATCATGCATGAACGTTAAAACTAGAATAAATATTTGATTTCGGCAGTTCTGCACGGCTCAATTCGATGATCGATTGTGTGTAGTATTTGTAGAGGAGCGTCTAAAAATTGCATTTTCTCGGAGCGACCCGTCAGTTGTGGAAGAAGATTGGACAGAAAGAAAGTAGCTGTAGCTCCAACTTTGATCAGGTGATTCTCAGCGCGTTGAGAGAGCGGAAAAGTTCTGAAGCGATCGTTAGTGAATGCAAGAAAAAACTGTATTTGAATTTCGAGGCTAAGTTTTTGAAACAATATAGTTGATTTATATTTCTTCTTAAAATTATATTCGGTCACTATTTCTAGTGAATTTTATACTACATGACAATTTAGCCCCAGAAATTAATTAGACAATTCGGGACAATTCTTCTGAAAGGCTTCCATGAAGTTGAGCTATGAGGAAGGTTGCACAGAAAAAAGAACGAAAATGTATTAGAAAATACGTAGAGTATTCATTTCTGTAATCGTATGTTAGAAAACATTTTTGGTCTTCAAATTTAGATATTTTTCGAAAATTCTTCTACTGAATCATTTTTAAATGAACTCACTTTGGATTAAATTTATACCGTTTTTCAAGCTGCCAGTCATTCAGTTTTCACGAAAAGCTTTAGCCACAAAGTTGAAGCCAGTTCCTTTGAAGAGTCTGCCACATTATTACATCATTGCTTGCGCAGAGCTGCATGCCCTTTATGAAATAACGGCAATGTTTCTGCAGCATGACTCGAGAACGATCGATTGCCCTATCGAAGGGAGACCGCAGTGCTTTGCAGGCCAGACGCTGATAAAAGGAAGCAGTTACTGCGGAGGCGCTGCAAAGAAGCAACAAATGAGACCTTCAGCAACAGCTTCCTCGGCATTATCTAGTGGGACTCTGAAGCGCTGATTTAGAGGCGAGAGGCCCGTGCCTGGACTGGCCGGATGACGCCACGGCGGCCCGCCTAAAGGGCTCATCTGTTACTAGGCCAGGTCCTAAAAGCCGCATGCATCAGTTCGGGCCCTAAAAGCTGCGTGCATCCGCTCGCGCTTCATGCGTCAGTTGGGGCCCTAAAATCCTCATAAATCAAGCGAAGCCTTAAATGCTACTTGAGACATTCAAGGTCTTTAAAATTGAAATGTGTCAGTTGAGGCCGTAAATGCGACCTTAGATATTCAAGGTCTTTAAAATTTCAGTGTGTCAGTTGAGGCAGTAAATGCAACTTGAGACATTCAAGGTCTTTAAATTTTCAGTGTGTCAGTTGAGGCCGTAAATGCAACTTGAGACATTCAAGGTGTTTAAATTTTCAGTGTGTCAGTTGAAGCCGTAAATGCAACTTGAGACATTCAAGGTCTTTAAATTTTCAGTGTGTCAGTTGAGGCAGTAAATGCCACTTGAAGCATTCAAGGTTATCGATATTTAAATGGGTCAGTTGAGGCAGTAAATGCTACTTGAGGCATTCAAGGTCTTTAAAATTTGAATGTGTCAGTTGAGGCAGTAAATGTGACTTGAGACATTCAGTCTTTAAAATTTGAATGTGTCAGTTGAGGCAGTAAATGCTACTTGAGACATTCAAGGTTATTAAAATTTGAATGTGTCAGTTGAGGCAGTAAATGTGACTTGAGACATTCAGTCTTTAAAATTTAAATGTGTCAGTTGAGGCAGTAAATGCTACTTGAGACATTCAAGGTTATTAAAATTTGAATGTGTCAGTTGAGGCAGTAAATGTGACTTGAGACATTCAGTCTTTAAAATTTGAATGTGTCAGTTGAGGCAGTAAATGCTATTTGAGGCATTCAAGGTCTTTAAATTTGAATGTGTCAGTTGAGGCAGTAAATGTGACTTGAGACATTCAGTCTACAAAATTTAAATGTGCCAGTTGAGGCAGTAAATGCTACTTGAGACATTCAAGGTTATTAAAATTTGAATGTTTCAGTCGAGGCCATAAAAGAATCTTGAGATATTCAAGTTCAAATGTGTCAGTTGAGGCCGTAAACGCTGCTTGAGACAGTTGGGGTCCTGGAAATCTCATGCATGAGATGAGGCCTTCAATGTGACATGGTATGGTCGGGGTCAATAAAAGATTGGTGCATCAGATGAGGCCGTAAATGCTACAGGATGCAGTTAGCTCCATGTTTTACCGAAATGAAGTTTTGCGTCCTCTATTCACTGCATGTACGCTTTTAATGATAATAATCAGTTGTTCCCTCAGTTCTTGAGTTATTAGATATGTTTTGAGCTTATGCAATCTCGGAAATTTTTTTCATATCTTAATTTTTTTAACCTTATGAAAGCCCGAAAATAAGGCACCCCCATGAAATGGAAAAACAATCCCACACACGCGCATCTTTTCCAAATACAGTTGGAACTTCTGGAGATTTTAGCAATTGAATTAAGCACGCGACTAAAAATCTCCAAAGCTGACAGAACTGGCGACATGCAAAAGTTTATTCTTGCCGTCCTGACGGTTGGCTATTCATCCAAAAGATAAAGGGTAGAATGGAATAGAACTGAATAGAATAGAACAGAGCTGAGGGGACCAGGACGGGATGGCATGGGATGGCATGGCATAAGGTGGGATGGTATGGGATGGCATGGCAAAAGGCGGAATGGTATGGGATGGCATTGCATAAGGTGGGATGGAATGGGATGGCATGGGATGGCATGGTACAAGGTGGGATGGAATGGGATGGTATGGGATGGCATGGTATGGCATGGTATAAGGTGGGATGGTATAGCATGACATGGCATAAGGTGGGATGGAATGGGATGGTATGGGATGGCATGGTATGGCATGGTATAAGGTGGGATGGTATGGGATGACATGGCATAAGGTGGGATGGCATAGAATGGTATGGGATGGCATGACATGGCATAAGATGGGATGGGATAGGATGACATAGGATTGGATGACACGGCGTGGCATGTAATGAAATGGGATGGATTGGAGGGGATGGGGAGGGTTGGGTCGGAGTAAAATGGAATGGGAAGGGATTGGATGGGATGGGATGGAAAGGGATGGAATCAAAGGGAATGGAATGGAATGAAATAGAATAGAATGGAATGGGGTAGAATAGAATGAATTGAAAAATATTAAAATAGATTAGAATAGATTAAGATGTATTGAAATGGATGAGTATAGATAAGAAAAGTTTTCAATTAATTGGGAATGATTTGCAATGGTTGAATAAATAAAAAAAGGTATTATAGAAAATATAAGAATAAATTTGACTCTGTTAGAACAGAACAAAACAGAACAGAGCGAAGAGCTGCTAATTGAACAATTGAAAGGCAAATTGAGCATAATTTAAGACGATTCACACATTAAAATGTAAAGGGCGTCATAGATTTGCTTTAATCAGCAGCTCTTTCAAAAAGTGTATGTAAATTCGATGCCAATGAAAATTTCTTTCTCGCCGCTAGATGAAGAGTCGAGTTTGTTGGGTCCCATTAAGCTCGTCTTGATAGCTTCTTAACAAAAGTGGTCATAAAAAGGAGCGCTCTTTAAGAGGCTGAGCCTCAGCTGCGCCGGGGCCACTAAATTCCTAATTTTATAATTTGGGATCGTCGTAGGAAACGAAGTTTCTTGCTCGGGCGACCTGCGCCGGCAGCAATGAAGTGAGCGAGGGCAGCCAAACAAATGCGGTCTGGCGGCGGAATGGATTTGCCAACAATTGTTAATAGAACATTTTCATCGGTACGTTTTCAAAATGGATACTAATTGCTAATAATGATTTAAATGAAAGTTGCCACGGCTGAAGCGAAAAATAGTTTTTTAGATTTTGAAACAATTGTTGATAGAACATTTTCGTCTTCCGTTTTCTAAACGTTCAAAGATTGCTAATGATTCAAATAAAAGTTGCCACTGTTGAACTAAAAAACAATTTTGTACTTTGTCTGAATGTTAGAGAAAAGATGTTTTTACGGTTTAGAATGATGAAATATTACTGGCATGAATTTATCGAGTGGTAGATAATGCAGTATATAATTATTAGTCACAAACTGAATCATTTATAGTTTAAATGACGATTGAAAAAATGAACTGGTTGAACTGGAGTCTTTCCCAAACTGATTGCATGTGAGAGCAAGAAAAACAACTTTCGTGTGCTTCTTCGCTATTAGTGTAAAAATATAGATAAGGTAAGTGAACAATAAAGAATACGTGAATTTTGAAGAAATTTTCCAATCTACCGATAAAAAGCTGATCCCAATGAAGCCACTCTGTAAAAACGTACGTTCCGAAAAATGCTGTAGCTACTCCGTGTACGTGTCATGGCTTTGCTCTAATAATTATCAAAATGAATTAATGGAACACGTTTTTCTTCTGAATATTTAAATACCATGCCATCATAAACCATAGAAACTTCGAATATAGCGTTATTTAAATACAAAACATATAATATATTTATATCTAGGTATTTTTATGTACATCTCTACGCGATGTTATGAAGAACACTGTTATGTATATGTGATCAATATTTCTCCAATTTAAGCATTGATCTGAGGTGCTGCATCAACCAAACATAGCTGCATGAAACTCGCGTTTACGAATTGGTATTCGCTCTTGCTTTCAGTTCTTGTTTGAACAAGAACTGAAAATACTGAAGCCTTCTAAGGGGTTTGGCTGTCCAGTAGTTCGAATGTACTGTAGTATAAACAAAATTTCAATGGGGAGACAATTATAATCTTGAGTTGTAATTAAGTCATGATCATATAATTTTTGATGTTCATATAATGTTGATGTTCACCTTACGTGGTAAATCGGAAAAAGCCTGGTACTGATTAAATTATGTGACCTTCGATGCGATATAGTTTGAATAACTGAAGCGCTAGCAAACCTATGTTACTACTACTACTTGTTAGAACACAATTAAACACTAAGTAAATTGTACCGTGCCTTGTCGTCTATGTTAAATTGACCCAATGGGTTGATATAACCTATATACGATCTGCTCAAAATGAAAACTTTCTTGGCTCAAGGTATTTTGCTTAAATTGTTGCTAATCAAATTAGTGAAGGGCCAAAAAAACATTTTGCAATTTTGTACGTAGACGATACTTCGCCTTACAATTTTAAGTCCATGCGTAGGCGATACTTCAGCTGAGAAGGATTCAATTGCGTTTCATGAAATGAACAATGCACGCTAGTGACTTTCTTACAAGAGAGGTCAAAGCTCCAATGGCTCTAAAAATTCAAGCGCTTTATTTCTAGAACTCATGTGTTTTTTAGAAAGAGTTTGGGTATCATTGCAGGTCAACTCGAACCTCTTTTGTGCGCAGTTGCGATTGCGCTTGCATCCTCGACAGAAAAACGGCTTTGGAGAACAACAAGGGAATTAAATGCGCACTTTGAACACTAGCAATAGGGCCTCGTAAAGAACAAAAGCGACATCAAGACTGAGGCAAAAGTGCGCTGCCGTTCAAAGTGTCCTGGTCGAACACAAACAACGCGATGCCGGTCTCCAATTTACGACAGACAATATCGTATCTGAAAGGGATATTTATTGGGAGCATAAAGAGCACCTTAGCCTAGCGCTCCTGATGCAAGCGGTTAAAGAAAAAACTTATTGGTGTTCCGTGAAGAACGAGTTAAAGTATTGTGCAATTTTTGTCATTATTCATGACGCTAATTTCAAGCTTGGCCAAGGAGCTGATTTGTTGCAAGCCGTAGGCGTTAAATGAGTTTTGTGAAAGATGAATTTTAGGGCAAAAATTTTAAGGGAATTGAAAGGAAATTGAAGCTTTGGACTGACGTTCAGTAACTTACTGATTCTCCAACACACTCCTTAATACACCATCTCTTCTACAAGGTTTCGCTAGAGGGAAAAAATGTGTATTATTTGGCTGGAAGCTCCAAAAAAATCATTGCAAAACTAAGGAGCTAAAGATATTTGAATAAACTCAGTCCATTCACTCAAAACCGAAGAGATAGAGAAATAACAAGAAGCCAAATTTAACATCACTAATTTTGATCTTCAGGTAATTACTCAGTAAGGTTCAGTTCTCCCTGTTCTGAAGCCAGACTTTGGACTTGCTGGTCTTCTTGCAAAATTTATCAAAAACCCGGTGATTAAGTGCATCAGGCGGAAGCAAAATTAATCTTTAAAACGAAATACTGAAATTATCATTCAACCGTAAAGATTGTATACAAGTTATTTTGGTATCTAAACATCGCTTTACCACTATTGGTATGTAAAACTCGCTTTACGACTACTTGTATCAAAAGCTCGCTTTACCACTATTGGTATAGTAAAACTAGCTTTACGACTACTTGTATCAAAAACTCGCTTTACCACTATTGGTATAGTAAAACTCGCTTTACGACTACTTGTATCAAAAGCTCGCTTTACCACTATTGGTATAGTAAAACTCGCTTTACTACTATTGGTATCTAAAGCTCGCTTTACCACTATTGGTATAGTAAAACTCGCTTTACGACTATTGGTATCTAAAGCCCGCTTTACCACTATTGGTATAGTAAAACTCGCTTTACGACTATTGGTATCAAAAGCTCGCTTTACCACTATTTGTATGTAAAACTCGCTTTACGACTATTGGTATCAAAAGATCGCTTTACCACTATTTGTATGTAAAACTCGCTTTACGACTATTGGTATCAAAAGATCGCTTTACCACTATTTGTATGTAAAACTCGCTTTACGACTACTTGTATCAAAAGATCGCTTTACCACTAGAGGTTTCAAATAGGGTTGCACCTCAGTGGCAAAGTCCTGGTTTTAATATTCGGTGTTTAATACCTGACAGATCCCATAAATTTAAGAACTTTTTTGTGCACACTCAACAAATTGCACGCTCTATGTAGGAGCCAGGTCAATTATCCATAAAAATGACCTTCATAATTTTAGATACCTAACTTTTTATCATTAACAAATCGTGCAACACAGAAAGACAATAAAGTCCACGCAAGAAATTTGCGCACAACTCTAAAACTCCAACAAAATTAAGAACAATGTTACAATACTATACAGCTGAGATTCCAGAGCCGCTCGGGTAGAAATGCTGAAATATTGTAGGAATCGGCATAATTCTAAGGGTTATCTCACCCCCTAAAGAATTCAGAAACCCAAGTTATACCCACGATCTTCAGAGCACGAGTCGGGAACTAGGCGCTGTAACCTGAGTATATAAATCGCAGAGTTGCACCAAAGCGCCGCACAGCGCAGCGTTGCTCTGCCCTGCCACTCGAGCTCTGCTGCGTATCGGGGATGTTGTCTCAATGGCAGGATTACCGAAGGCTTTGCATTCCATGCATCTGGAATATGGGCATGGCGGCACAGCACCGCATCGAGAGGAGGTAGCGGGGTGGAAGTGGCACAGTTTTGGCGGCGGTCGAAGTCGCTCTCGAGTGAGGGGAATGACATTTTGCCGTAACGTTCTAAAGTTACATGAAAAATGCGGTGAAATTTTTCCTATTAATCGTGTTAGCATTGGGTTTTCCTCTGAAGATAAAAATGATATGTATATCTGAAAATCCCGCTAAAAATTTAGAGGTCTATGACTAAGTTTGAAGCGCCATGCGCGACTGTTGCACCAGTATTCCCTGAAAATGGAGTAGTGAAGGAGTTGAAACACCGCGTAAAAATGAGAGAGCCTACAATTTAAAAAAGGCATGGGACCTAATAATTTTATTTTTGAACAGATGCATAGGCTACGACGGAGCATCCAATTTATTTATTTTATGTAATGCTGCAACTCGTACTACCAGAAAGTTACAATTTTAGGTGCTGGAAGTAAAATTTTAACCTCACGATCAAAAATGAATTCAAGTGTTTCGAGGTAGTTTAGGTAGTGTAGACCTCTGTTTGCTCACGCACCGGTGAAACGCAATTGTGCTTCTTTGCTCAGTTTGAGGCAAAGAAGAAATTCCAAGTCTATTGATTCTGAGCTAAATTGACTATATCGCAATACCAGCTTCCAGTGTATCGTGAATGGGTTAGTTTAGCTCATTCACCCATTCACAATACAAGCTAAAAGCAAATTGTTCAGTTCAGTTCGAGCAAATAATCCTGAAGTTTACCTTCCAGTAGTCAGAAGGATAGCATCAGAGCGCCTTGTGAGTTTAAAGGAAGTGTGGCTATGACCAGAATGTTACAGTTTTCATACTCTGCAGAGTTATCAGGAAACGTGGAATTTTCATCATTTCATTTCACCTTTGTGAGTGTTCAGGCTTCCCATTCCGAGAATTTTCAGAGCAAACCGCTTACAATCTCAAAGTGCAAAGACCATTATCATAATACATGGGCGAACTCTGCTCTCCCTTTGCCCCTCTAAAAAAACACAATAGAAATAAATCTCGTATGCCAGATGGTAGGCGCGCTTGTCACTCTCTGTTGTACAGCTTATTTTTCTTTGAACAGATTCCTGTTAAGAAAATTATCATTCGCATCTTTCACTGCAATTCACGCATAAAAACTAATGTCCAATATATTTCAGGCACCAGGAGCATCGAGCCCTTTTTTTTGCGAACATCGTCCGTTCTGAACTCGCTCAAACGAATTCAGCCTCGTTTATTCCCGGCCTTACTTATCTCCATCCTAATCCATCTCATGCTCGACTCTTTATTTCCATTTCACTTTCATTTTCTTCGGAGAAGAAGAGATAAATTCTTCCAGGTCACTGGGCGCCTGCAGCCAGAATTTACTGCCGTCTTAAGACAATTTTTGCAGATGATAGTTTATTTTAGAAGTTTATGGCGAGCAAGCAGCTCTCCGATTTTTTCAAGTCTTTTTCATCCAATGAAGTACAATGAAAAGCTAAACGCAGATGCTTGGTAGTTTGGAAAATAAATGTTATCAAGTGTTTCGGTATTTTTGGATTTTATTTACGACCTTTGAGAAGATGTCTACGGATTTTAAAACTCAAATTTGACTATCTGCGCTCAGTCTAACTACATTTTGAGTCATTCATGAAAGGGCTAACTCACCCAGCCTACGTTTTGTACCACTGCATTACTTAATGCTTAGATTCTCTCCTGTTTCACAAGTTAAGAGAGCTGAGATCACTGTTGAGAAGTGAGAACATCACAAATTGTGAATAAAGGTCGATACACAATTATGTCACGCGAGATATTAGTTCTTTCGTAGGCAAAGTAGTTCTCAACCTCCCTACACGAATTCAAACGACATGCACGCAAAAACTAGCTGTCAAATTCAACAACTCGTTTAGGAGTGAATTGAAGACCACAGAACAAAATAAAGAGTAATACATTGATGATCAGAAGTTTAGGACCAGTTAAAGAATAGGGGTTTGAAAGCATTTAGCGAGAAGAGAATTATTCAAAAAACCTCGAGATTTTGAAGATGAAGCCCTTTTCAATGTGAGCTCAATTTGTGGCTGTTCATCGCACGATATTTACTCTGCCTGTTCCTCTCTGCCTGTAATGTTAATGCTGCTGGTATGCACTGCATCAGGTTGTATTATCATTCTTTTCTCCGTCCGTGTAACAACTTGGTTTGTGGGTAGGTGAAACTCTTTAATATTTCTTTAATTTTGATAAGGGATATCAGCTGTTTATGGTTTCTGTTTTTGTTCTAGGTATCGATTATTCTCACGTGACTCCATCTTACTCCGACAACCTTGGTCAGTGTTCCGCGTTTAAACAGTAAAATTAATCCAGATGTTATTTGCTTTGGATTCTTATGGAAGTTCGATTTTGGCGAGATTCTTTTGCACTTTGTTTTTTCATTAGTTTTTTCGTTAGTAGTTTGAAATTCATATTTCTACGCGTGTGTCAGTTATGATAAATATTACCATTTAATCTGTACCATGCTTTATTCATTTCCCGCACTGTACATAAACCCTCCCAGCGAACGGGAGACAAAGCAAGTCTCAACCGGATCGATAGGCTTTAAAGTTCGCTAACTAAAGTTTATTCTCTGATGGAAATGAAGAAGGAAGAGACAGACAATTGCTGTCTAACTAACTTAATTGGAAAATTACATTTTAAGTAGCTAAGTTGCTTGTTAGATCGTAGAATATTAAGAGAAGTAAATTAAAATGTTAAGAAACTCTTTGCAGCGACGAAGAAGTAAATAAAATGAGGACTTCGCAGTTAGTCATACCTCTATTCTTGTGCGTAACCTCAAAAACTCTGTGCGGCATGTTTAAAATGAGGGTGTCCACTGTCCAATAGGGTCAGGGAAGATTACTTCAAGCAGCGATGATAGCATCACGAATATCATTCATTAATCGTGTGCCCATTCTTATATATAGAGATACCATCTAACAGAGATTCTCTCTATTTTCGTAGAGATTCCTTACCAACCATTGCTAAATATTATTTATCGGATTCAAATCTAGGGAACAGACTAGATGACTGGAAAGATAAATTTTATTATGAAAGAAAGGCTTGGTCATGCGAGCGTTGTGGATCGTTGTGGACTTATCCTTGTTGAAAGAACCATCAATTAATTCCTTCACAGATGAGGACCATCTGTCGTGATAGACGCTTTCTGTAATACGTTAGCAAAATCAGTCACTTTTTGACGTTTCTGCAATACTTGAAACTCAACATTTTACTGCGCGTCTGAAGTATAAGGTACTTCACCCCATGACCGAACCTGTACCAAAGTACAGCGTAGGAAATGTTTCAGGGAACAACTCTTTGTCGTAACAGTGACGTTGGAGACCATCAGCATCGTCTACGTTAAATTGTTCCTCATCAGAGATCGAAACATTTTTTAATTTTCAACGTCCCATAGATGGTGCTATCTGGCATACTCTAAACTATCTACTTTATGACGGGGCAGCAGACACGAGGCCCTGTAGATGCTCTTCATTTTTCAAACCCTTTCGCCTCAGGTGTCGCCTAATGGTTATTGGACTGCAATCGACATCAATGAGAGGTCCAATCTGTCTCGAAGATTGTCCCCCTATCTTCACGAACAACCCTATTGATTGTCTCACTCAATGCACGAGAATTTTTTTAGTCTGCTTCTAAATTTTGCTGTACCATGACTGTGAGTGGTTACCCAGTCTAACTTTTTCGCCGGAGCACGCATGTTTTTCGTCGCCCAAGCGATTTAATTACTTGGGTTGCGAAAAGCATGCATGCTCCAGCGAAAAAGTTAGACTGGGTAACGAAGTTGCATTGTGACTGTGACTGAATTCTATTTTAGCCACGATTGCACGCTGTGACAAACTTTGCTGATGCAGATCATTGATTTAACCCCATGCAGAGGAAGCTAGTTTGTTAACATAGGGCACAAAAACAATTTTGCGCCATGAGTGACCACTTCTAAATGAAATGAAATCCATGAATTCCACAACATTCAGGGAAATGTGTAACCCAGTCTTCAATTATTGATCAGCTGGTAAGCAGTCCTGTTACTCGAAATGTAATTTTCTAATTAATTTCTGAAGAGAACAATTGTTTTTCTTTGTCGTTACCAAAAAACTTTAGTTTGAGAGCTTTTGAGTTCTAGTTATGTAAAATACAATTTTTAGAATTTTTCCAGTTACGATTGGAAGTATACATGCTTATATTTATAATCGTTTACAGCGGAGTAGAAAGCACCCGCGGCAGTGTCATGTTTAATTTAAAAATTTTTGAGAATTTTAAACAATTTATTTACAACAAGTGATACAGCAATATATTGTATCTTAGAGTCTAGTACAATGGACACATTCGAGTTAGCAACATGTGGGCCAGAATAAGTTGAGCTACTTCTCGGGCATTTTATCATCAAGGCAACTTCAAGGTGTGCAGTTATGTTTAGCCTACTTTACTGAACCTAGGGGCATGCTAAACTGATCAATAAATTGTTTCTCTCCTGATCGATGCTTAATTTTTCCAAAAATAATTATTAAAGGCTAGGTGGGAACAGTATATTCTAGAAACTGATTGGGAGCAGATTTAAGGTATAAGTCATTGATCATGGCAAAATTGCCTTTTCAAAATAAGTCATATAGGGGAAAAATTGACTTGATTACCTTATGTATTAATATTTCTATACGAAGAGGGATTCAAGATTCGTTTTGAAAGCTTTGTAAAACCTTTTTCACGGATCTTTGCAGGAATCGCAATCCAATTCTTAGTTCCAATGAAGGGGATATTGTGTTGCAGCCGAGATTTTTAATAAAAGGAAGGTTGAAGTTATCTCTATTTGGGGTTAAATGATCGTGATGGCCAGTTTGTGCAGTGAATAATTGTTTGAATTTGAGTGTAATGGATTATATTACAGTTCCTCAAGTTTATTCGAATTTTTTTTTAAACTAACTCAAATGAGTCCCATTTAAAAAAGGTCGCTGGATAAAGAATGTAGCATATGAATTAGGATAAAAATAGATGGTCAAATGTAACAGCTACAAATTACAAATGATGTCACAACAGAAACTAAGCGGAGATCTACACATATCGCCGTTAGTTCGGTTCCTCTATGATTTGATCGTTAAATTAAATGATCTAGTATTTAACAAGTCCTTCGCTCCAGTGATCAACTGAAACAATTGTTCATCAATTTGTTTTACACTACGGGGATATGGAGATTGCTCGACTAGTTAGAGACAGCAGCATCCCAATACTAGTAAAATGTTATAAAAGCAGACTGCAAAAAATGGTCACTTCATTTCGGCTCATGGGCAAAATTCTTTGTTTCTTATTCAAGGATATTTGAAGGCCAGGCTAAAAAGCAATGGAACTGCTAATCTCATACACTAAGCTCAATTTTATATTTATACTGTCCGGATACATATAGAATATATAAGGAAGTAAAATAGGAGAGCAGTTTAACCTTCTATCGTTATTTACTGACACGAATAAATCGAATCTCCTGGATAAACTCTTAGAAGTGTGAGGTTTTTATCAGAAATGACTAAGGAAAATGAAGTGAGAGAATTAAACGAGACGTCCGTGCTTGACAAGATAAGTGAGAGTCTCCTTTTGAGGATTACGTCGGAGTGTAGGTGGAACGGACATCATACTTTGCAAAGTTTTTATTTTTTATTATCATGGGAATCGCCCCTCAAGGTATCAGGGGATGACTGAACTCTACAACGAACTCATTTACTGTTTGAGAACTATTTTTACACCGCTGAAATTTGTATATCAAAAGCTTAAGTTTTACGTCCACGCTTATTATCTATTACCATGTTAAAAAACACGCCCTTTATTTCTCACTACTAGAAAAAAATATAGAGGTTATTCAGAAATAAAAATCAATTTCGAAATCACATATTGATTGAAGTTTCTGAAAGTTACTTTTCTCAGTTTATATAAAATCCAAAGCATTTTGATCCATGTTTTTACTAAACTATAGCAGCGAACGAATGCATCTGTACGTTCACTAAAAAAAGGCTTCAATTTTTTCGCTGGAAGGTGTCACATTTGACGCAAAAAAACATCAAGGCTAAACAAGTGTAAATGGACAATTTTGTTTTGTGATGCAAAACTTAAGTTACCTGCGCCCTTGTAAGAATATTTTATCTAATTAACTCGTCTGAAAAACCGGGAAAAGTTCATTGTGTGAAGGAGTTATCCTACCGCATCGTGCAGAGCCAATTCAATTAGAAGAGGCAAGCGGCGCTCTTTGTATCGTTCATATTAAGCTAACTAGCCTTGCCCTAACTGCCAGATCGACCCATGAAGGCCTCGTATTAGTGCTAATGCTATTTACTATGAATTAGACGAAACGACCAGGAGGTAACAAACTTTGACTAATATAGTTCTAATGACTTATTCTTTCAACAACTTGGTCACACATCTTCTATGATGCTTAGATGTTGATGCATAATTACAGGAACGCAATCGGGAAAAGCCTTTCGTTGTAATAATCCGTCAGGCAAACTTTTTTGCTCAGAAATTTACTTCTAACTTCAGTGCATGAAAGCAAGTCGCACTTCAAGTGAAATAGTACTCCCAGTGCGAGTTAATTGGGCAAATTTATGTCTAAGGCAACGTATCCCAATAATTTCCAGAAATGTAGCGCAACGACACTTGGCACGTAGCAAAATGTACTTAACTTCTCACGACTGGAGGCTAACGTCAGAAGTTTAGAGACCGTAAAGCTCTGCTGGGCCATCCGTTATCTTCAATTTATGAAGCCAGGGCTACTCTTGCGCTTAATTCTAATTTAAGGTCCAGTAATTAATGTCATTTCTTTATATACTCTTCCTTGTTTCACAAAAGTTGGAGCATCATATTGAAGCTCGCATTCGTAAGGAAAATTTTGTTAAGCTGTCAATTCGAAGCTGAAGAAACAATGGTTAATGTGAATGCTGAAAATGAGTTGTAATCAATTTCATCGTTTAACATTGACAAAATATTTAACTCTCTAACCCATTAAATTTTTTACAACGAACTAAGCATTGCAAGCAAAATGTGGGTGAATATATTTTGATGGAACTCGAAATCCGAGTACGAAAGCCTGAAGTCAAATAACCAGCAGTTCCATTTGTCAGGCGAATAAAAGCTATACTACTGGCATGCACAGAGCGCACTCCAATCGTGCAGCAACGATCAGTTTGTTATCGTACAGCGCCTGATTGATGACCATTAGATACTTTTCCCTAACGGCATGGATGCACTACCTAAAACTGCTCTATGCATTCCTGCGGTGCGATGAATGCAAACTGCGGTGCTATCAAAGCGATAAATGTCAGCAATAAATTAATTAAGGAAACGTGCTGTCACGTTCGAGTTTTTGTAGCCGTTTTAGGTATTGAAAGAATACGATATTAAGAAAAACAAGTAATCTTATTATTTGATGATTGACAAAATTGAGTCACGGTAAAGCGCAGTCATAGACCAAACCGCAAAAGCAACCCATTAATCAGATAGGCAATTAATCGAAGGCGTACCTAGCAGAACTACCAACAACTGCCCGGGCAGCCCACCTGCACAGCTGGCAATTACAAAGGCCAAACAAGTGTCCCTGCAGCGAACACCGGCCCGGCTACATTCAGCAATCCAAAGGGCGTTCATCTCGTTGATGGAGCAATGCGTCTCGGAGACCCTTAGTCGATATTTATGGTCATAGGATGACGGTGGCAGGTGATGCATTGCGACCACACTAGTTAGAACGTGATGCAACAACGCTACACGCCGCCTCCTCTCCTTGTCACATTCGCGCCGGCGTTGAGCACAATGATGACTGATGATTATTTGACAAGTGCTCCTAGTTTACATGAGTCCATCCGCGTTCTAATGGAGTTTTTATGTCGAAATGAATTCGAAAGAGTAAAAAAGAACTTTTCTATGTTTTTGAATGATAGGACTTTTTGTGGGTCTTCAGTAGAGTAAGTTCGTGCTCAATATTTTTCGGTAATCAATACGCCCAAGCGGCTTTGTAAATAAGACGTTTCTTCATCCGTTAACTGCTTGCGCAATGGTACCAGACGTGAGTGTCTGGACTCTTGGCGTATTGGTTATTTCTTTTTCAAAAATATTGGGTTAAAATTATTTCATTTCTCAATTTCTATTCCGGTGAAAGAAGTCCTACAATGAGCACCTTGGAATATTTCCTCGCTAGATAGCAAAAATGATCAAGTAACCTATGAGTTACAGTAAGTGTGTTCAATAATAAGTTTGTGGAGTTGGGGAGCGAACGCTGTACTGACCATCAACACTCTCAAACACACTTTCGTTACATCGAGGGTGAAATAATATTAAGTTTTCTAAGACACTTCGAAGGCGTACGGAAAACTTATGGAGTTGTCATTCTACAGATCAAGATGACAGCGATTGCAATGATTTTTATGTGTACTTAGATTAAGTTAACCACAGCCTGAGTTCCCTTAGCGTAAAGGATGTCTCATCAAAAGCTGAGAAAGCATAAGGAAGCTCGTCAGAGGTTCTTCAAACAAGCAAATGAACTTTCGGTGTGACTTGAATTAAACAAAAAATTCCGTTGGACTCTTTTAAGCAAGTGCTTGACAAAGAAAGTGGACGGCAGCACGACATTCTTAGCGCCTTAATCTGGTCACTCATTACCTCAGAACTGAGCTCATAACGGACTAATGAGAGCCGGGGCTGGGCTGCCTCGTTCTGTGGTGGTGGCTGCGTATGGGATTTTTGGCGTGGTGTGTTGTGCTGTGTCGGAATTTTTGGTGTGGTGTATTGTGCTGTGTCGGGATTTTTGGTGTGGTGTGTTGTGCTGTATCAGGATTTTTGGTGTGGTGTATTGTGCTGTGTCGGGATTTTTGGTATGGTGTGTTGTGTTGTGTCGGGATTTTTGGTGTGGTGTGTTGTGCTGTGTCGGGATTTTTGGTGTGGTGTGTTGTGCTGTGTCGGGATTTTTGGTGTGGTGTGTTGGGCTGTGTCGGGATTTTGGCGTGGTGACTTGTGCTGCATCTGGATTTTTTGGCATGGTGTGTTGTGTTGGAGGCTGTGTCGGGATTTACAGCGTGTAAGAGTCGTTTTATTACGGAGGCTGTATCGAGATATTTGGTATGATGGTGGCGTGCTGTGGCGGAAACTGGGTATCGAGATTTCCGGTGTGGAGATATTGTGTTCAGGCCGAAGCTGTACCGTCAGTATATTGAAATGTACTTTTATGGTAGAAGCCATCTCAAGATTTCTGGAGAAGAGATTTCGTGTTGTGGGAATTTTTCGCGAGCATTTCTGGTTGGGGAAGAGTCGTTTACTGATTGCGTATCGCAATATTTGAGTTATTCCGCGGTAGTCTTGAAGTAGAGGTAGCATGTTCATATTGCTGAGGTGCATCAGTATTGTTTTGAGGCGAAAATGCGTCAATGACTGAGCTTTATGAACGTTAGGTTACGATCATAGTGCACTGTTATGATATTTGTGAAGGTTTGTGTGAATTTGCCTTTTCGAGTCGGCGTTTAAAAATTGTCCTGAGATGCCGGGGAGTATCGTTGTGGTGAAAGCTCTGCGTTGACTCGGATAGCGTGTGCAGGAGGTATTCCTCACGGAGACACTTTGCAATATCTCATTTTAATTGTGGAAGATTTAATGTATGATTTCCATGTAATATCACCCGAAGTTAGGTTTCTAAATTTTAAAGCGTGGATGTTGTGGATGATGTTATTAGAAAAATTGTCACCCATGTTTAATTTTTATAGAGGGAAAAGATTTCGTGAACGGGAAGAATTTATTTTGTGCAGTGCTTTTCGACAACGAGAACGCTGCAGGTCCGGAAAGTCCGTAAAACATTCAAAGCTATTTTTGCGAATTTTTAATTAATTCTATGATGAGATGATGGATTATTAGTTTCATTAAATTTTTCCCAATTAATGTGCTGATTACTGCGATTATTATGAATCGTAATAATAATAATACTCACAGATCTATTGAGTATATACAGCGAAGCATACATTACTACCTGTTTTTTTTTTCGTTTCTGCCTTACAAAAAAACAGACTGTTGAAAATGTCCTCAATGGGTGAAGAAATGAACCGATTTTTTCAAATTTTCGGCCTTAATGGATATCGGTTTGTGCTGCACCTTGTGCCCCACGTGCTTTCCAGAAATTCAAACTTCAAAATTTGGTTGGAAAATCCAGCCCTTGTAGTTTAAGCTCATAGAGCCTAATTTCCAAATTTAGCAACATCGAGTGTGAATTTTCTGTGATCAGAGTAACATTTTCAACCAGATAGAGAGGCGCTCCTTTGAGCACGTGGTTCATCAGACCGCAGAATATTCGGTGCACGACTCGAGACAAGAATGAGCTTAAACGAAACAATAGCAACCTCAAAGCTGCGATAATGTTGAGACACGTAAGTAATATCCTCTAATTACTTCATAACTGTGTAGTTAATATTCATTTGATTTTAATGCTTTGTGATGTTATCTCATTGAGAAAATTAGAAAATCCATCATTTGCTTGTAAACCTTATATTTAAATGTAAATAATCAGTGCAAACACTCTCCAACTACTGTTTGTTCATAAGAAACAGAACGGTAACCAATTTGATCAAACTTAACCACAGAAAATTACTTGAAAAAAAAAATGCGCTGGAAGAAGGATCCAAGCTGCCTAGCCTCGATGCACTCATGGGTCTGCTGGCTGAGATCATCTCGTTATTTTGAAACTTTGAATTTAGCACGCAAGAAATAGTGAAGCACGTTTCACGCACTTCCATCTTCGTTAAGTCGTGAGGGAGGCCGGAGCTCGCGCAGTGAGATTGGTTCTTTGTGAGGCTTGTGATCAAAGAAAGAGCAAGGCTGCCTTTGACATAGCGGACACACAAAGAAACCTGGTGAGAAGAAAATACGCCTTGTTTCTGGCCATCAGCTGAAACAAAATTCCCGTGTTTTGGTCCAAACAGGCAGCGTATATGCGAGTGGCTGCTGCTCCTGATTTTTGACGGGAGTTCTCTCGCTGAAAGCGTTTCCACGCTCCTCTCGAGGTCATTTTTATTCTCTGGCTCTGGCATCAATCGGCCCTAAGCTGACGTTGGTTGAGCCACAGAACCTTTCTTCGGCATAAAGCACTCACTTGACTCCCGAGGCCTCTGAGCTCAAGTATACACACGGCCCTGGAAGTGGGTCCAGTTCAAAAAGGACGGCCGTGAGTACTTAGTGGGCGTACTTCAACTTTACTTCATGTTCAAAGAAGAGATCTTTTGCTTGAAAGGAAACTCTCCGTGTTATTTTTTGTAACCGCAAGAACGTTTTAGGCAGTTAAACCGCTTGTTAAAATGCCAAGAAAACTAGCGAAATGAAATGGTAGCCCAAGTAGCCAGCGCTCCGAGTATATGCTTTGCAGCAGATGCTCTTAATAATAAATCTGGTCTTCTTGAAGGCTTCTTCTAAGGGTTTTGCATAGTTTCAAAACAGGACTTCCTCAAAATATTTCGAACTGCATCCAAGTTAGTTTTTTATTGTTCTCGGAAAGTTTCTGAAGATCGAAATTTGTATCAATTGCTCTAAATTAATAAAAAAAATTATTGTTAACATATTTGAAAGTGCAATAAAAAATCCCAATTCCGGTTGAACTTTTACATCATTCTTTAACTCACATCACCTGAACATAGCATTTGGCCCTCAATGATCCATTGGTACGTCAATTACACGCGTGTGAACTTTACAGATTTCAATTCCTGACGTCCCCATGGCAAGGTCAGATTTTTAGCATGGACACGACCGAGATTTTCTCACCATCGAGGGAGACTATATAGCATTGGAAAACCGAAAAACTATGTTCCCCCGTGCGGACGCTCAGATTTGGAATTAATAAGCTTAACTTTCGAATGTCAAAAGTCTGAGAGCAAAGAGTTCAACGATTATGACGTTTCTTCGTTTCTTTTTCAGCAGAGTATCATGCAGGGGCCTCATTATTTTCATTTTAACTCTTTCATGATAAGAAGATTGCCCCATAAAGTCAGAGTCTCTCCTGATAAATTATTCGTTTATAGGCTACACAAAATTTACAATTATTTCATGAATTAATTTTATTATAGGAATTTTTCCAACACTGTCACCTTCTTGAAATGTACCGGGAAACGTTGAAAGCAGGGCAGTAAAAATATTGAACTTCTTTGTTTTCAGTGCTTCCTATTTTTGAGTCCGTGAGTCGACTGCGTATTTGGCATCAAGGTGTGGAAGTCGCATTTGCAAAGAACAATTCTTCCACCATTGATCCTCTAAGCGACTCTCACGGCTCACGGGGATCCTAATGTTGATGCAACTGCTTCCTCAAGTTTAGAATAAAGAACGTTTAGAACAGTTTCCGGAGCTTTCAAAAACAATCAGCACAAAGGAAAGCAACTTTCTGCGTGAAAGTTTGACTTCAAAAGCGGCTATTGACATTCTAAAATGCCGTCATTGAGACCAGAAAAAGTACTAGCGTAGATGCTGGACTGCTTTCATAAGACATGCGCTGCGAAAGTTTCGATTCTAACATCAGGGGCAAAAATTTGTATTCCATGCCAAAAATAATGTTCTCCGTGCTTTCTCACTGAACAAAATCCGCATAAAACCACTTGCAATGAGCTGTGGACACTCCAGTTTGGTTAAAGCTTCTGTGGGTAGCGGCCTGTTTTAAACTTACGTTGAAATGATTTGTTTCAGTTTTTGAGCACTTTAATTATTGAACTTTCGTAGATGAATGAATTGGTATGTCAATTTAGAAATCAATTTAAAGCCAGCAAAAAACTCAAAACTCGAAGAGTGTATTTTGCACGAATTTGATTTTGATATTTTTTAGTCTTATTACCATTCATCCGAAAATGCACTGCTTTTTATAAGAGTCACATTACTACGAGAATTTTAGCCCACGGTTACGCAATTGTGCCAGAAAAAACTTATAAATGAAATGAAAAATATTAAGAGCTCAATTCTTGGCACGTATAACATCGATCGTTCATAACGATTAGTTTATGTTATGAGTAATTCATGCTAGAAACTTTTTCTTGAGGGGCGAATGAATAACTTAGTCCATAGAAACGAAACATCTAAAAAACACACTCGGGTAGAAAGAACGTTTCAAGCCCTGGCTTATTGTGAATAGGGTGTTTTTAGATACCAGAAGAAAATAGCCGTTGGTTTCTTGCAATATGACCGTTAAAAATTATTGGTGTAGCTACCTATACGTGTAATTTTTAAAGTTTTATATTTATGCAAATATGTTTGAGAAAAGCAATAGTAATTAAATAAATTAATAACTAAACGGTTCACCGTAGCACTGTTTTAAATGGCAAGCACTCTGAATTATTCAAACAGTGGAGTTTTATTTATTAATAGATAAAATAAAATGCTGAAATTAAAATAGCAAGATTACGGCTTGCAATGCTATATTCATCATCATTAGTGACTTATTTCCATGACTCATTTGTTCAATGTGGTCAATTACCAGCATCCGAAAGAGAATCATTGCAACGACCAGTTTGACAGCACAGACTAGCATGCTCAGAAGCACTCACGCAAAGGGTTCTGGTGATAGAACTCACATATTGCGATGCACGAACGTACAACTGAAGTTGTAGACGAGGAAAAATTGCATATCCGTCAGAAATATGTCACAAGAGTACACATTTCCTTCATCATTTTTCTTCTGTCAACGGACATCCAAGTATACTTGCAGCAGGCTCAATTATTAGACTTTTAAATAATGTTCATAAATTATTCTTTGAAAATAGTTTACCACAAAAGCTGACTTTCTGTGATTTTTACTACCATCGCTCGCAGTCATTAAATTAGAGAGAACGTTTATTATAATTAGAAAATTTTCATAAAATTTTATTGATCAATTATCATGCTTATCAACCACCCATTTTTTCGTTTTAATGGTGCACCACCTGCCGACATGCAAGTCCCCCTAGTTTTTACCTTTATAATTATGCAATCTGTATTCACAGATTACGCCGTAGTTCGTGTCTCCCTTAATCCCCTTGCTCGTTGTAGCCGAGTGGTTAAAGAACCCGCCCTTCCGTGAAGATGTCGAGGGTTCAAATCTCGGTGCTGTGTGGCGACTTTCTCCGTTGGGTATAGGTGAAAAACTCAAAGCGCGATACCCCACTTATCCCAGTGTCTGAAATGGGTACCGGTCTTGACCGGGGGAAACCGTCATGGCGTCCTGGTGTTAGTTATAAGGCATTTGAAAAACCAATGTACACGGTGATATATATCAGGCTTGGTTAGAAATAACAGATAAAGCATTCTAAGATGCCGATGTTTGTTTGTAGAGCATGCTGGTCACAGTCAACGAAAAGCCGTTTTCTTTGTTTTCACTTGCATTCTACGACTACCCAAGGCGTTGTAAAGAGGTCATGTGCAAAAACCAATAATTATATTAAGATTAGATTTCTGTACTCTTGCTCCGTAAGTTTTTTCCTAACAGTTTAGAGTCCATGTCGACGTGTACAAGGTGTCTCCTCCAAAATGCACTCGACCTTTATAACTCTATTACCCATATATTTTTTATTTTTCTGTCAAGTGCAGCTAAGTCTTATTTACGATATTCAATTCTAATGAACATAATTTTTTCTTTGATTTAACTCACTAGATATGTACCTATATCAATAAACACCTACATCAAAACAAAATACATAAGCACAAGGAAGTCAGAGAGTAATTACATTTTCCTTCCGACACCCTGCAATTACAAATGAAAATAATCAAACGAGGATCGTAATAATAATGAACACCATACCTTCATCATTCCCTATTTTCGTACATTTTGTTGAAAGTGAATCTTGACTAGAATGAACCTAATTAAATGTTGTTTAAGGTGCATATTTTCTATGATTTACATTGTAGTTGGTATGAATTAAAGAACTCCCTACGTAATCTGCAATGGGTATTATTACCTACTATGTAAATACGACGACTGCAAATCATTCATTTAGTTTTTACCAATTTTTTTTCATCTTGTTATAGCTGCACCTCATAATTTTTATGAAGCCAAGAGTTCGAAATCAAAATTCAAATTGAACATAACAAAAGTTTTCAGAATTTTGTACGAGAAACTTAGCAATTTTGAGTTTAAGCTTGAAGTTTGTGTCTGTGAGATTAATGTTTCTATTTTATAATCAAGAAAAAAGTATACTATATGTCTTTAACTCATATACGCACATTTTTTATTTCAGCCTGTATTATTTTTTTGTTTCTTAATGGGAAATTAATTGAATCAACATTATGGTAATGTGAGAGTCGCGGCATTACTTTTTTACATTCATTTGGATACCTGATTAAGCACAAGTTGCAAATAACTTCACGTTGTACAAGCTCTGCGGACAATTTTACAGCAGAGATCTGTCAGTTCTCGTAAAAAACTGAATAATAACATAATTTCAATTTTTTGTTTTCTCCTGAATTCCGACGGGAGGTATTTTTATGAACACGAACCAGATATTTTTTATGAACACGAACCAGATATTTTTTATGAACACGAACCAGGTGATAGAAGTGCGTGCAGATGTGTTTGCTGTACGGCAGCGAGACCACGAGTGCCCAAAACTGAAATATTTTCTTTGAAATTTCAAACCTTTCATGATTTTTAGATACATGACAGCGCACACTGTACGTATCAAGAAACGCTTCAGAACTTTCAACGCATAGGCTAATACATCACGTAACGATATATTTTTTGGTGAATGTTACGTTATTGTTCATGCTCCAAGGGCAGCACGGAGCGTCAGTGCATTCTTGGTAAGGCTCAAATATTTTACATCAAGTATACTGGAGTAACAATTGTTTTTCATTTACATCAATGTAATCACATAATCGAGTCACATTCAAAGGCGTAATTCATAGGCTGGAATATTTTGACGAATATTTTTAATAATTAATATTCACAAAGTCTAGCTGAAACTCTACTGAAACTCTACTGATTTCGATAACGTAGTTTTCATTTCTCTCGCACCAAGAAAGAAATTTCCCGTTGACAAAGTCTGCGGTATTTTATTTTCTATGCTGGCCTAAAAATTAATAATAAATTACCTTGAAACAATATCAATTTTTTTCTCTTAATGAATTTTTCAGGAAAATAAATTCACCTCAAAGAATGTTACATAAAAGGAACATTCTAATAATTTTCCGCCGCGATGTTGAACTCAGAAGAAACTCCTGGCTTATTATGTCATATATATTTCATGCGGATTGATTTCATGCAATAATAAAGTGGATGATGCAAATAGCACTGAATGAAAGTACTCATCTTGTAAGTAGTGGTACGAAATTGTTCAGCCAACGTGACATAAATCGTTGTGTAGTTGTGCGAGTTCTGAAGTATAATTCAGCATTCGCTTGGTTAGAGGGCTTTCCCTTGTTGCCAATTTCTTATTATAATAGAAAGACCTCGCTATTACACCGAGAATAACTAATTGTATAACACTTTTTGTTTGTGCATACGGTAGTGAACTCGATAACCGAAGTAGAGTTGACTGTTTGCAAGAGTTTTATCTCCTGATGAAAGAAATCACAAAAAGCAGTTCGTAAAATTCTTTACGAGGCAAGCGATGCACCAGCCAGAGGTGCAGTTCACGCTCGTAAAGTTCGACGCATAAATTCCGTCGCTATAGCGGCCCCGCGCACGAACACGCAGCGAGAGAACGCCTAAACACAGTTTCGTTCACATTTCCGCCCTGCTTTCCAGCCTTGGGCATAAAAATTTTCCTGATGGTCTCGAAGAGCAAAAACTGTTCTCTAGACGCTCATTTGGATCTTTACGAGTTTGAGGTGCCATAACCTCCCTAAAAAACAAATAAAACGGAAAACTAGGTTATTTTCACGACATCTACGGATTAGGTTTTTGTTGGGTTAAGGAAAATGAGTGAGTTATTTTTAATTGACCTTTTAAATCATACAAAGTCATTTTAAGTTCATAAACGTGTAAGCTGAGTTTAACCGAACACTTGTTCAAGTAGTCCAATTTGATTATATCTAATATATAAAAATAATGCTACCTATAAAGATGTGAAGAGGCGGTGGAAAACGCGATGTGTTTACTAAAAAAGAGTTTTTTGTGCGATTGAATTCTCAGCAGTGCATTTGTTTAACAATAACAGAAATTAGTAGAGCCATGGTGTCTGGGACACTCCATGCATTTAAACGCTTCAGACTGTCGTTTCTCGCCAGACTCGCATCGATTTGGACAACGGATACCTCACCATTGCGCAAGACCTCTCACACTTTCTATATTGTATGATACAAGTACAGGCATTTGGAAGAGATGAGGTACCAGAAGCTAGAAGTATTCTATCTCACGAACACTTTAAATTACAATCTTTCTGTAGTGTATCTTAGACCTTTCCCCTACAACTTTTCCAGGGCAGATATAATTGCATAGGAGAAATGAGTAACAAGAAATAAGAAGTTTCTCATTTAGGGAAAACTTGAAATATTAATCTCTTCTCCTGCGTGTCCCACTGTTTCGACGATGAGTGCACACACCGGTGAATATCCTTTTCGATCTTCCATTAATTACTTTCCTTCTGCAATCATGAGAATATTTCTGCCATTCTCTTTCGAGTTAGTAGTCTAGCACTGGAGACCACACGGAATTTTATCTTGAAAGTCCTCGTGGATGTTATTGGCAAGCAGATAAAATTTTGAGCAGAGAATGTGCTGTCCGTATGATGTGAGATAAAATATCTCCACCATTTTCGTAAGTCCCATCGCGGTTCTGACGTTTTGCACGAGTGCTTGGTCTTATTTTTCTCGATTTAAACAAAGCTTGACTCACTATTAGTCTTCCAACATACTGCAGTGCTTTCATTCTCATCTTTATTGCTCGCGTTGTTCAGTTGGTGCACGAGGTTGCAGGCAAAGCCTCTTCAGCAGACCACTTCGCCCTTTTCTTTTTTATACGATTCAACACTACTGATGCATAGCGCTGTAGTTTTTCACTTCCAACTCTGCAAATAGACTTTTTTCGGTCGGTTGCTCGGAGGTGGCGACTGCCCCGCTCAACGGAGCTCATTGAGGAGATTTTTTCTCGAGGCTGGCAGAGCCGATCACATTAGGAGGCTCTCAGGGCTCTCGGCCAACTCCTCAAAGTTGCCTCGTGAATTTTAGGAGCTCATCAGATCTGCTAAACTAGGCTCAGAATTAATTAACTTTAAGCTGCAACTTTTTAGAGAAGTTTGCTGAGCGGAACAAGATTTTCTGCTGCTGTGCCTCTTGTGAGGAGAATATTCAGCTAGCAGACCACTCTCGCTGATTGGCTGAGAGCTGCTGGTGCCCCGCTGCCTGCCGTGCATGCTGACTGGCTGAGACGCTGCGTTCTGCTCATTTCGCCGCAATTTCTGACCTTCAAACTCTGATGCAACTTCCGTACCAAAAGTTTTAGCGCTCGCTGGTAAGATCTGCTGCGATTCTCTTTTTCACGCGTTATCTGGGGTATTGACAGACGTTCTGTCGTTACTTACGAGGTATTCTGAGGCCTCTTCACTGGTGTTCCGTCGTAATATGTGACGTTTTCACTGGTTTTCTGTCATTATTCGTGATGTATTCATTAGAGTGCCATCGTAATATGTGACGTATTCGCTGATGTTCTGTCGTAATATGTGACGTATGGACTAGAGTTCTGTCGAAATTTGTGACGTATTCATTGGTGTTTTATCGTAATTTGTGGCGTATTTGCTAGTGTTCAATAGTATTTTCTGGTTCATTCGCTGGTGTGTTACGTCAAAGTTTCTGAAGTTCCCCCGTCGCCGCAGCCGTCGTAGTCGTTAGAGCGCTAGCTTCACGAGTTCATCGATTAGAAATGTTACAGTGGTATTTAAATATTCATATTCCACTGCTTAGGCACCAAATGTTATGGTGCTTTTTACGTAAATGTTTCAAATTTCACGTGAATGGCACAAATTGTCATGGAGCTAATAAGGTTGCTATTTCTTGATCCTGCTGTAGCGGTAGCATTACGTGGTATTTTGTTTAAAGTTATTCGTAATCTACACATGATTTTTTGTGACATTATCTCAAGAACGTGTAAAAATTGGCATGCTCTGTTCGTATCCTGATTGTCATATTTTATCTAGGTCATTGTGAACTTTCTCTCGTCACTCCAAGCTTTTAATGGGTCACGGATCGACCGGGGATAACCGTCGTTCCATCGTGACTTTTTTTGTAATTCATCAGGAAAACATATGCGCCTAAGGTAATATTTATTAACTTATTTGGAATGAAACTTTCTAGTTATTCTCTTTGCTAACAAAAGCCTTTCTGGCTATGATCAATATGCTATGTGACTAGATTTGAAGAGTTCCTGGACGAGTTACTAATTAACTCGGATGTTCTTTGCGTTTGACATGAATCACATTTATTGACTGGCCTAGATATTCTGCGATAGCAATAACAGTGTCTTTTTGCTCTAATTTTATTCATCTGTTGCTCTGTTAACGCTTTAAAATTATCACAGCTAGTATTATTGTACTCATAATACCTTTATATATTACAACCACTAAACTGACACAGTTTCAACGGGCACATTGGGGAACAAATTCAACAAGAAATACAATGTTTTGATTCTTTTTTGAATGAGGGCTGAAGAGTCCTGCAAGGCTTCATATACTTAATTTAGTCAAAAGGTTAAGATAATTTAGAACCATCCTATAGTACACTAGAGCTGGTCTGTCTATGGGGGCCACTCAATTAATAAAAACTGATGTCTGAACTCTGACAAACAGCCGTGCCATTTCAAGTTTCAAATGTACCGGGCTTTCTTTACAACTTTTCAATTCAATTGGAAAAATACATTGATAATTTTTAAAAGAATATTTACTCTTTCAATTCTCTCGCCAGACCTACAAATTCAGTAGAAATAATTTTCGAAAAAGTGATAGGTTTTCAACTTTTAGCCAGGCTATCAAGGTATTATTATTATTTTTGTGGATCGTCATAAGTTATCCGACACTCGACAAAGATTTCCAAAAGCACCCTGCGAAATCCGTGAAAATAACAACGATGGACGCTATCGACAGAATTTTTCTGGTGAAACTTTTAAAGCCGGAACGAATTTATTACTACTGAAGCTTACTTATGTGTCCATAGAGGAGAGTTTATGATTGATGGTCTGTACCAGCTGGTGCAATCTCATCACGTCCACCACTCAAGATGATTGCCTGATTGCCTCGCAGCCGCAGGCCGGGACAATCATTTGCCCGCTGAGCAGGTGCAAAATTCCATCGTAGATTGCAATCAATCCTCGCCTTCATCTTAATTGATTCCCTTCAGATGAAATGCATGCAATTGATGAATAAATTTTCACAATACAGCTACCATTAATCAAAACTATTAGTCTGAATAATGAAATTGAATGCAGTGTGTGCATTCTACAGCTATAGTTCCCTCGCAATGACTAACGTTTCAGAGGTTCCTGTGGACTCGTAGTCATGAAACGGAGGAGTGGAACCGACAGCTGAGGACACTAAATTTGAATCGTGTTCTTAGAAATTTAGATCTTATTTCCGTGCGTTTTTCTATTATTTGTGCAACACGGTTACTTGCACCATCTTTGCGGCTATGCAAGTTTGATGGGTGTGGCCCAGAGAACTTATTTTACTATAGATGCAGGCTTACTCAAGAACTTTGCAATGTGGATTAAGTTAGAGTTTTTGAAATATTATTTGTTTAGAATTTAAAAAAAAAATTTTCAATGTAAGGAGTTACTACCACGGCGAGAATGAAACAAGGTTTCTCTTTCTTTTACCTACCACAACCTATTTGCGTAGAAAGAAAATTACTAACTCAAGTTCGAATGTCAAATTCTGCATCATTTAACTTTGAGATAAAATATATTTTCTTATCCAGTACTGTTGTATAGTGACGCTCTTGGGATATTTATGGAGGTTCCGGCTGCGGAGATTTATGAGTCTTGCTCGCTCGGAGTTTACGGCGGAACCGCCGATGCGGGCCTGGTATTTACAAGCGCCGGAGGGGTCGGAAGCGCGCCTACTGCCGGGCGGAAGTTCATTGTTCGAACTAGACTTAAGAGCAAGCTGTATAAACTTGAGATCAGTACATTACTAGTAGTCCTGCTGTTCGTTTTGCTATCCAATTGCCTGGTTTACGGCTAGGCTAACCGATCTACAAGTGCTGTCCAGTAAACCTTATATCTTGCTGAAATTCCAAGATATTACAATTGACGACGAGGCTTCGAACTTGCGAAGTGAATTTGAACTTTAAAAGTGCTCTGAAATTAAGATGGCGTATTCTACAGTCAGCTGCCCTCCGTTCGACGCGGAAGTAGAAACAGTGAGTGAATTCTTGGAGCGCTGGAAAGTACAAAGTGCAGACGCTCTTCAGAAAGCAGGAAATAATGGCGGTAAAAAAGCTAGTATTTTAATCAAAGCTTTGCCTGTAAACATAATTACTGATCTACAACGAAGAATTAAACCTACGTTACTCACTGAGGCTACATATGAGGAACTTGAAGAAAAATTAACACAGCAATTTGAAATTAAAAAATCCATCGTCGGTGCATCGGTTACATTTCTAAATAGAAAGCAAGGTGCTAATGAATCCATAGAAAGTTATGCTAAAACGTTAAATGACTTAGCATCTGCATGCAATTATGGTAATTGCTGTCGTGATCGTTTATTAAGAGATGCCTTCGTGGCTGGGCTACACTCAGCGCAAATTCTCAGCGCGGTTCTACAGAAGTGCGATAGCAAGTCCTTCAACGAATGCGTTGAACACGCAAAACTTATCGAACAATTAAGCTCCGACGCTCAAGATATCATTCGTGAGGATTCATCTTCATCGTATTTCACTACAGAAAAACTCCCGCCGAACTACATATGCATTCGCTGCGGAACCAAGCAAAAGCATCTTGCAAAGAATTGCTATGCTTTGAAATTGAAATGTCACACATGTGGAAAATTAGGCCACATCTCTATGGTTTGCAAATCTACAACTGCAGCTCGGCCTCCTCCTGCTATGCCTACACGAAGGGGACCTACACAAGGAAAATTTGACGCAGCTCGCACTTACACAGTGCAGTCGGGAAGAAGCGGTTGCTGTGGCAACGTTGGGAGAGAAGACGTGTTAATGAAGAATTCACGGATGCCTCTACAGAAGAACGAAGCTGTGTTGCAAAAACCTGGGAACGAAGGTGGTGACGGTAATCATCTACATGAGTGTTCTGATTATTCCCCAAATGATTCTAATTTTTTAGAGTAAACACCACTGTAATTCCCGTCACTAAAGAGCCCACTATGTTGCATGCAACTTAAATAGTAAACCTGTTGAATTCCTGTTGGATAACGGCAGTGCCGTGTCAACTATACGTAAAAGAGATGCAATCAAAGTTGGTGCTGTGGTAAATCCTACATGCAGCAAAATTCTCGGGTACAGTGGTGTCTCGGTAAACCTGCTTGGTCAAGCTTCAATAACTGTCATGTACCATAATGTTAGTTTTAATCATAAGTTTCTCATTGTGGAGGATGATAGAATCAACTTACTGGGCCGAGATATTTGCTCTAAACTAAACGTAAACATTGTCATTCCTGATAAATACGACTCCATAAATAAAACGGATTGTCATAGTTTGCCGAAAAGTTTGTCGTTAAAATATTACGAATATTTGTCATCTGATTCACAGTCTAACGTTGAAGAGACAGTTCATCTTGATGTGTTGCCTAATGCAGTTCCGGTATTTTGTAAAGCACGCCCGGTTCCTGTAAGGCTAAGAGACTCTGTCAAAACCGAACTGGAACGCTTGCAGAGTATGGGCAAAATCACAAAAGTGTATGATAGCCAATGGGCATCTCCTACCGTTAATGTTCTAAAGTCTGACGGCAGTGTGAGAATCTGTGGAGATTTTTCAGCTTCCATTAGTAATTTTCTGAATCCAGTTCAATCTGTACTACCTGTTATTGATGATGTCATTTCTCAAATCGGAGACGCTAAGTTTTTCTCAAAAATTGATTTGTCTAACGCGTTTTTGCAAATTCCGTTGGACGAAGAATCAAAGAAAGTTACGACCATTAACACCTCTGAAGGTCTATTCATGTACAATTACTTACCTTATGGTCTACGTGCAAGCCCCGGCATTTTTCAAGCATTCATGAATAGGACTCTGTCTGGCATCGATAACATCATTGTGTACCAGGATGACCTCCTCATTTTGACCTCGTCATATGATGCTCATTTGGAAGTTCTTGACAGGGTCCTGTCTGTCCTAAAAAACGCGGGAATTCGCGTAAATCTGTCTAAATGTGCCTTTCTAACTGATCGTGTGTCTTATCTAGGGTACGTTTTCGATAACAAGGGTGTTCACCCTAACTCTGAGAAAGTAGAAGCTATTCTCAATGCTCCTGTTCCTAAAAACCTCAAACAGTTGCAAGCTTTCATCGGATTGTGTAACTTCTACAGTCGTTTTGTACCCAACTTTTCTAATGTCATGCATCCTCTGTACTCGCTGCTTAAGAAAAATGTACAGTTCCGGTGGACTCCAGAACAGGACGAGAGTGTCCAGAAAATTAAGAACATCTTTCGTTCGCATAAACCTCTAAAGTTGTTTGATCCCAACCATGAAACTCTTCTTGAAACTGATAGTTCGGGTTATGGAGTTGCTGCCATACTCATGCAACGCGTTAGTCCTTCTTATGATTGG
>CM059567.1:67909710-67926629 GCA_030386875.1 Morinoia aosen
CTGTGCAACCAATCTTAAATTTCTCCTGCATGGGTATCCTCCATTCTTGTAGCATAGTTTTATATCTGTGAGATACTAGCATCTTGGTTTGTCAGTATTACATGGTGTGAGAACCATGACATCCCAAGTTTACACACTTGTGGTGTCACTTCAATTTGGGCTTAATTGATTTTCTCTGTAATGGCAAAGCTTCAAGGGTGAAAATAAATTGACTGTAAACACTGCAAACCTTTTTGTGAAAATTAGTGGTGAAACTGTTGAGCAAAAAAGGGCTAATCCTAATATCTACAACCTCATTGTGACTGAATTCCTTTGATATCCTAATAATTCTGATACTTCTGCACTGTTCTGTAATTTAGTCTAATGTGCATCATTGCTGTTATTTTCAGAGAGGTGTTCAAGGCTAAGGCCAAGGACACTGGAAGGATTGTTGCACTCAAGAAAATCTTAATGGACAATGAGAAGGAAGGAGTGAGTATTTATAATTTTAATCCATTGATAATATGAAGTTCAAACTTGATTTGTGTATATAATTTGATTTGAGGTATGTATACCTAATTAAGTAGTACTAATTGTATTCCATTTATTTTTGGCCTTTGAAAAATCAATTGTAAATGCTTTCAAGAGTAATTATTGAGATGTTTGTGTTATTTTATTACTTCTCTATATTTATCCCATGCAAGATACAAGGGTGTATGCACTTCACTTACTATAGGCTGAATTCACAATGTGATATTTATGTTTTGTTCATCCCTGCAGTTCCCAATCACCGCACTCCGAGAGATCCGCATATTAAAGTTGCTCAAGCACGAAAATGTAGTCAGTCTACTTGGTATAAGCCGGCAGAAAGGTAAGATCTTTGTTTTCATTGTTTAAATTTCATTGTTTGGATGAGTAAAGCATATGTAAGGCATTCTAAGTAATTGACCTCTTTTTATTTTCACATTCTTTGTTATTTAATTCTAAAACTGGGCAGTACTGTTCTATACTTATCTAAATGAATTACAGAGAAAGTAACTTTGTTTGATTAGTTCAAGTTCTTGCTCATTGATCGATCAATTTTATATTCATTTATCAATTAATGAAATAATTGGTGGTGTGACGAAAAATTCAGTGGAACAATGTTGAATGTAGTACAGTGGAACCTTTGTTAGTGAACACAATCTATTCCAGAAAGCTGGTTCAAATCCCCAAAAAATTATCCATAAGAAAAAAGGAAATGAAATTATTGGTTCTTAGCCCTTGCTGATTAGGTAATTATAAAAATGTTACAGGGTACATAGGTATGGTTTATTGATATAGTACCAGTTACAATACCATACATGAAGAGTTAAATAAACATAAAAACATCAAAAAAACATTTAAACATAAGAAAACTTCAAATGATCATAAGAAAACTTACTTTTTCGAGTGAAGTATGACGGCATGAGTGGATGGAGGTGTTGGGAAAAGGGGTGGAATAGCTGCTTGGAGGAAAATCTATATTGGGGCTATACTATCAAAATAAAGCTTTAAAATAATTCAAAAGATAGAAGCTGCACAATGAAGATGATGACTGACCAAACGCAACTGTGTTTTGAGCACGAATGATGCTTGGTTTCAAATGCCAGGATACTATAGGATGACATCAGCTGTTTTGAATTTAAAATTTTGTTCACTAACCTGTGTACATCTACAGATAAAATTTTTGGTCGCTAACCCAGGAATTTAATAACGAGGGTCTGCTGTTAGCAAGTATTTTTAGATGTATATCTGTCTCAAGTTTGTAAATAAGTTTGTATAAAACCAATGTATTTTGGAATAACTTTGTTACTGAAAATTTATACTACCCAATGCTATCCAATACTGAGATATAATGATGCAAAAATTTCAGCATTTAACAGAGTTAAAACTGTTATCACACAAGGTAAAATGTTATTGTATTTTCATATATCTCAGGAAGGATGAAAATGTTTTCAAGCAGTAAGGCTAATTTTCAAATTCTGCTACTAACAACCACGTTTCTGCTGTGAACATATCATGTAGACAAAATTGATAAATAGCCCAATTTGTTCTGTCTATTTATGTAAGCTAGTTTTTTCAGATGCATTCTCTGTTGAAAAGTGCAAGATCAATTAATCTTTCTAATAAGTAAAATTTTAATTTATCTCGTATATAAATCCATTTTTTTAAAACATTGTTTTGATGCTGGTCATTTGCCATAATTGGTGTCACTGATGTACATTTAAATTTAAATTCTTTAACTAATAACTGAGAAATTTACTACTCTCAAATGTGTCTTGGATGAATCCTGGGAAAATTGTGATGAAACAAACTGCCTGAGTAGTCTCTCTCTTATAGTTTTTTAAAGGTGATCTGTTGCAATAGATTAGTGCAGAACAAGTAAAGTAATCTTATTTTTTGCTAAAACTGTATTGGGGAAAATATGTAGGTTAGCTGAATCTAAACAACAATAAAAATGATACCCTAGTTAGTTATTTGTGTATTTTGTCTTTGATAGTTTTTAGTTAATGAACTGTGCAAATTTTTTGTTGGGAAATGTTTTTACTTTCAAGTTGATATGTTTTTGGATTAACCAAGCTGTGTTATTTTCCCCCAGGCTTTCAGCACAAAACTGCTGGGAAAGGTATGTACCTCAATAGTTATATTCATACAAATATTAATAATATAGGTTATAGCTTAGCTTGTTTCCCAATTTTGTTCTAACATAGTTTCTTCATTATGTTATTATTCATGCATTATATTACTCGAATTATTACTCTAGTATTTTATTTCATCAAGGCTGTATATCTTTCTTTCCAAAAAATGTCTCTTGACATTGGTGAGGTAAACTTTGACCTGTGGCAGTATTGAAGTGTTCTTACAAATAATGAATAAACTAGGTGCTGGATCACTGAGTAGGTTGTAGCAAACTTATCTCAATGGTTTACTGGGGTTGGATTTTGAAGTGCAAGCACTCTTGAGCTTGAGATTCTTTTTAGCTGTTAACCCTCTAACGCCCAAGTGGACTGTACGGTCCTCTTTCAAAAATAACAGTAATATATTGTATTTCTTATTCAATTTGTTCACCAATGTGTCCTTTGAACTTCACTGCCGAGTGGCAGTTCCTTCCCCATCTTGATAACAGTGACTACCTAATGCCAGTGTCGGTTTAGTGATAGTGGTTGTCATAACGGTAACATGAGTATAAAAGTGTGGGCGTTAAAGGGTTGAAAATGTGATACTAAATGCCAAATATCAGGTGATCGTATGTTGATCATCCATGTTAGAAGGCATTTGTGCTTCAAGACGAAGTTTCCTCAGGGGAATACAACTATTGTATCTGTGGGAACTGGCTCTTCCTGGGAGAAATGCTGAAAGAGCTGAATGCTAGGTAGGCCTAACTTCTGTTAAAATAAAATAGATTTCTTGTTTTGTTATGAGCCATCTTTTTCAGTTCACTGAAGACCTTTTTTTGCTCCTAAAACTTCAACCACAATCTTCTGTATTTTTTTTCCAATTTTGTTGTTCCTATCTCGTACATAGGGAACCCACCTTGTTCACCAATTTCCTATTCTCTGAATAACATGCTAAATGGTGCCTTCCTCTCTTAGGAAGACCTTTGTTGTGGTTGGAGCGATTGAACCAACTTGTAATCTAATCAAATTATCCATAGGATGGCTCTAATTATTTTAGTTAGGCTATTTTCTATTTTAAATACCCTTCTCAATAGAACATTGTTACCACGTTTGTCCTTGTTTTCCTGTGTGATAGTGATAGGTTTTGGTATTGCTGTAAAGTATATGAATTGACATATCAAACTAATTGAAATGTCATGTTATTCATATTATTTGTGATAATGAAACATAATTTGTCAGTATTCTCTGATATTTTATTTAAAACGAATGTATGCGATCATAATATAATTCCTTACTGTTTTTTTTTACGTTTGCTTATTTTTTTTTACAGGTAGTGCCTCTAAGAACAATCCAGGTAAGTTCTCAGTTCGTTACAGTGTTGAGTTAGATGAGTGTTGTTTACTTCAACCACGTGTTTTCAACCTCCTTTGCAGCATCCTCCAATTTTGTGCTTGTTGTTTATTCTTCAACATGTAGTGTTTCTAATTGTTATGCTTATTTTCTCTGGTCCTTAGTTGCCAGTAACAATAGTTTCCACAAGAGTGGCACAATTACATGTGTGCAGTTGTTGTGAATATTGTACAAAGCTGCAATTAAGGCCTTTTGGCGACAGGTTTGTTTGTCCCAAATTGATGGTCTAAATAACATTGTACTGAGCTAATCTAATGTCAAACAAATCCTTTTTCTCAGGCATTCAGAAGTCAACTCAAGTGTTGCCTACAAATGATGATGCTGTCCATAATTTCTTTATGCTCAATTTTTGATGTGAACTAATTTTTGCTTAGGCAAGCCTCTATTAGTATGATGGTCTGTCGAGCTCTAACAGTGCAAAATTTAATCTTTGTTTAGTAAGATTCCTTTCTAAATGATTTTTTTTTAAATGATTGTTAAATGAATAATAGGGTCATTTCTTCTGGGGCCTTCATAATACTAAAATTGCTATATAACATTCTGAATGTTATACAAAGAAATTCAGTCTACTCTGAATCTCTTGTACTTTGGCTGTTTGCTTGGATGGAATTTCTATTTCCTTATAAATTTTGAAGAAGGCTGGAGGCTACCTCTCTAAATCCCATTAGATGTAGTGTGTTTAGTGGATGACATTGCTGAAGAGCAGCAAAACACAATGGAGTCAGAATAACTTGTAATAAAAAAAACGATAGGTTGGACAAGCATGCGAGGCTCAGCTGCACAGACCAGTTGAGTCGGAAACATCAATCTGATAGTTTGAACTGAACTTCCCTTTAGCTTGAATGATCTTTGGAAGTAACACTATTGTGGTATTATTTTAGATTGATCTGTCAGAAAACTCATTCAGGTTTACTGTTTAATGGTTTATATAAGTATATATGAAGTGTTTTTAGCTTTTCCGTTGCAGTGAAAAGAGATTATTTTGCTCTTTTGTGTTCCTATTATTGTGACACATTGGTAGTATAAATAATAAATATAAATTAATGTGACAACGCAAAATATTTATTTTTAAATCCAAATAATATTGGATTTATTTGCGTTGCAATGAGTGATTCTTGGGTTCAGAATATGTACCTTGAGGATATATCCTGAGGTTTAGATTGCATTGCTCATCATCTAATCATGAAGCATGCTGGTAACCCTGTTACTGAACATTATAAGTCCTAAACAGTTCCAGTGTAACGACTACGAGCCTGATAACGTTTAGTTACTGGAAACCGACCTGTCAGGATGCCGGCCAGACAGGGAATAGCTACTCAGGCTTAAATAGCTAAGGCCAGATACGAGGTCAAAGTACGGCACGGACAAGTCAAGAGTATATATTAAAACAGGGGAATGATAATTTACAGACAGACTCAGGGCGGGTCTCGCGGTAGCCGTCTTTCGTACACGAAACCGTGGCTCTACCGCTGACTGACCACCCTGGCAAAACACCTTAGGCGTTACCCGGTAAAATAGGCATAGGAATAGGGCAAGCACTACATGGGGCACTTACAAACATCAGGCAACCCGCTTTATTAGCCTGCTCGTAGACCAGTGCACACCATGAAGGTTCCGACGCAACTGACTCGCTTCAATCGAGCAGCCGCCCACTTTAGCTGCAGCCAAGCAGCAGCCGGACGGAGCTCTATGTATACGCCAGCGGTACAGTTGACGTACCCAATACGTAGTGAAGTCTCTTCACTACACTACATCCCTCTTAATTCAGTAAGAACCCATCGCTCCAACTAACGCCTCTAATCCCAAATTACCGCACAAGATTAAAAAGTTATACATTGAGGAAACATGCTTCTAGCACGTGACAACTGGACAACTACTAAAAGGTTTACTATATACATCATTATTCTAAAATTGATAACACTATCCGGTTCTTCTGTCTTCCAAGTTCCCGCCAGTTTTGCAGGTAACGACGAAACGTCCGGCTGCAGATTTGCCGCGTGCCTGCCGCCACGACTGCAGATTGCACCCCAGCGACTGCTCCTCCATACTGCAACCAGCGCTGGGCAGGCTTCACTTTAGCAGCCAAACAGGCGGCGGAAGTCCAGCTCCCATGGCGTGCTCAGCTCGCAACAGAGACCACGATCTCTGAAGAGTATGCGCCTCCGCCCGTCACATCCGACCCGGACATCCAAAGGGCTTCACACCAGTCGGGTTGCGATGGAAGGCAACCATCAGCACCGGCCGCGCCTCAGAAGACATCCACAGGGTCGGGACGCGAACAGGCAGCCCAGGTCGGACCCTCGCACCCCGTGCACGTTGGCCACCGCCTGCAGCAACAGATCCCCGGGCCTGAAACAAAACAATTCGAGCAGTATCGAAGTAGACACTCAGCATTTATAATCTAACCTCTTTTTAGGTCTCAATCGAGGCAATATTTCATCTTCTGGCTCCGAAGGTTCCGTTCTCTGCCAAGTATTATCACCGGCACTCACCTCTGTTACCTCCAAACACCCTGCGTCGCTACCCCTTTCGTCACCTTCCTCCGCCGGGGTAGAAGTTCGTACATCTGGGCGCGCTCTCTCCAATGGCGACCACCCCCCGAAACCTGAGAAATCGGAGGTGTCTTCTGCTGCAGCTCCGCTTTCACTCGCCTCTCCCCCACTCATGACGAGAGGTCCGCGTTCTGCTTCTGGCACCTCCGTTCTCCCCATTCGCAACAGAGGGGGATCCGGGTACTGGCCGATGAACCCCGAAAAGTCAAGGCTCTCCTCGCACGGCGGAAGATCCGGGTATTGTCTGAGAAATTTCGAGAAGTCCCCGCTGGTGTCGTCGCCCGTCACCTCCTCCTGCTGCATCGCCGGAAATGGTGGCAGCGGATGAATTGGGCGACCCAACCACTCATCCTCCACGGGAGCCACTCGGTCCTCTTCCAATCCGCCCGCTGCGCCAGCCCCGTCTTCCTTCGGCCCCACTTCTCGACGGGTCCTCTTGCGTGGCTGCCTCTGTGGCAGACCTTCTGCCTCGTTCTTCCTTTCGGGTTGCACTGGTTGGGCCTGACCCATGTCGTTTCCATGATATTTCTTCAATTGCCTCACGTGCACCTTGAAGGGAGCTCTTCGCCGCTGCAGATCCCGTATCTTATAGGTGACCTGGTTCCTGTCAACCTCCAGCACCTCGTAGGGGCCCTGGAACTGCGGGGCGAGTTTATGCCTCTCGTCCTCTCGTGCGTAAGGTACCCGCCGCAGGACCAGCTCTCCCACTGCGAACGGTCGGAACTTCGGTCCAGCGGGTCGCCACATCCGGGGTGGCCTTGGCAGATCTGGCACTGCAGCCTCCTTCACGAAGAATTCACTCGGGGCTCGACCGGTCTCACTGTGGGTAAGTCTATTGTACTGGGACATCACTTTTGCTATTTCCAGATCCCAGCTCCCAGGGTTACCAGCGCAGGCCGCGGCGAGTCTCTCCTTGATGGTCCGGTTGAGTCTCTCCACCGCTCCATTGGTATGCGGCGCATAGGCGATCGAGCGCTCATGCCGCACCCCGTACCTGTCCAACAATTGACCGAACAACCTAGCTCGAAACTCGGGACCATTGTCGGACCGCAAAATTTTAGGGGTTCTAGGGCAACTAGCCAATATACCATACTCCAACGCACGCGCAACTCCCGGCGCAGCTTTTGAACGTATAGGTATAGCGTGCCCGAATTTAGAACATAAATCAATACCCACCAATAATCCTATATGTCCTCTGGGAGTACGCGGCAATTGCATCAAATCAACCGCATAAATATCATACGGCGCCGTGCACTTAGCACTCAACCCATACAGCGGGTAATCTTTTGCACTTACTCCTTTATGCAACTGGCACGTCCGACATTCTTTTATCACTTCCTTGATAGTCTTGTATGGGCTGGGATGAAAGTAGCACCGCCGGAATGCCTTGCTAACCTTAGTCTGTCCCGCATGTGCTACATGTTCATGAAACTGTCTAACTAAGCCCTTCAATTGACTGTCTGGAATAACTGGTAGGAACTTTTCCTCGCCCCCTAGCTTGTATTTGTAACATATGGCACCGCTATGTATCACTAAGCTATTAAAATGCCGTCGCAAATATCCTAATGCTGGGTCTTTTTCCTTCCTTTCCAGAGCCTCGCGCACCCTCACCAACCTCTGGTCCTGCAGTTGGTGCGGCGCGAACATCTGTATTTCCTCTCCTAACCGAAGGTCAGCCAACTGGCAAGCACCCTCCTGGCTACCTTGCCCGTGAGGCGCTGCTACATTGACCCTTTCTGCTGGTATACCTGCTATGATAACATTAAAATGCACGCCTCCTTTGCATTCCAGTTTAACAGTTCCCTTCTCCCCCACAGGATTTGCAACAACCAACCCTCCTGGCTTACAAACTACCTCCACTCTCAAGTCAAATAACTGCGCAAACGCCACGAGAGCCTCCCATGGAGGGAAAACATCAGGATTTTTCCAACTCGAAATCATCCTACGATCCGCGGCCTTACCAGTCCTACCGAATGCTTTGGGTTCCTGCAATAATTTGTCTATCGCCTGCTCTCGGAGCGTCAACGCGTCTCCCAGACCCGAGGCTCGGCTCAACGCCACAAACAAAGAATTTGGGCCCCCCTCCACTTCGGCTACCTGGTACTCCCCACATTCTGGCTCAGGAGCATTCTCGTCTCCCTCTGGAACTGACCAAGGAAAATTCACCCGGGACAGACAGTCAGCAACTACATTAGTTTTCCCGGGCACATACTCGATGCTATACTGACCAATAGCCAAGTCAGCCAACGTCCTCATCAGTCGGTCGTCGGTACGCTTCATATTGTGAAGATATATCAGAGGCTGATGGTCCGTTCGGATCACATATTTCCTACCACTCAAGTAAATTCTGAAATGATTTACTGCAAACCTGATTGCCGCTAGCTCTTTGTCCGTTGCGCTGTATCTCATTTGGGCCTTATTAAAACTGACCCCGGCATAACCGATCACTTTTTCTTGACCGCTTTGCACCTGAGACAGCACAGCGCCGGCTCCCCATCCGCTAGCATCAGTCGTCAACACGAATGGCTGTCCCGTCACAAAGTCTGGGTACGCTAGAATTGGAGCGGTCACCAATACGGTTTTCGCGTTCTCAAATGCTTGCTGGCACTCGGCAGTCCATTCCCATTTCCCCATGGCTGTCGCCAGGTATAAGGGGTGCAGTAAATTGGCAGAGTCTTTTATAAAACTCTTATAATAGTTCACCATACCCAGGAAGGATCTTAACTGCCGTACCGTTCGTGGCACTGGAAACTCTTGGATCGCCCCTATATTCTTTTCTAGCGGACTCACACCAAGTCTACCGACGGAGTGACCCAAGTAATCGACCTGCTCTTGAAACAAACAACATTTTTCCAAATTCAGCTTGAGCCCGTGAACTCGAAGCCGGCCGAACACTCTCTCCAGCGCCTGGACATGTTCCGCAAACGTCCCACTGGCGACCAAAATATCGTCCAGGTAAGCTTGCACAGAGTCACTCGGTAGCCCTTTAATTACTAAACTTATTAGCCGTGAGAACGTAGCCGGCCCATTGCATACGCCAAACGGAAGCCTAGTGAATTGATACAGTTCCGTACCAGTAGAAAAAGCAGTCAGTTCTCGCGAAGATTCAGTCAGAGGCACCTGATAATATCCCGACTTCAAATCAAGCGTAGAAAAATAATAATTTCCCGAAAGTTTGTTTATCGTATCTCCTATATGAGGCAGCGGAAAACAGTCTGGTTTTGTCAAGCTGTTTAACATTCTGAAGTCCACACAAAGTCTTAGTTTTCCGTTCTTCTTCCTAACTGGCACTAACGGAGACGACCATGGTGACTTAGATGGCTCAATAATACCTTTTTCCGCTAATAGTTTTACCTCTAGGTCGATTTCCTCTTTCATGGGCCCCGGGTAACGTCTATTTCTTTGTTTTACAGGCGCTGCACCCTGAACATCTATATGGTGCCGCACTGTCTCGGTACACCCCACGTCTGCCTCATCTGTCGCAAAAACATCTTTATGCGCAGTCATCAGTTCAGCAACTATCGTCCTTTGTTCTGCAGTCAGATCCGTACCGTCCAAGCTAAGGTCACCCGGCACCTCGTCCATCTCTTCATCCTGCTCTACTTCTTCCCGACACAAAGCCACCAAAGTACCTAGTCTTGTGTGCTTAGCTAACCTCACATCACTGTCAAATGGGTTCATTACTTCTACTCGAATATGTTCATCGTCTACGACATTTACTGATGAAGCTACCATCAATGGACGAGTCCCATTATCGACTGGCTCTAAATACCCCTCAAATTTATTTGGTGCCCTCTTCACTTGAGCGGACAAACGCAACATCTGCCTAGAAGGTACAGTCACTTCCGCCGCGCTGAAAACTGGAAATTCCGCTCTGCGCGAAGTCATCACCTTCAACCGGGCTATTCTTGTACGATCTTGACTATTTCCTTTCTCCAAAGTCCTATCTGATGCATTCAACGTAAGTTTGAAGCTATCAAGAAATTCCAAGCCCAACACACAACTGAACGACTGTACCGGCATAGTCGTCACCAAAAACCTATGCCTTGGGAACTTAGTTCTGCCAATCGTTACTGCCAAGTATATCTCGCCTTCTATTCGAATCTCATTTCCTGAAATTCCTACAACATTACTAACGGCGGAAGCGCGAAGTTTTCCCTGAACATCCGGAATTCTATGGAGCAGCTCTTCTGTAATTAAAGAGATCGATGCGCCTGTGTCTAACAGGCCATCGACCTGCAACTGTCCAACCTCAACTTTCACCGAGTACGACACCGCTACCTCACGCTTCTGCCGTACCATCTCAATATTTTGAGGACTATCATGACACTGCTCCGGCTGTGCCCCTTCCAAACCGGAGTCACCTAGTTTTCCCGACTGTCGACCTGGTTTATGCGCACACTGAAAACTGCGATGTGTGATTTCTCCACACCAAACACACGCTGCGCATTTCTCCATAAATCCTTGACAGTCGTTCATCAAATGCCCCTTCTTGCCACAATACGCACATTTCAACCCGCGTTCTGAACTAACAACTTCCCCGAATCTGTCTCTATGTGCTACCTGCTGCGTACAGTCCCGCACAAAATGTCCTTCTTGTCCACAACGAAAACAATGCATTGATCGGGCTGGTCTGTGTTCCTGGTGCTCAATGCTATCATTACTTGCTTCTGGCGCGTATGGCGTCGCTAAGTAAATTTGTTCCGCTCGAGTATGATTCCCTATCCTTTCCTCGGTAGCTGTCATATCGGCTTCCAAACTGGCTGCTAGTCGGGCCACTGCACTAAGTGCAATGAACTCCTGCTGGCCAACAAATAACTTAAGCCGGCGTACCAGCTCCGGTGCTAGGGAACTAATAAATTTATTTCGAGCCAAGAGTTCTTTGCCCTCTTTTCCTACACTATCCACTTTTGCTACTAGCCTTTCAAGCCTAATACTATAGCAAGTCAGTGATTCACCCCTATTTCTTTCTGCCCGCAAGAATTCTGTGTACCCATCATCACTTAATTTTTCGTGAAGCTCTAGTTCCTGAATCAACCGATTCTTTACTTCCCCATAGTCAGCTCCCGTTCCGTATGCTTGAACTATATTCTTGGCTTCCCCCTCAAGAAATTCTGGCAATTCCTGAACCCAAGCCGACTTGTTTTCCTGGTACTTAGAACTTGCATAATTCTCAAATTTAGTCAAGAAAATCGAGACCTGACCGTCGCTAGGCTTGCCCGAGAACTTCCCTGGTGGAGGCAACTTGTCGGAACGTAAGCCCTTGATTGCCTCTGTGAGACTAAGCATTACGTCAGCTAACTCAGATTTCGTTTCCATCTTTACTCTTAGCCCAAATTATGCCACGAAAAATGTCTCCTGACAGCAAACGATAATAAGTTTTATTAAAAATCCCAATTTATTGCACTACTCCTTATCCTACCGACCGTCCCCGTATCTGAAGCCAAATCCCACTCCTGACACCAAATGTAACGACTACGAGCCTGATAACGTTTAGTTACTGGAAACCGACCTGTCAGGATGCCGGCCAGACAGGGAATAGCTACTCAGGCTTAAATAGCTAAGGCCAGATACGAGGTCAAAGTACGGCACGGACAAGTCAAGAGTATATATTAAAACAGGGGAATGATAATTTACAGACAGACTCAGGGCGGGTCTCGCGGTAGCCGTCTTTCGTACACGAAACCGTGGCTCTACCGCTGACTGACCACCCTGGCAAAACACCTTAGGCGTTACCCGGTAAAATAGGCATAGGAATAGGGCAAGCACTACATGGGGCACTTACAAACATCAGGCAACCCGCTTTATTAGCCTGCTCGTAGACCAGTGCACACCATGAAGGTTCCGACGCAACTGACTCGCTTCAATCGAGCAGCAGCCGGACGGAGCTCTATGTATACGCCAGCGGTACAGTTGACGTACCCAATACGTAGTGAAGTCTCTTCACTACACCAGTAATTCAGTTGCATGTTAGATAACTGTGTGATGCTTTATCATTTATACACTGTTGAAGGTGGTGAACTCACCAACAATTGCTTTGAAGTAAAACCTATCAAGTTTATTTCTTTTGAGAGAACGAAATAATGCCATCAAGTGTGCTACTTTATTTCATTGAGGCAACCAATATCAGATTATTGGAGAATTTTGTTGTGCAGTACATGTTAAACAATTCACACTTATGTATGAGGTAAGAATGTTTAATAGATATCCATTATTTTTAAGAACTGCACCGAGTTATGTTTTAATTTGGCAAAATAATCAAGACAAAACTTAGTTGCACAAAATTCAATATTGAATGTAAATTTAGCTATTGATATAATTAGTATGCAAACGAGAAATTTTGAGTTCAGTAGCAACAAAGTCTTACTAGTTACTTCTGAAAAAGATTTGCCTGATGAGCTTTCTTTACCACAGCTGGATATTTATGCAGGTTCAACTTCCATCTCAGTCAAGATATTAGCAGCATACTACCATCTGATTTCTATTTATGCAAAGTGGCCGCCATGTGAAACATTGTAGCCATTTCCATTTTTCTTCCAGGTCCCCCTTTTGGCATCAACGTTTCTATGTTTTACTTGGTTTTTGAATTCTGTGAGCATGACCTGGCTGGCCTGCTCTCCAATGCTAATGTGAAGTTCAACTTGGCTGAGATCAAAAAGGTGAGTTCAAGCTAGAATTTATCCCAACCCAGGAATCGAGTGAAAAATGTGAGCGCTGGGTGAATAATATTAGGCTTAACCCCCTAGGTCTGGAAGTTTACTTATTTTAAAATGAATTCTTCTCCAGAAAAGATTTACCTCCTTTTTTATCTCTACCTTTCTCATTCTTACATCACCATGTTTAAATTACACATTAGAGTGAGCAGAAATCGTCCAAGTATAGTGGGGAACGGCTCTAAGACAGATTGTGCATACCCAGCTCATGCTGAACATACTTTTTAGAGAGATAATGATTCTACACATGAATTGTTTTACTTTCAATATGGATGGAGTATTGCCATTTTAGAAAAGCGTATTTTTTATTTATTGGTGACACTGTGCTAGAACACATCGCATGCATTTACTGATGGAATTTTTTCAAAGAACATGGTATGAAGTGTTCCAGTTTGAGGCCTTAATTTATGCCTTTCTTTATGCTAAGCTGTTTGTAACACTATTTTTGCCTATTATCAGTATTGATTGGATTATGTGACTGTCTGCATCATGTAATATTACCAAGCTCCTGTGTAGATCATTTCCTTTGGGGGATACAACTATTCTATCTATGAGAATTAACACTCCCTGAGGGAAACGTGTAAGGGCCTGAGCTGATAGTTCGGTAGGCCTTCTTTTTGTTGAAAAATATGTTTTTTGTTATGCTAAGGACCATCTTTGTTGGGTTTGCTGCTGTCCTGTTTTTCAGCACCTACTACTTCTTTCTTCTTCAACTTTTATTTTGTTTCATGAACTTCTTTCTCAACTTATTGTCCAATGCCGTTTGTGCACAGATTCTGCATTCCCTTATTTCCATACCAAATGGTGCCTTCCTCCTCTCTCTCTTCGGAACACTTTTTTTTTAGCGGTTAGGGATGCTCAAACTAACATCTAATCTAATCTGTGCAGATCATGCAGCAGCTGCTCAATGGACTCTACTATATCCACTCCAATAACATTCTTCACCGAGATCTCAAGGCCTCTAATGTGCTCATCACAAAGACGGGGGTCCTGAAGCTAGCAGATTTTGGTCTTGCTCGAGCCTTCAGCAAACCTAGGAATCAAAAAAATAGGTCAGTTCTCCTGGGTTGATATGCTCTGTGTTTGTGGGTTTGAGTGTCTCTTACGTGTCTGTATGAATGGACTCTGGAGGGTCGCTAGGTGGATGGTGTGAGCAGTTTGTTGTACTGTTGTATGTGATTGTGAACTCTGGAGCAGGAAGGGATTGAGCTAGAAGTTATTTTCATTATTTACAATATTAAATTTACTTCCATTTAAAAAAAGTCCCTTCCATTTAAAAAAGTTCCTTCCATTTAGGAAAAGTTCCTTCCATTTAGGAAAAATTCCTTCCATTTAGGAAAAATTCCTTCCATTTAGGAAAAGTTCCTTCCATTTAGGAAAAGTTCCTTCCATTTAGGAAAAGTTCCTTCCATTTAGGAAAAGTTCCTTCCATTTAGGAAAAGTTCCTTCCATTTAAGGAAAAGTTATTTTTGTTTAGTATACTGATGTTGCTTTCATTTTTTTTAGTAAATAGGCTTGCATTTAGAAGTTACTTTCGTTTAGTATACTGGTGTTGACTTTACATAACCCTTGAATAATTTGATATAGATCATTACCTCACATAGCTCCCTCATGAACTTCATCTCCCGTGTTTTTTGAAACAACTCCTAGCGCTGCTGCTTGGGCTATCCATGAGTAACAGGCTATCCGTACAGCACCCTTCATGCCAAGCATTTGTCTCATTTTCCATTTCATTTTGCTGCCAATAACTGATTAACAATCAATCTTTGGACACACTGAGCAATACACCAGGAACTTTCACATTCCCAAGTTTTGGCATCAAGCTGATACATTAATATGCGTAGGTACACAAACCGTGTCGTGACGTTGTGGTACCGGCCTCCTGAGTTGCTGCTGGGAGAGCGCAACTACGGACCTCACGTGGACATGTGGGGGGCTGGCTGCATCATGGCCGAGCTTTGGGTCCGCTCTCCCATCTTGCAGGTATGGTCTAGGTTCATTTTGTAACGCGAGTTAATTATGTGCTTGTGCCTAATGTGTCCCTCAAGTTTTTGGGTCTGCACGGACAGTTCACAAGTTTTGGTGTAAGCATGGACATTGCATAGATAGTAAGATGAGTGTAAATGTAAAATGTTACAATTAGGGATATGAAAACTCTTTTAAAGGAAGAAATAAAGTTTGGATCTACGCTATGTGTAAGATGAGGATTTAGTTGCTTGAATGACGTCTCGTGGATGAGGCAAAATTTGCTCTAGGGCTGCTTTCTGTGTTAGCTAAGCATTGCTTGTTAGTCTTTTTCTCCGAGGGTAAAGAATGCATTTGCATATTGCATATCTTTCCTTGAATCTAATTTTTTTGTATGCTGCCTCTATCCGAGAAAACTAAAAGTTTCCGTAAAGTGTCCCATGGTAGAAGAGTTTACTCAATCTGTTCATTAATTTATTTCAGGTCATGTCGAAAGTTGTTGATACAGCACGAGTTGGAACAGAGGCAGTTGCGTGTGGTGTTGAGTTTCATGAGCGTTGCTCATGTCAAAAGAGTTGATTAGACATTTTCAATGTTTCTATTTATTAACATTGTAGTTTCGTTGATGCAGGGCGAGTCAGAGCAAAGACAGTTGTATCTGATCTCGAAGCTGTGCGGCTCCATCACGCCGGACGTGTGGCCCACAGTTGTTGAGCTCGACATGTACGGCAAAATTGAACTCCTTGCTAATGCCCCTCGCAAGACCCGAGACAGACTGCTGCCCTACATCAAGGATAATGCGGTGAGTCTTTTTCTCCATGCACATTTAACTATACTTTCAAGTGAAGGTGTTGTGTTTTCTATTCACTAAAGCCGGCTATTTATGAAATGGACATATGTTTCTGATTTTTATCTGATATTTTTGCGTTGTGCCATTCATCCCTACCAGTGCTTGTTCTGTAGCTTTTTCTGTGTAAGCTTTGATGTTGACTTTATGCATGCTCAAGAAAATAATGAGTGCTACCCTAGTTCTGAATTGTCCACGAAAGACCAAAGAATTAGCCCTTGTTCTTCATTATAGCTTGAGATTTTTTGGCTGCTTAGCTTTTGAGAGAAGAGCTGCGCTTGACTGCCTGCTATTTCATTTGGAGGGTGTAAATAACTCCCATATCGTGTGTATATTTTTCTGCAGACAAGCTGTGCTTGGACATCTAAGATGCTTGCATCATCTCAGTCCTGATAACACTGCTTATTTTGTATTGCGCTTTCAATCGTGCTGTTGGATGTGGGTGGTTTGAACTGTATGGCGACATTCGTTCATTTTGTGTGTAGGGTAACCATGGCTTACTTCATAACCTGTAGCCGGATTCACTAACCTCTCTAACGTTCACTAACCTCACCCTAATTTTACCAGGCGATGGAACTGATCGACAAGCTCTTGGTTTTGGACCCGACCAAGCGAATAGATGCAACGTTAGCCCTGGACCACGATTTCTTCTGGAACGACCCGCTGCCGGCCGATCTGTCGACGACGCTGTCGCACCACACCATGAGCATGTTCGAGTATCTGGCGCCCACGCGCAACAGGCGAGGCGCCATGAAGCCGGCCGTGCCTCAGCAGCAGGTCCTGCAGCCCAGGAACCAGGACAACATATCCTCCT